>JAOTQM010000047.1:6810000-7159544 GCA_026939265.1 Oreonectes daqikongensis | reverse complement strand
AAAATGTTTTTTTTGACTCTGTGTAGGTGTTTATGTAGATTTAATAGTAGAGTGCTGACATAGCTCAGTTTGCAATTACATTGTTATTACAGCTTGGTAACATGTTTATTGTGCTTTATAAAAGTGTGTACATTATTACCTATGTGACCCGTCAAATAAGTTATGCGTGTTATGCATTTTTGGACTTGGACTTTTTTCCTTGTCTTGTTTGCTACATGGTAACTTATTTGATGGGGCCCTCGTAGGTAGATAATGGACAATCCCTATATAAATGGTTTTATTTGATTTTACATAGGTTTATTTGAATAAAGCTAGTAGTTGAGTGTTCATTCACCTTCATTTAGCAATTGTAAGTGTATTACAGCTGTGCAACATGTTTATTATGCTTATGAACGCTGTGTGTACATTCGCCACCTACGTGGTCCCTGTCAAATATGTTACGAGTGGCATGTACATTCGCCACCTATATGATCCCCGTCAAATAAGTTATGAGAGTGATGCATTTTGGAATGGAAGAATTATTCCTATGACATCTGTAACTTATTTGATGGGGCCCTCGTAGGTAGATAATGTACAATCCCTATTAAATGGTTTATTTGACTCTACATAGGTTTATTTGAATAAAGCTAAGAGTAGAATGGTTATTCACCTTCATTTAGCAATTGTATGTCTATTTCACCTGTATTATAACATGTTTATTTTGCTATAAACGATGTGTACATTCGCTACCACGTGGTCCCTGTTAAAACAGGTCATGAGTGGCATGTACATTCGCCACCTATTGAGCCCTGTCAAATAAGTTATGCTGTGATATGCATTTTTGGACTTAGACTTTTCCTTGTCTTGTTTGCTACATGTGTAACTTATTTGATGGGGCCCTCGTAGGTGGCGAATGTACAATCCCTATAAAATGTTTTTTTTACTCTGTGTAGGTTGGTTAAGTAGATTAATAGTCGAGTGCTGACATAGCTCAGTTTAGCAATTACATGTTTATTACAGCTTGGTAACATGTTTATTGTGCTTTATAACAGTGTGTACATTATCTACCTATGTGGACCCCGTCAAATAAGTTATGCGTGTTATGCATTTTTGGACTTGGACTTTTTTCCTTGTCTTGTTTGCTACATGTGTAACTTATTTGATGGGGCCCTCGTAGGTAGATAATGGACAATCCCTATTAAATGGTTTTATTTGATTTTACATAGGTTTATTTGAATAAAGCTAGTAGTTGAGTGTTCATTCACCTTCATTTAGCAATTGTAAGTGTATTACAGCTGTGCAACATTTATTATGCTTATAAACGCTGTGTACATTCGCCACCTACGTGGTCCCTGTCAAATATGTTACGAGTGGCATGTACATTCGCCACCTATATGATCCCCGTCAAATAAGTTATGAGAGTGATGCATTTTGGAATGGAAGAATTATTCCTATGACATCTGTAACTTATTTGATGGGGCCCTCGTAGGTAGATAATGTACAATCCCTATTAAATGGTTTTATTTGACTCTACATAGGTTTATTTGAATAATAAAGCTAAGAGTAGAATGTTATTCACCTTCATTTAGCAATTGTATGTCTATTTCACCTGTATAACATGTATTTTGCTTATAAACGATGTGTACATTCGCTACCTACGTGGTCCCTGTAAAACAGGTCATGAGTGGCATGTACATTCGCCACCTATATGAGCCCTGTCAAATAAGTTATGCTGTGATATGCATTTTTGGACTTAGACTTTTTCCTTGTCTTGTTTGCTACATGTGTAACTTATTTGACGGGGCCCTCGTAGGTGGCGAATGTACAATCCCTATAAAATGTTTTTTTTGACTCTGTGTAGGTTGGTTTAAGTAGATTTAATAGTAGAGTGCTGACATAGCTCAGTTTAGCAATTACATGTTTATTACAGCTTGGTAACATGTTTATTGTGCTTTATAACAGTGTGTACATTATCTACCTATGTGGACCCCGTCAAATAAGTTATGCGTGTTATGCATTTTTGGACTTGGACTTTTTTCCTTGTCTTGTTTGCTACATGTGTAACTTATTTGATGGGGCCCTCGTAGGTAGATAATGGACAATCCCTATTAAATGGTTTTATTTGATTTTACATAGGTTTATTTGAATAAAGCTAGTAGTTGAGTGTTCATTCACCTTCATTTAGCAATTGTAAGTGTATTACAGCTGTGCAACATGTTTATTATGCTTATAAACGCTGTGTACATTCGCCACCTACGTGGTCCCTGTCAAATATGTTACGAGTGGCATGTACATTCGCCACCTATATGATCCCCGTCAAATAAGTTATGAGAGTGATGCATTTTGGAATGGAAGAATTATTCTATGACATCTGTAACTTATTTGATGGGGCCCTCGTAGGTAGATAATGTACAATCCCTATTAAATGGTTTTATTTGACTCTACATAGGTTTATTTGAATAAAGCTAAGAGTAGAATGTTTATTCACCTTCATTTAGCAATTGTATGTCTATTTCACCTGTATAACATGTTTATTTTGCTTATAAACGATGTGTACATTCGCTACCTACGTGGTCCCTGTAAAACAGGTCATGAGTGGCATGTACATTCGCCACCTATATGAGCCCTGTCAAATAAGTTATGCTGTGATATGCATTTTTGGACTTAGACTTTTTCCTTGTCTTGTTTGCTACATGTGTAACTTATTTGATGGGGCCCTCGTAGGTGGCGAATGTACAATCCCTATAAAATGTTTTTTTTACTCTGTGTAGGTTGGTTTAAGTAGATTTAATAGTAGAGTGCTGACATAGCTCAGTTTAGCAATTACATGTTTATTACAGCTTGGTAACATGTTATTGTGCTTTATAACAGTGTGTACATTATCTACCTATGTGGACCCCGTCAAATAAGTTATGCGTGTTATGCATTTTTGGACTTGGACTTTTTTCCTTGTCTTGTTTGCTACATGTGTAACTTATTTGATGGGGCCCTCGTAGGTGGTGAATGTACAATCCCTATAAAATGGTCTTATTTGACTTTACATAGTTTCATTTGAATAAAGCTAGTAGTGGAGTGTTTATTCACCTTCATTTAGCAATTGTAAGTGTATTACAGCTGTGTAACATGTTTATTATGCTTATAAACGCTGTGTACATTCGCCACATACGTGGTCCCTGTCAAATATGTTACGAGTGGCATGTACATTCGCCACCTATATGATCCCCGTCAAATAAGTTATGAGAGTGATGCATTTTGGAATGGAAGAATTATTCCTATGACATCTGTAACTTATTTGATGGGGCCCTCGTAGGTAGATAATGTACAATCCCTATTAAATGGTTTTATTTGACTATACATAGGTTTATTTGAATAAAGCTAAGAGTTGAATGTTGATTCACCTTCATTTAGCAATTATATGTCTATTTCACCTGTATAACATGTTCATTATGCTTATAAACGCTGTGTACATTCGCCACCTACGTGGTCCCTGTCAAACAGGTTATGTTTGGAGTGCATTTTTAGACTTAGTCATTTTTGAGAAATTTCATCTAACATCTGTAACTTATTTGACGGGGCCCTTATAGGTGGCGAATGTACAATTCCTAAAAATGGTCTTATTTGACTCCACATAGGTTTATTTGAGTACATCTCATAGTATAGTGCTTAAATCACTTAATTTAGCAATTATGCACTTATTACAGCGTTGCAACATGTTTATTAGGCTTATAAAAGCTGTGTACATTATCCACCTACGTGGTTCCTTTCAAACAGGTTATGAGTGGTATGTACATTAGTTACCTATATGAGCCCTGTCAAACAGGTTTTGAGTGGGATGCATTTTGGACTTAGTCATTTTTTGAAAAAGTTCCTATGACATCTGTAACTTATTTGACGGTGCCCTCGTAGGTGGCGAATGTACAATCCCTATAAAATGGTCTTATTTGACTCTACATAGGTTTATTTGAGTACATCTAATAGTATAGTGCTTATATCACTTAATTTGGCAAATGTGCACTTCTTGCAGCTATGCAATGTGTTTATTATGCATAAAAACGGTGTGTACATTCGCCACCTATGGAGGCCCCGTCATATAAGTTACGGCTGGCATTTCCTGTGATCACAGGAAGTCCCACTCGCCGCCTTTCCGACAAGGGCCTCGTAGGCTTATTTTGGACAATACTGTAAAAGGTCATTTTTTGTTACTGTAACAAGTTTTTTATGAAAAAACCCACAAATATGTACACTAGAAGCACCATATATTGGTATGATGTACACCTATGCCTGTTAAATTGCTTACTTTGTATTCAATTGCACTTTTCACAATAAAAAGTATCCGTTCAACATGTTCTGCTTTAATACGCTTTATTTTTGTACAAAAACCTAAGGGCTTCGAATGCTGGTCTGTCACACCCTCACGCACAACATATTCAAAGCCCGTGCCCTTTGGAGGGTGGCGAGGGCCCGAAAAAAAATCAAGAAAAATATTCCAGGAAAATACACAGCCCACGTTGACCCCAAAACGGACAATTTAGTACTTAACGAGGTCGTACCGACTTCAAAATACGGAACCTGAACGAGGGGGCCGCCAGGAGCCAAATATGTCAAATCGGGGTCGTTTGGAGTCTTCCGGGTTGTTCCGGGGTCACAGTACGCTAGGCGCCTATGAAAACAAATGGGGTAGGTTGCAGGTGTCAGCGGCTTCCGTACGGCCCGAGGAGGCCCCAGGAGCCCGACAATTTACAGAAAGTTGCGTCAAGTGACCCTCGACGACATACCGAGAGGGCGAGGTCGAAATACGCGAATAAATATTTTTGGTTATTTTTCATACATCTCCTCCCCCCGCATACATCTCTATGGGGCCATGCGTCACTGAAGGCCTCGAGCCACAGCAACTTTCCGGGGTGAAATCACGCTCGCAATGCATCTAGAGCCACGGAACTCGAGATCCCGATTCGTGAGCCCCCGACGGTCGACCGTGTTGAGTTTCGAGACCCTGCGACCTTTTGACCCCTGTATTCTACAGCGTACATTCCCCACCTATTTGTAGGCTGTCTGTGTCTTTTTGGGCAAACCGAGGGGTCAACGAGGTCAGAGGGTCACGGAACTCTGGAGCGTGACCCGGGGTCCCGTGACGAGGCGTATACGTGACTTTCGGGCCCTCGGACCTTTCCATGCCAGTGTCCCTCACTAGCTTATGAAAATGAATGGGATAGGTTACGAGTATCAGGAGGTTCCGTACGGCCCAGAGGGGCTCGAGGGGTCCCAAACTTTGGATTCTGGTAGCCGGGGGGCCCTGTTTCACATACCGAGAGTACGGCTTTTTAGAGCGGAGGGAAAAAATTATAGTGCGTTTGGAAAAAATCTCTCTCGCAGGCTTCTTCCTCTCATAGCCAGACAGAGGCTCTTGAATGGGCAAACTGAACAAAAGTGGGGTTCAATCTTTTTTCAAGATAAAGGGACTTCTGGGTGGTCTAGGAGCACAAAACTCGAGATTCTAGCTCGAGGGCCCCCAGCGGTCAGCCGTGTTGAGTCTCGAGACCCTGTGACCTTTTGACCCCTGTATTCGAGAGCGTACATTCCATACCTATTTGTAGGCAGTCTGTGTCTTTTTGAGCAAACCGAGGGGTCAAGAAGGTCAGAGGGTCACGGAATTCTAGAGCGTGACCCGGGGTCCCGTGACGAGGCGTATACGTGAATTTCGGGCCCCTCTGACCTTTCCATGCTAGTGTCCCTCACGAGCTTATGAAAATGAATGGGATAGGTTACGAGTGTCAGGAGGTTCCGTACGGCCCCCAGGGGCTCGAGGGGTCCCAAACTTTGGATTCTGGTAGCCCGGGGGTCCCTGTTTCACATACTCAGAGTACGGCTTTTTAGAGCGGAGGGAAACATTTTCTGTGGGTTTGGTACAAATCTCTCTTGCAGGCTTCTTCCTCTCATAGCCAGACAGAGGCTCTTGAATGGGCAAACTGAACAAAAGTGGGGTTCAATCTTTCTTCAAGAAAAAGGGACTTCTGGGTGATCTAGGAGCACAAAACTCGAGATTCTAGCTCGAGGGCCCCAGCGGTCAGCCGTGTCGAGTTTCGAGACCCTGTGACCTTTTGACCCCTGTATTCGAGAGCGTACATTCCACACCTATTTGTAGGCAGTCTGTGTCTTTTTGGGCAAACCGAGGGGTCAAGAAGGTCACAGGGTCACGGAATTCTAGAGCGTGACCCGGGGTCCCGTGACGAGGCGTATACGTGAATTTCGGGCCCTCTGACCTTTCATGCTAGTGTCCCTCACGAGCTTATGAAAATGAATGGGATAGGTTACGAGTGTCAGGAGGTTCCGTACGGCCCCCAGGGGCTCGAGGGGTCCCAAACTTTGGATTCTGGTAGCCCGGGGGTCCCTGTTTCACATACTCAGAGTACGGCTTTTTAGAGCGGAGGGAAAAATTTCTGTGGGTTTGGTAAAAATCTCTCTTGCAGGCTTCTTCCTCTCATAGCCAGACAGAGGCTCTTGAATGGGCAAACTGAACAAAAGTGGGGTTCAATCTTTTTTCAAGAAAAAGGGACTTCTGGGTGATCTAGGAGCACAAAACTCGAGATTCTAGCTCGAGGGCCCCAGCGGTCAGCCGTGTCGAGTTTCGAGACCCTGTGACCTTTTGACCCCTGTATTCGAGAGCGTACATTCCACACCTATTTGTAGGCCGTCTGTGTCTTTTTGGGCAAACAGAGGGGTCAACGAGGTCAGAGGGTCGCGGAACTCTGGAGAGCGACCCGGGAGCCCGTGACGAGGCGTACACGTGAATTTCGGCCCGATCGGACAGGTGACACGAAGCGAGCTTATGAGAATGAATGGGATAGGTTACGAGTGTCAGGAGGTTCCGTACGGCCCCCAGGGGCTCGAGGGGTCCCAAACTTTGGATTCTGGTAGCCCGGGGGCCCCTGTTTCACATACCGAGAGTACAGCTTCCTAGAGCGGAGGGAAAAATTGGAGTGGGTTTGGTAAAAATCTCTCTCGCAGGCTTCTTCCTCTCGTAGCCAGACAGAGGCTCTTGAATGGGCAAACCGAACAAAAGTGGGGTTCAATCTGTTTTCAAGGAAAAGGGAGTTTGGGGTGACCTGGAAGCACGAAACTTTAGACCCCTGTTCGTGACCCCCTGACGGTCAGCTGTGTTGAGTTTCGAGACTCTGCGACCTTTTGACCCCTGACAGCTTCTCTTCAGTGAAAGGCACAATTCTGAAGCCCCTTGGACCCTGAATTTTAGGAAATGTAAGCAAGGGGGCCGTACGCGGTGCGTGCGACCGTTAACGGCCAGTTCCGTGCTTTTAATTGCTGTAAAAGAAGTGTGTACATTAGAAGCCTACCGACTGACTGTCGAATAAGTTATGACTGGTACTTCCTGTGACAAGGCAAAATCACAGGAAGTCCCACTCGTAACCTATTTTACAGCCTCGTAGGCTTCTAATGGGCAATCCTGTCAGCGGCTCCCGTACGGCCCACGGAGGACCCAGGAATCCGAAACTTTGCAGAGTGTAGCGTCACGTGGCCCTCGACGACATACCGAGAGTGCTAGGTCGAGATACGAAAATAAATATTTTTAGTTATTTTTCATACATCTCCCTGCCTCACATAGATGTCTATGGGCCTGCGAACTGCCCCACGCAGTGAGTTCGGGAATCCCTTGACGTTCTGACAGAAACGCCCCCTACGCACGAAAGGGGAGGGTCGCTCAGCAGGACGGCCTACCCGGAGGCGCCACGAAAGACGGCGTGCCCCTAGGGGGCGCAAGGGAGAGAAAACAGAATGTAGGCGGCAAGGGGGACGTTTAGGCGTGTTTTGGACGCAATGCCCAGACTGGGGGTCAAGGGGGACGTTTAGGACTGTTTTGGACGTTATGCCCAGACTAGGGGCAAGGGGGACGTCTAGGCGTGTTTTGGACGTTTTGGACGTTCCCAGACTTAGGGGGCAAGGGGGACGTCTGAGAGTGTTTTGGACATTTTTGCAAAGGCTAGGGGGCAAGGGGGCACCGAAAGGCTCCTCGTGTACGCAGCGATGAAGATTAGGTGGCAAGGGGGTAGCAGTAGGCTTCTTGGGGACGAGGGGTCTCGTCGCAGCGCCACGATGCCCCTAGAGGTGTCCGTCCGATGCCTCTCCGGTAAAATGGCCCCTTGACTTGAGTTAGGGAAAAGGCGGTAGATCGCCATTAGAGTGCGCGCGAAATGGGCGTACAATCGAGGTCTACGATCCCTTCGTAGTCCTAGTCGATCTCTGGCAACTTATATGAATGGGGTTTTGTCCACCGTTTACCTAAATGGCCTTACCTCCTTTTGGTCTTGGGTCTCGGAGAGGCTGCAATCGCTGCTGTCTTGTCAATTTGGGGACGCACCTGTCCGTGACCCAAGTGGAAGCCCAGATACCTTACCTCCACACGCCCAACCGCCACCATTCTTCGGGTTAGCCGTGAGAACCCCCGCTCTCAGCGAATCAGGACCGCTCTCAGGTGCTGCATATGCCGCTGCCAGTCGTTACTATAGACTATGTATCGTCTAAGTACGCAGCGGCATATGCTGCGTGAGGCCGGAGAATACGGTCCATCAGACGCTGAAAAGTGGCGGGGCCCCGAATAAGCCGAACGGAAGTGTGACGAATTGGTGTGTAATCCGAACGGCGTGGTGAAAGCGGTTTTTTCTTTGGATAGCGGAGATAAGGGGATCTGCCAATATCCTTTCGTTAAATCCAGTGTCGAATAAAAGCGAGCCGAACCTAGACGGTCCAGCAACTCGTCAATGCGCAGCATGGGATAGGCGTCGAACTTCGACACAGCGTTCACCTTGCGATAGTCCACACAGAAGCGTACTGAGCCGTCGGTTTTAGGAACTAAAACTATCGGGCTCGCCCAATCGCTGTAGGACTCCTCGATTACTCCCATATCGAGCATAGCGTTTACTTCTTCTTGAACCACCTTTTTTTTGTGTTCTGGTAAACGATATGGCCGGCTGCGAACCACCACGCCCGGCGTGGTCTCAATATGGTGTTCGATAAGGGTAGTCCGGCCGGGTAGGGGCGAGAACACATCGGCAAATTGTGCTTGTAAACGAGTTACGTCTGTGATTTGGGAGGGTGAGAGGTGATCTCCCCCAGAGCCGAGGGCGATGTATTGGCCAGGTTTGCACACCTCCGGCCCGAGATCATCCTCTCTACTCACCACCGTCGCCAGCATCACAGCGTCAGCCTCGTTCCATTTTTTGAGGAGATTGAGGTGATATATCTGATGTGCCCCGCTCCTATCCGGTCGTATTACTTCATAATTGAGGTCTCCTAGACGCCGTGTGACCACAAAGGGTCCTTGCCACTTGGCGAGTAATTTTGAGCTCGATGTAGGGAGTAAGACGAGTACTTTCTCTCCCGGTGTAAATTTACGTAATCTAGCGCCTCGGTCATATTGCTGTCTCTCTGTCCTGAGCCTGTAACAAATTCTCCATCGATAGCCGCCCCAGCGTGTGGAGTTTTGTTCTCAGGTCGAGGACAAACTGAATTTCGTTTTTACTAGCAGACGGTCCGTCCTCCCAAGTTTCCCTTAGGACGTCCAAAACCCCGCGGGGCTGGCGGCCGTAGAGCAACTCGAAGGGAGAAAATCCCGTGGAGGCTTGCGGGACCTCGCGGACAGCAAATAACAGAGGCTCTAGCCATTTATCCCAATTTTTGGCGTCCTCGTGGACGAACTTCCGGATCATGGCTTTCAACGTACGGTTAAAACGTTCGACCAAGCCGTCCGTTTGTGGGTGATAGACGCTCGTTCGGACCGTTTTAATGCCTAATAATCCATACAGTTCGCGCAATGTGCGTGACATAAACGCCGTGCCTTGATCCGTGAGAACCTCTTTGGGGATTCCCACGCGGGAGATTAATGAGAAGAGGGCTTCCGCAACACTCTTTGCTGAAATGCTGCGGAGCGCCACCGCCTCTGGGTATCGGGTTGCATAATCTACAATGACTAATGCAAAACGATGCCCTCGTGCAGATCGCTCTAACGGCCCGATCAGGTCCATACCAATTCGTTCGAAGGGGGCCTGAACTAAAGGAAGAGGGCACAATGGTGCTTTTGGGGTGGCCGGTGGGTTAACCAACTGGCATTCACGACATGCGGCACACCATCTGCGCACATTCTCGTGGATGCCCGGCCAAAAGAAACGAGCCATTAGACGATTTAGTGTTGCGTTTTGACCTAAATGTCCTGCCATAGGATTAGAATGGGCCGCCTGGAAAAGCATTTCCCGACGGCCCTTTGGTACGACCAACTGGGTTGTATCTACTTTTGATTGAGCGTCCTGGGTCACTCGATACAACCGGTCCTTAATAATAGCAAAATATGGGTAAGAGGGAGGTTGCCCGGGTTGAAGAGGCTGTCCGTCGATAGAGCGGACCTGGTTAAGCGCGTTTTTCAGCGAATCGTCACGTGACTGTTCCAGGGGAAAATCATCGCACGATGAGAGATCTTGTCTCAGAATCGCGCTCGGTTCCCCTGAATCAGCCACGGATGGTCCCGGTTCAGCCTCCCCAAGTTGTGCCACCGCCCCCTTCCCCCGCTTGTGTTCCCCCGGAAGCATCCGCGCATAAAACCCCATTAATATTTTAAAATCTGGCCAATCCGTCCCTAATATTAGCGGATGCCGAAGGTGCTGGTTAACGGCCACCTTCACACTATGCTTTTCACCCCTGAATTTGATTTCTATGGGCATTAACGGATAGTCCACCACATCCCGTGTACACACCTCACCTTAACCATGCGGCTGGTATCCCATGCCGAGCATTGAATCAGGGCTGGGTGGATGGAGGTTTGGTTACACCCCGAATCCACCAAGGCCTGATATGTACCCCCTCTGTACTCACTGGTACTTGGTACTGGCCGGCTGAACCGCGGGCGGCCGGAGGTGCGTCGGGAACCCGGATCACCATCCCCACCTCCATCAGAGGACAATGGGCGATAAGGTGACCCGGATTCCCGCAACGCCAACAGGCGGCCCAGGCTTTCCCCCTGCCTCCGCGGTGGGGAGTCGGCCACGGGATTGGAGAGAGGAGGGTGAGGGGGTGAAGTGCTGGGGTGGCCTTCGCCACGCGGGGGCCCCCGCTCCCAGCGGGGAACTGCGGTGGCCGGGCGGGCCGGTATTTGCCCGTCCGCGGGACGCCGCCCGCAGCAACGCCCCTCCCTCGGACCTGGGAATGGGAGATGGGGAAAATAAAAGGGAAGGGGAATGGGAAGGGATAAAAGAAGAAAAATTAGTGGGGGTTTCGCCGACCCCGGCGCACGCTGCCAGATGGTCCTCCGCCAACTGGGTGGCCTGCGTCAGCGACGTCGGTCGGTGGCACTGGACCCACTGGGCGGTCCCCTTCGGAAGCCGCACCACGAACTGCTCCAGGGCCACCGTCTCCACTACAGAGTCGACGTCGCTTCCCTCGGCCACCAGCCACTTGCGGCAGGCATCCCGGAGCCGCTGGGCCAAGACGAACGGTGGGGCCCTCCCCCAGCTCCAAGGAGCGGAAGCGAAGCCGCTGTTGCTCCGGGGTTAAGCCGACCCGCTGCTCGATGGCCTTCCTGAGGTCCTCGTAAACACGGAGGTTCGGGACTGGCAGCTGTTGAGCCGCGAGCTGGGCCTCCCCCGTCAACAGTGGCACCAGACGGGCGGCCCAGTCTGCACGGGGCCAGCCCGCCCCCTCCGCGGACCTCTCAAAGAGGTCTAGGAAGGCCTGCGGGTCGTCCAATGGCCCCATCTTCTGGAGCAACAGCGGTGGGGATAGGTGTGGGGCGACGAGACGTCCGTCTGGTGATGTTCGGTCATCAGCCAGCTCCGGAAAAGCTCACGGTCCTCGGATTGGGCGCGCAGGAGAGTCTCGAAGCGTTTCTCCTGCGCTAGGGTGGCCCGATGTTGATCCGCGTGGAGGACCGCAAGCGCCTGAACCACCTCCGCAAATGGCGAAGCTGATGGAGTCTGCATGGTAGCAGCGGCGTTCCTCTTCCCTCCCGGGTTTCGGCACCAGTGTAATGAGATCGCTTAAGCTGGAGGAAAGAGGCGGGGTCGGCAGAATAATCCAAATAATATTTATTGTAAAATAAATCAAAAGGTGGCTTCCAAAACGCCAAACAAACAGAAAGTAACAAACAAACAAACTAGCTCTCAGCTAATTTGCACACTGCTTTCAGCACGCCGTCCGCGTGCATGTGTGCGTCTGTCTCCGTGCTTCTCTCTGGGTCTCTCTCTCATGCGGCCCCGGCGGCGCTTCTTAAGCCTCCTCTCCCCAATCACTGTAACGAGAGACAGCAGGTTAGAAGCCACTCGTGGCTGACTCGCTACCCTCCGTGCTCCGGATCGTAGCTCCGCCCTCCCAGACGGAGCGTGGCCACGCCCCCCTTGCCACAGTAGGGTACTATCAGTTGGATATAATTAGTATTGCACATGTTATTATTGCACAAGTTATTAATTGCACGGTGGGTAGAACAATTAGCTGTTCATGAGGTAGATCGCCTGAGGGAAAAAACTGTTCCTGTGTCTGCTTGTTTTGGTGCTCATTGCTCTGTAGCGCCGACCAGATGGTAACAGTTCAAAGAGATGATGGCTTGGATGTGAGGGATCCAGAATGATTTTCTGATTTTCTTGGAGGGTGGGCAGAGCAGTACCAATGATCTTCTCTGCAGTCCAGATTGTCCTCTGTAGTCTTCTAATGTCTGACTTTGTAGCTGAGCCAAACCAGACAGTTATGGACGTGCAGAAAACAGACTCTATGACTGCAGAGAGTAAATCTGTTTCAACAGCGTTTTGTGGTAGGCTGAACTTCTTCAGTTGATGTAAGAAATACAACCTCTGCTGGCTTTTTTAGCAATGGAGCCAGTGTGATTGTCCCACTTCAGGTTCTGAGAGATGGTGGTGCCCAGAAACCTGAATGTCTCCACTGCTGCCACAGTGCTGTCCATGATGGTGAGAGGGGGTAGTACGGGGGGGGGGGTTTCTCCTGAAGTCTACTATGATCACTGTTTTGAGCGTGTTTAGCTCCAGGTTGTTATAACTGCACCAGACAGACAGCTGTTCCACCTCCTGTCTGTAAGCAGACTCATCACCATCCTGAAGGAGGCCGATGAGTTGTGGTGTCATCTGCAAACTTCAGAATTTTGACAGAGGGGTCTTGGCAGTACAGTCATTGGTGTATAGGGAGAATAGCAGTGGTGAGAGAACGCACCCCTGGGGGCGCCAGTGCTGATTGTGCGGGTGCTGGATGTGAGTTCCCCCATTCTCACTAACTGTTGCCTGTCTGTCAGAAAGCTAGTGATCCACTGACAGATAGAGCTAGGAACAGAAAGCTGGGTTAACTTCATCTGGAGCAGTGATGGGATGATGGTATTAAAAGCGGAGCTGAAGTCCACAAACAGGATCCTTGCATAGGTACCTGGTTTGTCCAGATGTTGGAGGATGTAGTGCAGCCCCATGTTGACTGCATCCTCAACAGACCTGTTTGCTCTGTAGGCAAACTGCAGGGGGTCCAGTAAGGGTTCTGTGATGTCCTTCAGATAGGCCAGTACCAGTCTTTCAAATGACTTCATGATAACAAATGTAAGAGCAACGGGTCTGTAGTCATTCAGTCCTGTGATTTTGTTTTTTTGGGGATGGGGACTATGGTGGAGCGTTTAAAACAGGGGGGGACTTTGCATAGCTCCAGTGATCTGTTAAAGATCTGTGAAAAGATGCAGGCCAGCTAAGTAGCACAGGTCTTTAGACAGGCTGGGGAGACACCATCTGGACCTTGTGCTTTCTTTGTCTTCTGTTTTCTGAAGACTCGACACACATCCTCTTCGCTGATCTGAAGTGCAGGAAGTGGGGTGACTGAAGGTGAAGTGTTGTACAGAGAGAATGTCAGAGTGGGTGTGGGTGTGGTGTAAAGCTGGGGTTTTCAAATCTGCAGTAAAAGTCATTCAGATCGCTGACCAGGTGTTGATTGCCTGCTAAATTGGGGGATGATGGCTTGTAGTTAGTGATGTCTTTCAGGCCTTTCCACACAGATGCAGGGTCATTGGCTGAAAACTGGTTTTCCAGCTTTTTTGAGTTTCTCTTGGCCACTGTTATCTCCTTGGTCAGTGTGTTCCTAGCCTGCCTGTACAAGACTTTGTCACCTTTTCTGTAGGCATCTTCTTTGGTATGGCGAAGCTGTCTGAGTTTTGCTGTAAACCATGGTTTATCATTGTTGTATTTGAAAGAAGTCCTAGTAGGAATGCACATATCCTCACAGAAACTGATGTATGATGTTACAGTATCTGTGAGCTCATCCAGATCGGTGGCAGCATCTTCAAAAACACTCCAATCTGTGCATTCGAAACAGGCTTTTAAGGCCCGCTCTGTTTCGTTGGTCCACCTTTTAACAGTCCTTGCCATAGGTTTGGCAGATTTTAGTTTCTGCTTGTAGGTTGGGATAAGGTGAACCAGGCAGTGATCAGACAGTCCTAAAGTTGCTCTTGGGATGGAGCGATATGCATTCTTTATTGTGGTGTAGTGTGTAGCAATGGTTAAAAATATTTTTGTCTCTGGTAGCCCAGATAGCATGAAGTAATCGGCCCGAGCCCCTGCAGCCCTCCGGCGCAATCGGCTCAGAATCAGCATCAGCGTGTATGCTCCAGACCGGCTGCGGCCAGCATCCGGCTGCCGCACCGTTGTGTTTTTTTGTTAGGACGCATAGCACTGGCCCGCTTCTTGCTCAACGGAACTGGCATGGAACTGGCTGTAGAGCCTGGGCCAGCTCCAGAAATGAGTCGGCATGTTTCATAGATTGTATGGCTATAATTACGTGTTTAACTTTAAATTTACTTAATTCTCTGATTTGATATGATTATTTGTTAGCTGCATATTAATGTCGTGAATTTGTGAAGAAAGCAATAAATGCATAAACACATGAATAATTAAGGTAGTAAAGCACATTAAGCTAGTACAGAGCATTCATTTATTTTTATAATAGCAGTAAATCAATGTAGATGTAATACAGGTGGTCATTTATACTTAAATTTAATTTAAACGCGCTTTGTGCTATAACTCATTCACTCGTACAACAGTGAGAGAGCGTTCGAGCAGGAAGAGGATCGAGGAGGAGGGGTCTCACTGTACTTGTGTTTGTTTGTTTGTGTGGCCGTGAAGCGTGGATGCTAACAACAGTTGTTTTTCCAAGAAAAGAAATGTGAATATCAGACCATCTTGAGGATATAATTCTGGTAAGCATCATGTGCATTTATATTTCTAGTATTTTACGTACCAGAAGTTGATAAATAGACTTGTAACGTTATTTACCGGTGCATGCAAGTTTTTAGCTAAAGTTACGTTAACTTAGCTGCTAGCTACAGCTAACGTTAACTTACGAGCGTGACTTTCTTGCATAATACCTTAGGCTGAGAATACTTCTGTATGCATACCATCTAAATTATAGCAGCAGATATATGCAGTAATGTTTTAGAATTTTTTTAATTTTATTTGTACCAAGTACATTTCCATATGCAGATAAACGGATGTTTGGTTTTGAGATAACGTTAGTCGGATAAATACACTTTCAAACTGTTGTTGTAACGTTTGTTGTTTTTGTTCTGTTTATTCAACAGAAATGTGTAGGCCTATTTAAATTTTAAGGTAACTTTAAGGTTAACTTGCATTGTTACATGGCAAATTTCAAACCTAACAATACAATGATGTGTTTCCTTAGCCACTGGCTTCAGAGAATGGAGGTTTTACACCATTTACATTTGGGGTTTCAATGATGAGGGTAAGTTTCCGTTTTTTTTTGTCTTTAATTTCTCTTTAAATTTGTGTTTTCAGTTTTGGAATAATTTGTGTTTTTTCACTTAACAGTGTGGTGTAACCAGGGAAAGTGAACGTTAGTGACCAACTTTGACAGTAAGTTTGTTTTACTTCTAACAGTTTGGTAACAATTTCTTTTCTGATCAGTAATCACTCGAAAATGAGATGTGCTTTTCATCATTTATTAATTGCTTTTTGGATATTGTTTGTTGTTTACAGTAGCAGTATGGAAATGGCCACACGACGAGCTTCACTAACAAAGAGGTGGAAACATCATCACACAATGGCTGGTTCCTGACAGGAATGGAGGAAGGAAGCAAAGCGCAATAACTTATTTAAAATGACATATAGAGGACGCACTCTGATTATTAATAATTTGTGGCCTCTTCGTTATGGCACAAATTAGCCTGTATTGATCCACTTGCAGGGTACTTGCAAAAATTCAGTCTATTCTTGTAGATTTTTTCTAGGATAAAATGCATTGGATACCTCACAATGTGTTATACCTACCAAAAGAGGAATGAGGGCAAGGACTGGTTCATTTGCAAAGTAGGACTGCAGCTTTTCGATTGCAATTTATTCAACGTTTCCTGACTGGCCCAGCAAATGTAAGTTGGAGGCCAGTGGTCAATATTCTTCTAAAGACTGTTGAAGGACTATGTTTAGATAAATCCTTGTTTTTGTTGGATCCCACATGCTTAAATACATCCAGAATGCCGGAGTTTTATAAGAATCTCTTCAAAATATGGGCTTTGTTTCAAGTAGAAATAACTGACTCTGCATCTTCCTTATTCTGGTTGTTGAAAGAACCCTTGATCTATGGCTCGCGTTTGAACACTCTAAGTGCTTGTGGGACAATGACTATGGCTTTTGTTAAATCCAAGATCATAACACTTGGAGACTTGTTACATCTGAATGCTGAAAATTTGGTTGATCTAGATGAAAGTGCTGGCAAGAGACTGTACAAAGTATGCGTAAAATCCTTTAATAAAAAAAGCTTACATGAGAGAGTAGATACACCATGGTGTGATTTTTTTAAGATGAGTAATGATGTCAAACCATAGTGGAGAGCACTGTACAAGCCACTGTTAAGTAAAAGAGCTGGAGATTTACAATGGAGAATTATACATGGTATTATTGCGGTTAATGCCTTTATATCTGTTTTAAATCCAAGTGTTAGCCCAGAATTGTTTTGAAAGAGAGACCATTTTTCACACTTTCATGCAATGTTTAAGACTGATGCCTTTATTTGATGTTGTGCAAAATGTTGTTTTCATCGTTTTAATGAAGTTTCTGTACAAGTTTTTATTTTGGGTTTTAAGTATGTTCAGAAGAAAAAGTCTGAGTGTCACTTGTTAAATTTTATTTTGTGTAAAGCCAAAATGGCCATCTATATTTGTCGAAAGGATAAAATTGAGCAAAATAGGGAACATAATATTGCAAAGGTTTTCACAGCTTTGATTAAATCAAGAATTTTAATTGATTTTAATTTTTATAAAGCTATAGACTCCTTGATTGTTTTTGAAGAAATATGGTGTTATAGAGGCATTTTGTGCTCTGTTATTGAAAACAAACTTTATTTTGCACTTTTTTTATAAAATGTTTTTTCTCTCTTTTTTTGTAAGAATATATTGTTGTGATGGTATGTAACTTTTATTGTTAAATTAAAGTTTTTTTGAAAAATAAAAATTCTCTCTTTTCTAGGTGCAATGTGAAAATACAGCATTTTAATGTTAATTATTTAATTTTTCCAGTTTAAACAAAATATAGAAAATGTTAATAATTCTTATTTTCTTAAAAACGTAGGCCTATTTCCTTTTTTATTTTGTTAAGTTTTTTCATTTTTCGTTTTTGATTTGAAAACGAATATTGAATGAACGGAAGGTACCCTGATTATGTACGAACGCCATATTGAGTTCAAGATTAGTTTTTAAAGGAGTTTCAAAGGAGAAATAACTGAAAATACGGGAGTTTTACGGGAGAAATTACAAAACAGGAGGGTGGCAGGAGATGGGAGACTCCCGACCAAACCGGGAGTGTTGACAGGTATGCCATATATGTATATTACAGAGCAATCGACTGAAAATTTCAGCTTACCTCAATATGCTTTTTCAAATTAGACGGCGAGTTTTGAAAGCCATTAGCTGGTGGTACTTGGGTGCGCAGAGCTTGCAGCGCATTCGAAAGTTGTTCTGTATCATTTCGAAAAATTCTTAATTTGCGGAGGACGAAGAGAAAGCTCCCGTTTGATAAATGAGCCAGTAGTGGAGAAATAATAACTTTTAAGAAACAATCTTTTTTGAGTTACAACCCCAACACTGGCTATATCCTTGCTGGAGTGTGACGTGCTTTGTATGCGATGGATCGCGTACAAACCAATAGGTGTCGGAATGGTATATGTTTATATTTCTCATCCAACCACAATCAAATTCACTCTATCCGGATGGCGCGATTTATCTGGATAGGTTTTTTTTTTGACGACGAGAAGCCGGAATGAAAACAAGCCGAAATGAAATAGGAGTAACGAGGCTATTTTTAAAATGTAAGGAGTAGAAAGTACAGATAATTAGACCTCAATTATGAAAAATATGGAATGAGGCTGATGCCATGATAATGGCGACGGTGGTGAGTAGAGAGGATGATCTCGGGCCGGAGGCGTGCAAACCTGGTCGATCTGTCGCACTCGGCCCTGGGAGAGATCACCTCTTACCCTCCAAGATGGTGGACGTGACACGTTAACATGCACATGTTCGATGTGTTTTCGCCCCTACCTGGTCAAACTACACTCATTGAACACCATATTGAGACCACGCCGGGCGTGGTGGTGTGCAGCCGGCCGTATCGTTTGCCTGAACACAAGAAAAGTGTGGTTCAGGAGGAATTAGGCGCCATGCTCGATATGGGAGTAATCGAGGAGTCCCACAGCGATTGGGCGAGCCCGATAATTTTAGTTCCCAAAACCGACGGCTCGGTGCGCTTCTGTGTGGACTATCACAAGGTGAATGCTGTGTCGAAATTTGACGCATATCCCATGCCGCGTACTGACGAGTTGCTGGATGGACTAGGCTCGGCTCGTTTTTATTCGACACTGGATTTGACAAAAGGGTACTGGCAGATCCTTATCGCCATTATCCAAAGAAAAAACAGCTTTCACCATGCCGTTCGGATTACACCAATTTGTGACACTTCCGTTCGGCTTATTCAGAGCCCCGGCCACGTTTCAGCATCTGATGGACCATGTTCTCCGACCCCACGCAGCATATGCCGCTGCGTACTTGGATGATATTATCTTTTATAGTAATGACTGGCAGCGGCATATGCAACACTTGAGAGCGGTCCTGAATTCGCTGAGCGGCGGGTCTCACGGCTAACCCGAAGAAGTGTGCGGTTAGGCGGGTGGAGGTAAGGCATCTGGGCTTTCACTTGGGTCACGGGCAGGTGCGTCCCCAAATTGATAAGACGGCAGCGATTGCAGCCTATCCGAGACCCAAGATCATAAAGGAGGTGAGGCAGTTTTTAGGGCTGGCTGGCTATTACAGTTATCCAATTATTCGACGCTCACCAGCACGTTGACTGACCTCACAAAAAAGGACATGCCAGATGCCATCCAGTGGACGGAGCCGTGCCAGCGGGCTTTTACCCAGGTAAAGGCTGCCTTATGTGGTGGCCCTCTATTGCACGTTCCTGACTTTAATCTTCCCTTTTTGTTGCAGATGGACGCATCGGACATGGGTCTGGGGGCTGTCCTGTCCCAGGAGGTAGAGGGTGACGAGCAGCCGGTGCTGTACATCTGTCGGAAGCTCTCACGGAGAGAGACGATGTACAGCACCATTGAGAAAAATTGCCTGGCGATTAGGTGCTCCGTCCTCACCCTTACCCGCTATTATCTTTTCGAACCACGCACCCCTCCAATGGCTCCACCAAATGAAGGATACCAACGCGCGGATCACCCGTTGGTATTCAGTCCTTTAAATTTCAAGTGGTCCACAAACCGAGGACGCAGATGGCTGTGGCTGAGTTCCTCTCCGAGGGGGAGGGGGTTGGGAAGCTGCAGGTCGGATGAGGCCCCGGCCTGAATCGGGCGGTGGGGGTATGTGGCAAGGGGGGCGTGGCCATGCTCCGTCTGGGAGAGAAGAGCTTCAGCACGGAGGGCGGTGAGTAGGTCAGGTGTGGCTTCTAACCTGCTGTCTCTTGTTGCAGTGATTGGTGAGAGGAGCTATAAAAGATGCCGCCGAGGTCGCTGGAGAGAATCTTTTTTTATACATGCACGGACACATGCAGGGGCATGTGAGTTTAGAGCGTAGCCTAGCACGGAAGCTACCACGTGGCTACGATTTTTGTTTGTTTCAGTTTGTTTGGGCGTTTTGAGGCTGCTTTTCTTTACCCTTCAATAAATTCCTTTGGATTTTATCACGCTGACCCTGTCTCTTTCCTCTCACCTCAACAAACTCTATCATGTTTTTATATATTTTTTCTCTTATAATTACAATACAACAATACAACTATTTTAAGAACTGTAAGAAAATGTATTTATTCATCAATTGATGTGATTATGATTTTTCCTTCGTTTTGTAGCTGTAGAAGTTTGCCGTTCAGAATGAAGTTGTAAAGATCTTGATTTTCCTTCTCCTTTTTCAGTTTTTCGATCTCTAACTGCAGTTTGGTCTTTTGTAGCTGTAAAACTTCCCTCTGCAGTTCCAGAATCTCCTATCTTGGAGAGGAGATTCCAAGAGAGGAATGTATATGCGATTTTTCTCTGCAATTTACAAGTGTTATGAAAAAAGTAAAAAAGTCTAAAATAATACTGAGGTCGTTCAAATTTGAATTACCAATAGACTAAAATCATTGTAAAAGAAGCAAAAAAACTTTTTTCAACTTTTTGCAACGACAGCAATATTTTCGTTTTTTTTTACAACCTCCTGAACCGTTCTCTTTACATCAAGATTCTGTGCATTTATTTTTTCTGTTATTTCCTCCCATTGCTTTTGTTTTTTTAACGCAGTTACATTTGGATTTAGTTTGCTTTTTAAAATGGCCTTTCTTTTACCGTATTCATTTAAAAGAATAAATTTGTCCTCTGTCCAATTTGGCTTTCTTTTTTTTTTTTTTTTTTGTCCATTTCTTTATGGGGTTTGTCCTTGAATTCCCTTGAAACTTCTGCCTGAGTTTGTGTAAACAGTAGCGTATCTACGGCAACGACAGAATTTATAACGGCAAAACTGGCGTCAATGTCGTGAAATACTTAAATGTTTCCCTTAGCTAGGAGAAGTGTTTAAGGGATTTTATGCAACTCCCTGCCTAAGGCCACCATATTGCGTGCGTAACTTATTAATCACGAAATGGTAGGCCTCAAATGGACGCTGCGTGGCGGCAAAAATCCCCCTAACCCGAGCTGCGGATCGGGGGCAAGGCGAAGTTCGGGCAGATGCCACCTGAGGGTGACCGGCCGTACGCCCGCACCTATTCGAAGCGCGTCGAAAGGGTGGCGAGTCGGCGTTCCAATAGGCGCCTATTGTGCCCCTTGCAGCCTAGGTTCGGGGGTCAGACCCCTGTGTACACGAGGTGCCTACCATGTCCCTTGCAGCCTATTCGGGGCGGGGCGTCCCCCGGGCACCGCCCCATCCACAGAGCGCCTACGCATTCCCCTTGCCGCCTAACTCGCCCAACGCCCCGAGACGCCCCGAAGTGCCACGAGATGCCCCGAGATGCCCCCAAAGGCACACGTGCGTCCCGACCGAGCTCTCTCGCATACGCGATGGGCCCGAACAGGCAGAAAATGGACTTCGCCTTGGCAATGAGTTACACGGCTCGGACCAACCGCAGAGCGCATAGGAGACGCTGCCCTTCGTGGCGACGTACACCAGAACTCGAACGCGCTCCTGATGATAAGGATGCATTTTTTCGGGATCTTTCTCACATCTGCGACTCATTCAATGGGGCCCACATTGGCAGACCACGTTCAGACCTTGTAAATAGCCATCCTTGGCATTGGCAGGGAGTTACGCAGGTTAAACACACCGTGGGGTGTAAAGGAGGCACGGTCCTTCGCAGTGCTGCACATTGGAGCTCACCGATGTGCTTCAGGGACCTAAAAATGGTGTGTCCATCATTAACCTACGCAGGCCCGGTTATGAATGTCATTCGTAGGTTTTAAATATCTGTAACTTATTACACTTCATTTAGCAATTGTGCACTTATTGCAGCTTTGCAACACGTCTATTATGCCTAAAAACAGTGTGTACATTCGCCAGCTATATGAGCCCCGTCAAATAAGTTATGTGTGCAATGCATTTTTGGACTTAGACTTTTTTCAGTGTCTCGTTTCTTACACGTGTAACTTATTTGACGGGCATAGGTAGATAATGGACAATGCTTGTTAATGGTTTTATTTGACTCTGGATAGGTTGGTGTAAGTAGATATAATAGTTCAAAGCTGGCCTAGATCAGATTAGCAATTATGTGGTTATTACAACTTGGTAACATGTTTATTGTGCTTAAAAACGGTGTGTACATTCACCACCTATATGAGCCCCGTCAAATAAGCTGTGTGTGTAATGCATTTTTGGACTTTGACTTTGGAACTTTGACCTGGCCTAGCTCCAGAACGGTGGGTCGCAGGGTCTCGTTGAGACCTTACCAATGAGCCCAGGCTCAAGGCTCTACGACCTTGTAGAAAATCAACGAGGTCAGAGGGTCGGTGAACTTTAGAGCGCGACCCGGGGGCCCGTGATTAGGCGTATACTGTTTTTTGCATTAACACCCCCCTATGCAATTGGATTATGGACTTTCTGACCAACAGACCACAGCAGGTGAGATCAGGCTCCATCTGCTCCACCACTATCACACTCAACACTGGTGTACCACAGGGCTGTGTGCTAAGCTCCTTCCTCTACTCCCTCTTCACCTCCGACTGCAGGCCTGTGAACGGATCTAACTCCATCATCAAGTTTGCGGACGACACTATGGTGATTGGTCTCATCAGCAACAACGATGAGACAGCCTACAGGGAGGAGATCCAGCAACTAGCCACATGGTGCAACAACAATAACCAAGACAAAGGAGCTCATTGTGGACTTCAGGAATCCACTACAATGGGATGGCTGTTGAGTGTGTCTCCAGTTTCAAGTTCCTGGGGATCCACATCACGGAGGACCTGTCCTGGACTACCAACACCTCCAGCCTGGTCAAGAAGGCTCACCAGCGCCTCTTCTTCCTGAGGACACTAAAGAAGAATCAGCTGTCCTCGGCTATCCTGGTGAACTTCTATCGCTGTGCAATAGAAAGCATCCTGACCAACTGTGTCACAGTCTGGCATGGGAGCTGCTCTGTTGCAGAGCGCAAGGCACTGCAGCGGGTGGTGAAAACCGCCCAGCGCATCACAGGGACTCCACTTCCAGCCATGGAGGACATCCAGAGGAAACGCTGTCTGCGTCGAGCTTGCAGAATTCTTAAGGACTCCTCTCATCCCGCTCCCTCCAGCAGGCGTTTCAGGTGCCTCCGGACCAGGACCAGCAGACTAAAGAACAGCTTTTTTCCCAGAGCTGTCTCTTTATTGAACTCTGCCCCTCGCTGATCCCACTGCCCCTCATATACTGCTACACTCTTCTCTCCCCCCTCATTGCACACCTGACTTCACTTGTTATTTGCACTACTGGACTGTCTATACATAACATTTATGTTCATCTGAACTACCAGACTGCTCATTTGCACTGCCAACTGTTCATTTACAGTACCGACTGTTTACTATGCATCTTGCACTCTTACACTTTAACTGAATATGCAATAACTTCTGCATAACAAATATGCAGTTACTTAGATAGCTTCTGTCCATAATTTATTTGCTCTACTCTATATCCATTGCACTGCTGCTCACCATAGCCTTACTTATCATTGTATACATCCACTTGTAAATCTCTGTTTTTAGTAATAGCCATCTGTATATTATGTTCATTGTACATATGGGGGGCAAGGGGGGCGTGGCCACGCTCCGTCTGGGAGGAAGGAGCTACGGTCCGGAGTACGGAGGGCGGTGAATGGGTCACATGTGGCTTCTAACCTGCTGTCTCTCATTCCAGTGATTGGGGAGAGGAGACATAAAAAGCGCCGCCGGAGGGGCCGGAGAGAGAGAGAGAGAGTTTTTACGGGCGAAATCAGACGTGCATGCAGGAGCGTGCACGAGAGACTGAGAGCCGCTAGCTACCTCGTGGGCTAACCTTTGTTTATTTCTGTTGGGTTTGGTGTTTTGTTACCGTTGTTGCTTTGAGTTTAAAATAAAGTTTATTTTGGATTTATACCTGCCGACCCTGCCTCTTTCCTCCACCAACACGAACTGTATTACACTGGTGCCGAAACCCGGGAGGAAAGAGGAACGCCGCTGCCACCATGCAGAACCCGCCAGCCTCGCCATTTGCGGAAGTGATCCAGGCGCTTGCGGTCCTCCACGCCGATCAACATCAGGCCACCCTAGAGCAGGAGAAGCGATTTGAGGCTCTCCTGCGGGCTCAGTCCGAGGACCGCGATCTTCTCCGGAGCTGGCTGATGACGGAACATCGCCAGGCAGGCGGCGCGTCATCATCTCACGCACCCCCACCGCTGCTGCTCCAGAAGATGGGTCCGTTGGACGACCCGCAGGCCTTCCTCGACCTCTTCGAGAGGTCCGCGGAGGGGGCGGGCTGGCCCCGCGCAGACTGGGCCACCCATTTGATTCCGCTATTGACCAGCGAGGCCCAGCTCGCGGCTCAACAGCTTCCAGTCCCGAACCTCCGCATCTACGACGACCTGACGCAGGCCACCCAGCTGGCCGAGGACCACATGGTAGCGTGCCCGGGGGTCGGCGAACCCCCTTCTAATTTTTCCCCTTTTTTTCCCCCACATTTTTTCCCGCCTCTCTCTCTTCCCCGTCTCCCGCTCCCAGGTTGGAGAAACCCCCCCTACCGCGGGCGGCAACCCGCGGTGGAGGCAACACGGGCCCTCCCGCCACCACGGCCCCGCGATGGGAATGGGGGCCCCCTCGCGGCGGGAGCCAACTAACATCGAGAGCTCCACCCTCCTCTCCCCAATCCCGTGGCCCATTTCCCACTGCTGGGGTAGGGGGAAAGCCCAGGCCGGCCTGTTGCCGTTGCGGGGACTCGGATCACCTCATCGCCCAATGCCCATTAATGGAGGTCGGGATGGTGATCCGGGTCCCCGACATGACGCGGGCCGCCCTCGATCCGGCGGGCCAGTACCAAGTACCTGTGAGTACAAGTGGGTACATATCAGGTCTTGGTGGACTCGGGCTGTAACCAAACCTCTATTCACCCAGGCCTGATTCAGTCCACAGCATGGGATAAAAGCCGCATGGTTAAGGTGAGGTGTGTGCACGGGGATGTGGTGAATTACCCGCTGATGTCTATGGATATCAAATTTCGGGGTAAAAAACATAGTGTAAAGGTGGCCGTTAACCAGCACCTTCGGCATCCACTGATTTTGGGGACAGATTGGCCCGATTTTAATATATTAATGGGTTATTTATGCGTGAATGCTTTCAGGGAGAAACATAGGCATCGGGAGGGGGCGGTTGCGCAACTTGGCGAGGCTGAGCCGGGACCATCGGGGACTGTTTCAGGGGAACAGAGCGCGATTTTGAGACGAGATCTCTCATCGTGCGATGATTTTCCCCTGGAACAGTCACGAGATGACTCGCTCAAAAATGCGTTTGAACATGTCCGCACCATCGACGGAAAGCCTCTCCAACCCGCGCGGCCACTCTCATACCCGTATTTCGCCATTATTAAAGACCGGTTGCTGAAACTGAAACCGAAACTGCCCTACTAACAGTTACAGAAGCCCTAAGGAGGGCAAGAGCTGAGTCCAAATCATCTGTTCTCATTCTCTTAGACCTTTCTGCAGCCTTCGACACGGTTAACCATCACATTCTTCTGTCTACCCTCTCGTCACTGGGCATCACTGGAACTTCACTCTCCTGGTTTAAATCCTACCTCGCAGATAGGTCCTTCAAGGTAGCTTGGGGAGGTGAAGTGTCCAAATCACACCAACTAGTCACCGGGGTCCCACAAGGATCGGTTCTTGGACCTCTGCTCTTCTCCATATACACCACATCACTGGGTTCCATCAAACAAGCACATGGATTCTCCTACCATTGTTATGCTGATGACACTCAACTTCACCTCTCATTTCATCCAGACGATTCCACGCTAGCCACACGAGTCTCCGACTGCCTGGCTGACATCTCTTCTTGGATGAAAGATCATCACCTACAACTCAACCTGGCCAAGACTGAGCTTCTCGTCCTTCCTGCCACCCCGTCAGAACAGCCCCAGCTTACCATCCAACTTGGTCCATCTAAGATAACCCCATCGACTTCAGTCAGGAATCTTGGGGTAATCATGGATGATCAGCTGACTTTTAAGGATCACGTTACTAAAACAACTCGGTCATGCAGGTTTGCATTGTACAACATTAGAAAGATCAGGCCGTTCTTAACAGAACATGCAACACAGCTTCTCGTCCAGGCACTTGTCATTTCTAGACTGGATTATTGTAATGCTCTTCTGGCCGGTCTCCCAGCCTGTGCCTTCAAACCTCTGCAAATGATCCAGAATGCTGCTGCACGCCTGGTCTTCAATGAGCCCAAGAGAGCACATGTCACACCTCTGCTCATCTCTCTGCACTGGCTCCCCATAGCGGCACGCATTAAGTTCAAGGCACTGGTGCTTGCCTACAGAACAGCCACTAACACAGCACCCATCTACCTCAACTCTCTCTTACAGACCTACATCCCCTCCAGAAGTCTGCGGTCTGAAAACGAGCGGCGCCTCATTGTTCCTTCACAGAGAGGCATGAGATCCATCTCAAAGACATTTTCTTTCTCCGTTCCCGGCTGGTGGAATGATCTTCCTGTTTCCATCAGGACTGCTGGATCAATTTCACAATTCAAAAAACAGCTGAAGACCCACCTCTTCCATGAGCACTTAACTGTCTCATAATATAAAAAAAAATAAAAATAAAAATATTCTACCTCTACTTTTCCTTTTCTAATGTTCTCTATATACTTGCTTATACTATCTTGACGTTGTATTTGAAACCTTGTATTACTAGCACCTCTCGTGAATATTGCTTACTTAGACGAATCGCTTGCTGTTTTCCTCAATTGTAAGTCGCTTTGGATAAAAACCATTGTGCCCTCTTCCCCTAGTTCAGGACCCCTTCAAGAGAATTGGTATGAACTTGATCGGGCCATTAGAGCGATCTGCACAAGGACATCGATTTGCATTGGTCATCGTGGACTATGCAACCCGATACCCTGAGGCGGTGGCGCTCCGCAGCATTTCAGCAAAGAGTGTTGCGGAAGCCCTCTTCTCAGTGATCTCCCGCGTGGGAATCCCCAAAGAGGTTTTCATGGATCAAGGCACGGCGTTTATGTCACGCACACTGCGCGAACTATACGGATTGTTAGGCATTAAAACGGTTCGAACAAGCGTCTATCACCCACAAACGGACGGCTTGGTCGAGCGTTTTAACCGTACGTTAAAAGCCATGATCCGGAAATTCGTTCACGAAGACGCCAAAAATTGGGATAAATGGCTAGAGCCTCTGCTGTTTGCTGTTCGCGAAGTCCCCCAAGCCTCCACGGGATTTTCTCCCTTCGAGTTACTCTACGGCCGTCAGCCCCGCGGGGTGTTAGACGTTCTAAGAGAAACTTGGGAGGACGGACCATCCGCTAGTAAAAATGAAATTCAGTTTGTCCTTGACCTGAGAGCAAAACTCCACACTCTGGGGCGGCTCTCTATGGAGAATTTGTTACAGGCCCAGGACAAACAAAAACAGCAATACGACAGAGGGGCTAGATTACGTAAATTTGCACCGGGAGAGAAAGTGCTCGTCTTACTCCCTACATCGAGCTCGAAATTGCTTGCAAAGTGGCAAGGACCCTTTGTGGTTACACAGCGATTAGGGGAGCTCGATTATGAGGTAATTCGACCAGACAGGAGCGGGGCACATCAGATATATCACCTCAACCTCCTAAAAAAATGGAATGAGGCTGATGCCATGATGCGAGCGACGGTGGTGAGTAGAGAGGATGATCTCGGGCCGGAGGTAGGTAAACCTGGCCGATCTGTCGCCCTCGGCTCTGGGGGAGATCACCTCTCACCCTCCCAGATCACTGACATAACTCGACTACAGGCGCAATTCGCCGATGTGTTCTCGCCCCTACCCAGTCGAACTACACTCATCGAACACCATATTGAGACCACGCCGGGCGTGGTAGTTCGCAGCCGGCCGTATCGTTTACCTGAACACAAAAAAAAAGGTGGTTCAGGAAGAATTAGGCGCCATGCTCGATATGGGAGTAATCGAGGAGTCCCACAGCGATTGGGCAAGCCCGATAGTTTTAGTTCCCAAAACCGACGGCTCGGTGCGCTTCTGTGTGGACTATCGCAAGGTGAACGCTGTGTCGAAATTCGACGCATATCCCATGCTGCGTATTGACGAGTTACTGGATCGATTAGGCTCGGCTCACTTTTATTCGACACTGGATTTAACAAAAGGGTATTGGCAGAGCCCCTTGTCTCCTTTATCTAAAGAAAAAACAGCCTTCACCACGCCGTTTGGATTACACCAATTCCTCACCCTTCCCTTCGGCTTATTCGGAGCCCCGGCCACGTTTCAGTGATTTATGGACCGCATCCTCTGTCCCCACACAGTATATGCCGCTGCGTACTTAGACGATATCATCATCTATAGTAACGACTGGCAGCGGCATGTGCAACATCTGAGAGCGGTCCTGAACTCGCTGAGAGCGGCGGGACTCACGGCTAACCCGAAGAAGTGTGCAATTGGGTGAGTGGAGGTAAGGTATCTGGGCTTCCACTTGGGTCACGGACAGGTGCGTCCCCAAATTGATAAGACGGCAGCGATTGCAGCCTCTCTGAGACCCAAGACCAAAAAGGAGGTGAGGCAGTTCTTAGGGCTGGCTGGCTACTACCGGAGGTTTGTCTCCAATTATTCGGCGCTTACCAGCCCGATAACGGACCTCACTAAAAAGCACGCGCCAGATACCGTCCAGTGGACGGAGCCGTGCCAATGGGCTTTCACCCAGGTAAAGGCTGCCCTGTGCGGTGGCCCTCTATTGCACGCTCCGGACTTTAACCTTCCCTTTTTGTTACAGACGGACACATCGGACAGAGGTCTGGGAGCTGTCCTGTCCCAGGAGGTAGAGGGTGACAAACGGCCGGTGCTGTACATCATTGAAAAAGAGTGTTTAGCGATTCGGTGGGCCGTCCTCACCCTCCGCTACTATCTCCTGGGCCGGGAGTTCACGCTCTGTTTGGACCACGCACCCCTCCAATGGCTCCACCAAATGAAGGATACCAACGCGCGGATCACCCGTTGGTATTTAGCTCTTCAGCCCTTCAAATTTTAGGTGGTCCACAGACCGGGGACGCAGATGGCTGTGGCCGACTTCCTTTCCAGGGGGGGGAAGCTGCAGGCCGGATGAGGCCCCGGCCTGAGTCGGACGGTGGGGGTATGTGGCAAGGGGGGCGTGGCCACGCTCCGTCTGGGAGGGAGGAGCTACGGTCCGGAGTACGGAGGCCGGTGAATGGGTCACGTGTGGCTTCTAACCTGCTGTCTCTCATTCCAGTGATTGGGGAGAGGAGACATAAAAAGCGCCGCCGGAGGGGCCGGAGAGAGAGTTTTTACGGGCAAAATCAGACGTGCATGCAGGAACGTGCACGAGAGACTGAAAGCCGCTAGCTACCTCGTGGGCTAACCTTTGTTTATTTCTGTTTGGTTTGGTGTTTTGTTACCGTTGTTGCTTTGAGTTTAAAATAAAGTTTATTTTGGATTTATACCTGCCGACCCTGCCTCTTTCCTCCACCAACACGAACTTTATTACAATATCCATCTGTAAATCTCTGCTTTAGTAATAGCCATCTGTATATTATGGTCATAGTACATATCCATCTGTAAATCTCTGTTTATAGTAATAGACATCTGTATATTATGTTCATAGTATATATCCATCTGTTAATTTCTGTTCATAGTAAGAGACATCTGTAAATCATGGTCATAGTACATATCCATCTGTAAATTACTTCTGTAATATTTATTTATGTAACTTATGCAACCACTGTATATTTTTTTGTGGGTTTGGTAAAAACCTCTCTCGCAGGTTTCTTCCTCTCATAGTCAGACAGAGGCTCTTGAATGGGCAAACTGAACAAAAGTGGGGTTCAATCTTTTTTCAAGAAAAAGGGACTTCTGTGTGATCTAGGAGCACAAAACTCGAGATCCTAGCTCGAGGGGCCCCAGCGGTCGGCCGTGTTGAGTTTCAAGACCCTGTAACCTTTTGACCCCTGTATTCGAGAGCGTACATTCCACACCTATTTGTAGGCTGTGTCTTTTTGGGCAAACCGAGGGGTCAACGAGGTCAGAGGGTCGCGGAACTCAGAATAAAAGACTTCTGGGTGATGTAGGAGCACAAAACTCGAGATCCTAGCTCGAGGGGCCCCAGTGGTCGGCCGTATTGAGTTTCGAGACCCTGTGTGTCATGGTAGAGACAGACGGACAACTCAAATGCGGGGAAACAATGAGATTTATTGACAGACGTGAGTATAGTTCAGCAACAATAAAAACACTCAGGGAATTCCTCGACCCGGAAACTCAAGAGAGATGGACCCAATTCGGGAGAGAACGACCCAGTTCGGGAAAGATGGACCCAGTTCGGGAGATCTGCACTGGGGAGATGGTTCGACCCGGAGAAAACAGCTCCAACTGGTGAGTGGTTCTGACGTCTCAGGGAGTACTGTTGCTGAGGAGCAGAGGGAAGATCTGTCCGGACGGGCTTGGACAGCTGCGGAGCAGACCAGATGAAAACAGGCACGGAAAACAGGACAGGGTGAAAACAACTTGCTAGGAGCCAGAAGGTAACTAAGCACTTTACTAAGACTAAGAACTAGACTTTAACTAGCCCGGCTAGACAAGAAGTGAGTCAGTAATCAACACAAAACATGCAACGGTCTGACAAAGGACGAAGAAACAAGGGAAGAATAAATAGAAGACCTAACTAAGGATGATGGGGAACAGGTGGGGGAGAGGATAATCAGAGCAGGGCGCTAACCAGGGGAAATATGCTACAGGTGCGAGAGTGAATGGCAGTGAGTGGGAAAAGACCCGGCAGGGAGACACGGGGGCGGGGTGAGTGACACTGGCACAGAGCAGAGAGACCGGGTCATGACACTGTGACCTTTTGCCCCCTGTATTCGAGAGCGTACATTCCACACCTATTTGTAGGCTGTCTGTGTCTTTTTGGGCAAACAGAGAGGTCAATGAGGTCAGAGGGTCGCGGAACTCTAGAGCGCGACCCGGGGGCCCGTGACGAGGCGTATACGTGAATTTCGGCCCGATCGGACAGGTGTTCAACACAAGCTTATGAAAATGAATGGGTTAGGTTACGAGTGTCAGGAGCTTCCGTACGGCCCCAGGGGCCCGAGGGGTCCCAAACTTTGGATTCTGGTAGTCCGGGGGCCCCTGTTTCACATACCGAGAGTACAGCTTCCTAGAGCAGAGGGTAAAAATTTGAGTGGGTTTGGTAAAAATCTCTCTCGCAGGCTTCTTACTCTCATAGCCAGACAGAGGCTCTTGAATGGGCAAACCGAACAAAAGTGGGGTTCAATCTGTTTTCAAGGAAAAGGGAGTTCGGGGTGACCTAGAAGCAGGAAACTTGAGACCCCTGTTCGTGACCCCCTGACGGTCGGCTGTGTTGAGTTTCGAGACTTTGCAACCTTTTGACCCCTGACAGCCTCTCTTCATTGAAAGACACAATTCTTTAAGGCAGAATACAATTGGTCAAGGCAGGTAGGCAGACGAGATGAAAAATGTAAATAAGGTTGAAAAGCATCATTAAGTAGCATTGTATTGTATTCCAAAAAATCACCTCACATTGATTACTTATGGAAACAGTGGAGAGCAATGGAAAAACCTTAATTCTGTTAATTTTATTATACAAAATCCGAGTACCTCAGATCGTCTTAAAAGATTCAAAATGGTGGCATTGGCTGATACAGCTAAATACACAAAGCATAAAACAAGGCCATTCAAGATATCCTGTATTGCTGTCTGATTGCGTGGTTTCCTGGTTGTGTGTGCTGTGTCTCTGGGTCATGCTCAAAGCAGATGTGAAAATGGGTGATAGTAAGAAGTTCTAGAACTCCAAAATCAAAGCTGTTGGGATGATATACATGCTGTTTACTATATAAAAAAGTTTGCATAGGTTGTCAGCATTAATAAACTTGTGACAATAAAATATTGCAAGGATTTTACAATATACTCTTTACTTCATCTTTTCCAGCGTGGATTACAGAGTTATAACATTTGCATTTTTAATGTTTTAATTTACATTTTTATATTATTTACTGCTTTAATCAAATTTAAATTAGCATTTAATTAAAGTGCTAATATGAACGGTTATTTTGTTGTAGCTCACATTTGACAAACACCAAAGGTTAACTAATGTAGCATCTGTCACATTAAATCCAATACTTTTTAAGAGTTCAAGGTTGTCCAATATTTAAGGTGGGTTGGATTTACTGTATTCAATGGCAATGGGGTGAATCCTATAAACTGGTGTCTCCATGTGTTTTCTGCCTGTAGACTTTAATTCTAGCAAATGCCATACAAAATACAATTTTTGTGGGAAAAAACTTTGCCAGATTATACAGAGGTACTCTGTTGTGGAACATTTTGGATTTGATTTTAATTCCTCCATTGTCATCAACACACATGCACATTAAACGGAAAATACACAATGTATTATACTTACTGTATATAAATAAATATTCCAAAAAGTAAATACAGTGTAGTATACTGTGTTTAAGTTAAATGTACAGTAAGTTCATTTAATATACCTTAGAAAGTGTCCAAGAAGCAGGACAAAATGACCATATGTGATAAATAGGGGGCCCTGAAAACATTAGTTTGTCTAATGGGTCTCTGATTGCTAATCTAAAGCAGCTATGGAAAATTGTAGGTTGAAAGACACGGCAAGGCCATCAGATTAATCAATCATTACATCATTGGCATAATCTTCTTAAATCTATGAGCAAAACATCCACAGGCAAGTATTGTTAAATACATTTTATTGACGTTTAGGTTGATTATTATAGAACAAACACTATGATGTTAAAACATTTTAATATTATATCTCATTTCTTTGTTTTGTATTACAGTATTTTTACAGTATTAGGACTTTTATGTAAGTGTTTAACTTTATACCCCAAAACCATAGAACAAATTCTACATTTTGTAATTAAGACGGGAACTTTTGAGTTACTTATGACTTTGGTTACATTTTCCATACACTCTGAACACCTCTGAAGAAACACTGAAGCACCAAAATGTAGTTCTAAATAGTAAAAGTGGTTCCCCTATGGTTACGAGCCAAGAACCACATTTAGTGCTATGTAGCATTATTATTTTTTGAGTGATATGGTTAGGTAATGGTCTCCAAATGTATTTCATATAGAAAGAATACATTTTCTTGGAAGATGTTCAAATGGAGTCTACAGCACCTATAATGCTTGCGATGATTGGTGGGCTGAGACAACGAGTGTTTGGTTGCAGCTCATGTGGAGCTTGAGTTACAGTTTCAGTACCATCCCTGCCTAATCACCTCAAACACTCATATGTGTGTTCTTTGTCTAACAATGTCTTTTGTCTAACAGTTTTGAAGACAGTTGTGGTTAAACTGGTCCAATATTTTGATGAATGAACATTTCAATAGACATCTGTGAAAAGACATGATCTCTGCTGTTTGTACATGTCCATAATTTTGTCTGCTGTATAAATCATATAGCCACAATAATGCCTGATTGAAACATCAGAAACCCATGACTATGTGGTGCCTTAAGAAACTAGATATATTCCAAGCCAACAAATAAACATTACTTACACATGAAATAATGTCAATCACTGGCACATGTTTAGCAAAATAAGAAATTGACGTATTTTAAAATTGACTTAGCATTAAACACTGATATCATCTGCTTGGCCAATGAAGCTAAGCAGGGTTGAGCCAGGTTAGTACCTAGATGGGTGACCTCCTGGGAAAACTGGGTTGCTGTTCAAAGAGGTGTTAGTGAGACCAGCATGTTCAACAGTTTGAGTTTAAAGTTTTAATTGTTTTTTGTTTAAAGGCACAAAGTTCTTGTCACTCTACTGCTGTGGCGATTATTGTTTAGACATAGTTAGCTTGTATATGGTTAGTGGTTTGTCCTTTTTTAATGACACTGTTCTTCTATTTGATCTTGCATACACATATTAACTGGAATGTTAAAACAGTTTAAACCACAAAAGTTGTTAGCTGATATTCCTGCACTCTACAGAGATATTATTCTCTTACACACGCACACTGAGAAGTTTGTGTGGTGAGGCTATGTTTTCATGTGATCAGTCTACTTTATTGAACAAGAGTTTAAATGCATTTATTGTCCTTAACAGCTTATTTTCCTGAAAGAATCCTTGAAGGATTTCGAGAGGGCTATCTATTTGAGCACCTACCAGGTGTTACCAGGGATAGGGGTGTGAAAAACAGAAGACTCCTGGGAAAAACGTGAGTGTTGAAATGTAACCACCTCTTGTGCCTTATTCTGCTCATGTAGTAGCACAAAAAGCTTTGTTGATGTTAGCGGGCACTGTAGTCACACTCGTTTGGCTCTTTAGTACACTCTTTTTAATATTTGTTGAACCCGATCACCGAGACACCTGAGATTGTTCTATCTATTCAAACTCATGCTTACTGGCTTAAATATGCAATATATACTTTGTATTTTGCACATTAAATGTTATTGAACTCTCTGCTCTGATTATTGATCCATCTGAGTTTCATTCACACATTTGTTTGAAGATGGCTTCATACTGTGGCTGGTTCTTAATTAGGTAAGCTCATTAACACTCTGTTGGCATTAGTCAGATATGTGCGATATCGATCTAATTGTCCACAAATGCTACTCTGCTCTCCAGCTTTCCTAGTCAGTCTTTTTAATGAGAACTCTGCAGTGCCAATTTTATTGATTATCTCACTTCGTTTTTATGAAGAGACTGACACTAATTGGCAATTTTCTGTTTCACTGCTTTGCGATCAACAAAGGTATTGTCCTAATATGTCCTGAGAATTTTACTGGGTTAAATTTGAAAAATCCTTGACAAATAAAATAGACAATAAAAGACTTAATCAGATGGATTGTTGTCAAAGAAATTAATTAACCGATGTGAGTGAACATGACCAGATTGCATGAAGTGATCTAATTTAGATATATAAAATGATTATACATTTTTCACCCTTCATCCTATAAACAACCTTGCTTAAGTGTAAAATATGTTAAACCCCCATGGCTGGTTTTAAATTATTTAATAAAATGTACATTTTTGACTCAACCATGGGTTGAAGGATCCCATTATATTCGGTAAAAACTACCCAGTAAGTTGGGTTTGAGACAGTAGCTAAGTAGAGGAAGTGGTTTACATTGAGATTGAGTAGGTTTACAAAGTAAAAAAATATATACAGTATGTCACATCTCTCTAAAATACTTGATTGCAGTCAGAGCAGAAATGACAACTGAATGGTATATTTTATCAAACTGTATATCCCCTAATTTGGACAATATACATACATATGCAGTGCAGCATTCCATTGAATTTAATTCAAGTTTATTTTGTCATGAACGAGACTTGATTCAACTGCGGGGAAAACACAATATTTATTGAGAGAACAACACAAGAGGTCAATGACAAATAATGGGCAGAACAATCTTCTTGTCCAGGCAGGGAGCCAACAAGGCAGTCCGTGCTGGGACAGGCATCTGGTGGTGGGAAAGCCGAATGCAGAACTGAGGCTGCAGTGGGAACAGCAGAGGCGGCCCGGGGCATTGGCGACTGGAGGCAAAGTCTGCCATGTGGGGACACACATGGAGGAAAAACCTCAGGAGAGGGAGTGGGAGAACTGAGGGGTTAGGACAAAAACTTTGGCACTGGAAGCTTGACAGGCGAGACAAGACAAGACCAGATTAATTTTCTAGCGAAAACCTTCCAGTGGGGGGGTAAGGACTCAGCTAACTTAGGTGAGGGGATTCTTACCATCAGCCGTCACAGGCAGTGGCCTTGTTTCTCTTAAAGTGAGACACCATAAGAGAACACTACGGAGACCACATCCTACTGCAAGGGGTAACATTTGGAGATGCCAACATGGTCTCACCTAATGGGGGAGAGCTACATGGGAACTAGGCGTGAGAGCCCCACGAGGGGGGAATCACGGAACAGCAGGGCAGTTAGCCCACTGGGGGAGGTCACAGTTCACCGGCCAGGGAACAAGAGTGAGGATTTATTATACGGGACGGCCCAACTTGGGAATCACTACGTATGGAGCACTTGCTTGGGTAAAGGGGTCCGCCTGGACAAGGGTGACTCTACCAATACCTGGCCTTGGGACGGACCGCTCCGCCTGGTCTGTCACAAAAAGCGTGCTTAGTGATGGAGGGGATGCCTATGCTTCGCCCACAGGGGAAGCTGAAGGCTGGAGAGCGCGCTGGACTCACCGTGGGAGGGGATAAGGCGCTTACGCAAGCGTACGCCCACCCGGCCGCTGGTCTCACCTGTTACCAAGCAAGACCCGAGCTGACACCGAGTCCATGTGGAGGTTGTAGAACCTTGCATAGCCCAACCCGCAGCTCTGCAGATGTCTGCCAGAGAGGCGCCCTGGGCAAGTGCCCACGAGGAGGCTACACCCCAAGTGTAGTGAGCTCTCCCTGCCAGCGTGAGATCCTGAAATGGGTACGCCATCGTAATGTCGTCCATGATCCAGTACACCAGTCTCTGATTCCTCCCCAGTGGGGAGCGCCTGCAATTTCACCACCTGGTCCCGAAAGGGAGTGATGGGAACTTTGGGAACGTAGCCATCACATGAGATAAGCCAGGCCTGAACTCGAGGCACTTGCTGGACACAGAGAATGCCTGGAGGTCCCCTACCCTCTTGGTAGAAGCGAGCGCCACCAGGAGAGCCGTCTTTATCGTGAGATGAGAAAGAGCAGCCTCTCCCAGTGGCTCAAAGGGGGTCTTACGCAGGCAGCTGGGATGGATTCATCCTCCTCGCGCCCTCAGGAACCTGATGACCAGGTCGTGCTGACCTAGAGACTTGCCGTCCACCAGATCGTGATGTGCGGCGATAGCGGCAACATACACTTTAAGGGTGGAGGGGGAAAGGTGACTCTCAAGTCTCTCTTGGAGAAAGGCCAGCACCGACCCAATCGGGCAACTCTGTGGGTCTTCCCTGCGGGGAGAACACCAGGATGAGAACAGGCACCACTTAAAGGCATACAGGCGCCTAGTAGCGGGGGCTCTAGCCTGAGCCATGGTGTTAGCCACCGCCGGAGGCAGGGCGCTTAGGAGTCCCATCCAGGAGCCAAACGTGGAGCTTCCACAAGTTTGGCCTCGGGTGCCACACCGTGCCCTTCCCCTGAGACAGATGGTCCCTCCTCAGGGAAATCAGCCAGGGGGGGTTGTCGTTAGAGGGATTAGCTCCGAGAACCAAGTCTGGTTGGGCCAATAGGGCACAACTAGCAGCACTTGATGCCCCTCTTCCCTGACCTTGCACAGAACCTGTGTAATGAGGCTCACTGGGGGGAAGGCGTACTTTTGCTTGTCCCGCGGCCAGCTGTGCGCTAGGGCATCTATGCTGAGGGGGCCTTCGGACAGGGAGTACCAAAGTGGGCAATGGGTGGTGTCCGGGGAGGCAAACAGGTCTACCTGTTCCTGGCCAAACTGCTCCTAAATGGCGGTGCGGTGCACTGCAACCCGATGTTTGCGGCCACCCGGGCAAGCATGGCTGACATCTTAGCATTGGCCTCCTCCAGTGCTCGACCGCCCGAAAGCGGGAGCTCTGAAGACCCCTCCGCATCAGATGCCAGAAGGTAGGTGTCTGATGCAACAACAGAAAGCTCATCTTCGTCTTGACATCCATGGGAGTCCTCATATCACCCCCGCCGCTCGCCGAAGCGGACGATCTTGCTGAAGCGCCAGCCGAGTTCACTCGGGAAGCAGACGGGGTGGCAGCCACACCCATAAAGAACATAGCCAGCCGTGACCGCAACACCTTCACCGTCGTGTTCTTGCACACCAAACACGTCGGTCAACAAATGCATTCTGTGCATGTTCGATTCCCAAACACGCAATGCATGTGTCGTGCCCATCCGACTCAGCAACTAGAGTGTTGCACCCAAGGACACAACGGCGCGACATGTCCGGAGACCGTGCGCACGTTGAAAAGAGGAAATATGCTCTTTTAGCGTCTGTGACTCGCGTCGGATTCAGCAGCCTTTAGAAAAGCTCTCAAAGAGAAATAATGCTCAGCTTGAAAAATATCCAGCTTCGCGGTTCCGAAGAACAAAAGATGAATGAATGCGCACGCTGTCCTCCTTTTATACCCAGATGTCCGGGGCGGGGACTGACATGCGGATGCCATTTGCCAAGTTCATTGGCCTTTTTAAATTCCTCTCGGAAGAGATTGGTTCTCAAGTTCAACCCCTATCTGTCGACACAACGTCGAGTGACAGACAGAAAGAGAACAATTTTGATGCTGTATTTGAAGCACTCTTCTACTTGGGACGGCCTTACCAACATTTATTTGCGCTGCTGACACGCAATTGGTCTTGAAATGCAACCTACGAAGCACGCAGCCCCCGAAATGGAACACAGCCAATGAATGGGATAACGGGTGAGGGGTGAAGCCACGCAGACAATGAGCGCATGGCGAGCTGTCAAAACAAAACCCATGTGCATGACACAACACACATACACACAAGGACAGTGAAATCAGACATCATGGAATCATTTTACAATTTGCATTGCATCAATGCAACTATACAAGACAACCACAACCAAGAAAACAACATAAGTTGAACACACACAAAAAATATATATATATATATTAGGTTTGTCCCTGACTAAGGATTTACATAGTCGAGTCAGAATAGTCTCGTCTTGCCTATAGTCGACTGATTTACATTACATTTACATTTATTAATTTGGCAAATGCTCTTATCAAAAGCAACTTACAAGTAAGAGAGCATAAAACATTTTGTCATCACGCTAAACAATACCAATAGTGTACAAGACCATGTTACTAGGAGGATTAAGCTGAATTAAGCAAGGGAAAATGTTGTGATGAAACCACCAGGCCTCGCTCATTTTTGGAACATAGATGACGGGAAGGGATGTACACATGGAGACAGATAACGGTGTATTTACATACATAGAGCTATACTATATTGCCAAAAGTATTGGGTCACCCTATCTAATAAACAGGTTTGATGACTAGTAATTTCCATGAGTACAAATCTTAATGCTGCAGCATATCATGATATTCTATGGAACTGTGTGCTTCTAATTTAATAGCAACAGTTTAGGAATGCCCCTGTGTATGAGACAAGGTTCAGAAAGAAATAATTGATTCAGTCAGTGTGGAAGAACTTGACTGGTCTGCATAAAGCCAAGTCCTGCAACATTGATGCACCGAAAAACATTCAAACATGAATTTACAGAATAAGTTGAGAAACAGAGTATACCTTTATAATAAATAATAAAAAAATAAAAATAAGACAGAGTCAAGTCACAATGCGCAAAATAAATATGTGGGGAAATGCAGGGAAACATCAAAGCACAAGCCACTAATAGTAAAACTAATGAACATTTTCCTTCAAAGTCAAGTAACAATGCTATGCCACTTAGCCTACTAGACCATATCTAGACCAAAACTATTTTTAAAACTACTAGAGAATAATGCATTTTTCTTTTTACAAACGGAATACATCACATCCATTACCAATTAACTACCAATAAAGTTACTTTATTTACCACATGTAAAGAAGGAATGCAATAAAGCACCTTATCATTTAAACCAGAGGTAGGCAACGTCGATCCTGGAGTGCCACTGACCTGAAGATTTTAGCTCCAACCTTAATCAAATACATAAACAAGCTCATCAGTGTCTTCAGGATTGAAGGTTGGAGCTAAAATCTGCAGGCCAGTGGCACTCCAAGACCGACGTTGTTCACCTGATTTAAAGGACCAGTGTGTAGATTTTTGGAGGCTCTATTGACAGACATGCAATATAATATACTATCATATTGCTAGTGATATCGTGCACGCATGCGAGCACTTTGCCATTCAGGCCCCACTGCTCTACAGATGTCATCAAATGATCTGCCAGGTTGGCAGCAGAGTGTCTCTCATCCATTGCTCGGGTTTGCAAAACATAACAGGTCACCTTACCATTAGCAATAAAATGGCATGTTATAGTGACATAGGACTCTCTCCAACTGTCAGATGTAATGCCCACGAACTCTACCATCGCTAAAGTAGTTTTGACCATGCTCTCATGTTGAAGCTCTATTTTCGCTGTTATGGTTTTCCGTGAGGGAATGTCGTAATCTGGCTCTAGAAATTGCAAGACTTCCTCAAATCCTTCTCCCTCGACAAAACTTAAAGGAAGCTTATCTCTTGAGATCATTTTTGCTATGAGTTGAGTGGTCTTTTCAGCTCGCTCAGGGGTACATCTCCGCCTACCTGCAGTTGCGAATGCTGTGATGGGCAGCTTTCCATCTTCATTTGGTGAGTCAAATTTTGCACACAACATGTTGATAATTTTCCATCCTCGCTCAGGGGTACATCTCCGCCTACCTGCAGTTGCGAATGCTGTGATGGGCAGCTTTCCATCTTCATTTGGTGAGTCAAATTTTGCACACAACATGTTGATAATTTTGAACAAAGTAATTCCAAACATCGCTGCGCTTTCAGGTCGAAGATGCCATTTTGTCATTAAATGCAATCATCTTACTTTCACTTCGCGCTCCACCCAGTGCATATATGTATAACTGTTAGTATGAATTTGCGTGCTAGGCCAGCAAACAATATTTAATGAAGTTCGAATAGTGATTTTATTATTGAGAAAGATTGTTAGCAATGTGTTAGCGTGGTCGTTGGGAAGTACTCGTCACTTCCCAGAAATATAATTTGGCACGTCATTATAAAAAATATGGTCTAATCCAGGTGTGTCTTGGGACGTAATCACCATGTTTCCACAACATTAAATGTTACGTTATCACAACGAGTATGGGACACAGTTACAGTATGTCACTGGAACCTTATTTGGTGCATTGATGAAACAAATAGGGTACAGTCCAGATATGTCCTCACAACATAACTGTGTTAACTGTGTTATTATTGTAGTCATGTGAACAGTCATGCCAGCAGGATTTAATCTGCATCTCTGCCCCGTTTCTTCTTGGCCACATCCATCTGCGTTTCCACAAGCCTTCTTTATTTATCAATTTCTTCATGTTAAGCTCCCCGGGGACAGTAGACATCTGCTGCTTACACTTTGAAGATGCCCCTCTTGGCTCAATTATTAACAGGGTTGTGGCCTCATTTGCATGTGGTCGCATGGAAAGCGCATCACTAACAGGTGGTAAAGAGAATGCATGCAAGCTGGGCTGTTTGATAAATAAAATATATTATGATAATGATGTGCATAGAAATGGGAGATCTGACTAGAGATAAGCTGATCTCCTTAGTAACTATGGATGTCACAATGGCTATATATTTGGCAGAAAGTTTTATCCAAAGTAACTTGGCGTACATCCTTGGTATCCATTTTTATCAGTATTTAGTTTAGAGAGTTGGACTCGTAACCAGAAGGTTGCCGGTTCGATTCCCAGTACCGGCAGGTAACAACTGATGTGCCCTTGAGCAAGGCACCTTACCCCCGTTTGCTCCCCGGGCGCTGCAGTGATAGCTGCCCACTGCTCCCGGTGTATGTGTGTTCACGACTTGAAGTGTGAGTGTTCACTATTTACTGGTTGGGTTAAATGCAGAGGTCACATTTCGGGTATGGGTCACCATATCTGACAAATAGGTCACTTTCACTTGTTTAATGTTCATAGACAGTTTGACAGGTAGAATGTTTTTTTAAAGTGACGTTTTTAAAGTCATCAAATTTAAAGCACTGATTTTCTAGTCATACCCTGCCTTCAGTCTGATTGTTTCATTGCATTTTAAAAAGTGTCAAAATAAAAATAGTTTGTATTAGTTTGTCTACTGTAGCTGTTTGAATGCAAAAACAAATCTCATGTAAATGCTGTAGTAGACCATACAAACATCAACACACATGATGTCTCCATTTTGAACTTGCCCCATGGTAGCACATGTGTTCTGTATGTATAGTAAATGGTTGAGAGTTGGTGGAAGTCACAAGACAAAGTGGCTTCCACTCAGGGGTGAAGGTCAGGGTAATTTATCATTTGTTTGATGCTATTTGTGTGGCATTATTGTGAAACTGTGTGCATGTGTTTACATTTGTATAAGCTGACAGAGGAGCTGGGTATTAGAAGTGTTTATATAAGTAACTACAAAAAGCTGTTCCCGTAACCTGTTAGTGTCTGTTCCTGGGTTTCATGAGGGATCCTTTGGTTTGAATAGATGTCACACAAATTTAGGAAAGGACAGCCAACAATCCTTTCAGCGTCTGCTAAATGAATTAATGTAAATGTAAATAAATTCAATAAAACAGTTACAGTAGTAAAACGTGATATAGTAAAATAACCCTGCCCTGCATTATAAATAGTATGAAACAGCAGTATATATACATTTATTCATTTGGCAGACGCTTTTATCCAAAGCAACTTACAACTGAGGAAAACAGGAAGGGATTTCTCTAAGTAAAGCAATATTCATGAAAAATGCCAGTAATATAGTAAAGTAACGCACTTTTTTGTTTTTTCCCAGTATTTTAAAGTGTAGGAACTGTGTTCTGATCATGTGCATTTAATATACATTAAATTATATCATATAAGTGAAGTGTATACAAAACAAATTAATAAGCCTATAAATAAATGCTTGGATCAGATACCATAGAAAAATAACAAAAAAAAATTGAAAATGAGGAAAGCTCACGATCCTATCCTTTATGTACATAACAAAATCACAAATGGCCACACGTGATCCACTGCAATTTACAAATTAATAATTGTTATAATTATTACTTATTAGAATTATATTAAAGCCAAAGAAGGTCTCTGCAGAATTAATATGTTTACAGCATTAGACTGATCATTAACACCTTGCCAAAAATCACATTATTAATTAGTGGTGTCCTTTACCTGAGATCAAATGTGAAAAGAAATTATGTAAAAGACGAATGTTTCTTCATTACGGTTTTGTTATGAACACCATTTTAGTAGGGACTGATAACGAGGACATACAGAGAAACAATTGTGCGAGAGCTTAATGGATGTATTTCCAGACTTTGACATTTGACAACAGACATACATTTAGTTATTTATTTACACTGTGTTCTGCAGTTATTTAATGTTTTTTAATGCTGTCCTGTATTCCATGCAGTCGGATCATGTCCTCATGCGCTCCCGTGATGTGATGATGAGACAGCACTGATTAAATATTTAGATTAAATTTAGATTTAAGATTTGAGTTGGATTTTACAAAAAAGTGCATAACAATTCTTACTCAATACAAGCACAAATAACTCTGCAGATTTAATCTTAATGATAATGTGGATTTTTAACGTATCATATGAAGTGAAATTAAATGTGTGTGAGGCATTACTTATAATCGTTCTTATCACATATAATTTCTGCAATCTAATTTGAGTTCACCAAGTCACCATTTGTGTCGCCAATTCCCCTTGTGTCCCGAATGTGTCAGAGCTTACAGAAGCGCACATTCTTCCGTCAAGTTTGCTTTTAATTGATCACAACCTTTGCGTGGAAAGTGGCGTACGCAGATTTACAGACCCGTTTTGTGCGTACACAATGTTTATAAATGAGACCCCCTTGTGATGATGCCGATTGTAAGGTGCCAGGATTGAAGATTGAAGAGACAGGTGAGGGAGCATGGATGATTCTGAGAAATGGAGTCCATAGGGAAAACATAGGAGAAACAGGCAGGGGAACATACGAGACCATGACACGAACTATAGCCAAAACATTTATAGCGCCGCCATTCATCTATTTGTGTTTACACTTTTGCCACTACCAATATATGAACCGTTGACACGATTCAGCGGACAATGAGGCGTCTATTATATGTTCATGGTAAAACTGACAATACTTCACAACATTACATATATAACAAACAGAAAGTGAGAGATGAAGAAGAGAGATGATATGCACAGTCCAGCTTGGGAGAGGGTGCCACCTGATGGTAGGATGAATGGGCATATGCCCCATTCATTGCAGGTGAGGAATGTGCTTAGCTGATCAGGAAGGGAGCGGTCAACGAAGGTGGGATGACTATTGCTCTTCCTATGAAAGACATTTAAAGAGTAAGTATCATAATATCCTTGAAAAACAGTTCATGCTGTGTGTAATGTTGCTGTGTGTGAATGTAAGCAGTCTGAAAAGTGAACGAATAACAAAGATATTGGCTTGGAAAAAAGGAGGACTTGAACGAGTTGTTGGACGTTCTAATTTCATTTCTGTGACTGATTTTGCATCACTCGGTGCAAAGCCCGTTTTGCTCGGAGCGCCCGCGAAATCTTGAACACACGTGCTAGACCAATCAGACACAACACCAGGGGTCTGTAACTCGTGGCTCTTGAGCTGCATGCGGCTCTTCTGTCCCCCTGCTTTGGCTCCCTGCAGCCTTTAGAATGCCCTGGTTAAACCCGTTATTAATATACATTTTGGTCAATCGGATCACAAGTGGATGAAAGAGACACATACCCAATTACACCTGCTGCTGTAATCCATCTCTCATGTCTACTTTTGACCACTTCTGTCCTGATTTCTTTGAGGGGAGGGTTTATGGCTGGGTAAATGTATTTGCTTTTTCAGATCTTTTGATCGAATTGACTAAATAAGTGTGCAATGTACAAATATGTACAAAAAGATGGCAGAAAAACACACAGAAAGCAGTCATTTTTATTTCTGCTCTGACTGCCGCGAGACCGTACTGAATGTGCTGACCGTGCATCACCTCAGTCTGTGTTACAAATTTGGAATAGTGAGAAAACATTGTGCTTGATATGTTTTTCGTCTTTAAAACCAAACTTTTAGGTCTTTAGCCACCATAGTTTAAAACCTGTCTGGCTAGCGCGCTTCTCATAATGTTTGTATGCAGAGAATAGGCAGTCTCTTGTGGCTCTGTTCTTCAAATGCTGTGTTCTTTATTGTGAAATAAACACGAACCGAGATGTAATGTTGACACCAAACTTTACATTTCATTTATTCATACATTTCATTTATTCAATCATTCATTTAAAATCAAAGAAAAGTCAAAACAAAATTTTCTCTTGCCCAGCACTGACCAAAAATGGATCCAGCAGCAGCATGGCTATCGGCAATGAGCCTACTTATGCTCCTTCAGGGCTCCCGCTCCCTTGAGGACCACACCCAGGACTGATTGTTTATTGTTGCACCAGTCTAAATGACCACTCAGATCACAAATTTCTCAGTATGATCCTCAAGGGAGATTTGTAGACTTTGTAGAGCTGACCCTGACATTGAGCGGGTCCTCCTTCACAGTGGGGGAGGCGGAAGAGGACCTTCCTAAACATTTTTTGGGGGGAGGCAGTAGGCAGCAAGCTCCAGTGGCCATGGAGTTTAGTAGTCCAGAGCCCGCTCGCAAGATGGCCGCTAGTCCAGAGCCCGCTCGCAAGATGGCCACCAGTCCAGAGTCCGCTCACAAGATGGCCGCCAGTCCAGAGCCCACCAACTGGGTGCTGTGTTAGTGGCTGTTCTGTAAGCACGTACCAGTGCCTTGAACTTAATGCGTGCGGCTACTGGGAGCCAGTGCAGAGATGAGCAGAGGTGTGACGTGCTCTCTTGGGCTCATTGAAGGACCAGGTGTGCAGCAGCGTTCTGGATCATTTGCAGAGGTTTGAAAGCACAGGCTGGGAGACCGGCCAGAAGAGCATTACAGTAATCCAGTCTAGAAATGACAAAAGCCTGGACGAGAAGCTGTGTTGCATGTTCTGTTAAGAATGGTCTGATCAACATAATGTTGTACAATGCAAACCTGCATGAGCGTGTAGTTTTAGTAATGTGATCCTTAAAAGTCAACTGATTAAAGTCAAGGTCAAAGTCAGCTTTATTGTCAATTCTGCCACATGTACAGTACATACAAATGGAGGATTAAAATTGCGTTACTCTCAGACCCTATGTGCATACAGAAAACTCAGAATAAACATATATCAAAAAAATATATCAAAATACAGATAAATACAGAATCTATATATATACACAATAAAACTTTACAAGCAAGGGATATGTAACCCAGATAAATGTGCAAACCAGTGAAATAAACAGCAGTGCAGATGAAATAAACAACAGTGTGGATGAAATAAACAACAGCTGATCATCCATGATTACCCCAAGATTCCTGACTGAAGTTGATGGGGCTATCTTTGATGGACCAAGCCGGATGGTAAGCTGGTGCTGTTCTGACTGAGTGGCAGGAAGGACGAGAAGATCAGTCTTGGCCAGGTTGAGTTGTAAGTGATGATCTTTTATCCAAGAAGAGATGTCAGCCAGGCAGTCTGAGACTCGTGTGGTTACCGTGGAATCATCTGGATGAAACGAGACGTGAAGTTGAGTGTCATCAGCATAGCAATGGTAGGGGAAACCATCAAAGTCAGCTTTATTGTCAATTCTGCCACATGTACAGTACATACAAATGGAGGATTGAAATTGCGTTACTCTCAGACCCTAGGTGCATACAGAGAACATAGAATAAACATATTTAAAAAAATATATCAAATTACAGATAAATACAAAATCTTTATATATACACAATACGACTGGCAAGCAAGGGATATGTAACCAAGATAAATGTGCAAACCAGTGAAATAAGCAGCAGTGCAGATGAAATATTCAACAGTGCAGATGAAATAGACAACAGTGCAGATGTAATGTAGTGCAAAAAGCTTATTAGTCAATTTTAAAGTGACAAAGATAGCAGGCTTGTTTAACTGACATAAGAGGTAGTTGAGGAGGCCCAGACCAATACTGAAGAGGGGTTGAGCAGTCCAATGTACCATAAAGTGACAAGTGCGGGTGAGATGGGTACCAAAAATGTCCTGGAGGGAAGGGAGAGAGACACCAATGATCTTCTCAGCTGCTCTCACTATGCGTTGGAGGCTCTTGCAGCAGGACGCGTTGCAGGCGCCATACCACACAGTGATGCAGCTGGTCAGGATGCTCTCAATGGTGCCTCTGTAGAAGGTGCACATGATGGGGGTTGGGGCTCTGGATCTTCTCAGTTTGCGGAGAAAGTTGAGATGCTGTTGTGCTTTCTTGGCCAGTGCTGTGGTGTTTTTAGTCCAGGAGAGGTCCTCAGTGATGTGCACACCCAGGAACTTGGTGCTGCTCACTCTCTCCACAGTCGCACCGTTGACAGTCAGAGGAGCATGCTGAGTGTGCGCTCTCCTGAAGTCGACAACAATCTCCTTCGTCTTCTCCACGTTCAGAGAGAGATTGTTGTCACTGCACCACCTGGCCAAGTGGTTCACCTCACTACTGTAGTTTGTCTCATCTCTGTTGCTAATGAGACCCACCACAGTCGTGTCGTCCGCAAACTTGATGAAGAGGTTGGAGTGGTGTGATGGTGCGCAGTCATGGGTCAGCAGGGTGTAGAGGAGGGGGCTAAGTACACATCCTTGGGGGGCCCCCGTGTTAGTGCTGGATGTGTTACTGCCGACCCGTACTGCCTGAGTTCTCCCAGTCAAAAAGTCCACAAGCCAGTTGCACAGAGAAGTGTTAAAACCAGCTGGAACAGTTTGTGAATGAGCTGTTGAGGGATGATTGTGTTGAATGCTGAACTGAAGTCTATGGACAGCATTCTGACGTACGAGTCGTTTTTGTCCAGATGAGTGAGTGCAACATGGAGAGTAGTGGCGATGGCATCATCGGTCAAGCACTTGGACCGGTATGCAAATTGGAAGGGGTCCAGAGAGGGGGGGAGGACAGACTTGATGTTGTGCATGACCAGCCGTTCAAAGCATTTCATGAGAATAGGAGTGAGTGCAACTGGATGGTAGTCGTTGAAGCAGGATGGAGATGACTTCTTTGGGACTGGGATGATGGTGGTGGCTCTGAAGCATGTGGGGACAACAACCTGACTCAGCGAGATGTTGAAAATGTCGTTGAAGACATCAGTGAGTTCTCTTAGGTCTCTCAGCACACGCCCAGGAATGTTGTCAGGACCCGGAGGTTTGCGTGAATTGATCCAGCTGAGGGATCTCCTCACGCTGTCTGGGGACAGCGTCATCACCTGGTCGCCAGGAGGTCGTGGAGTCTTCTGTGCAGTGGTGTCGTTTTGTGCCTCAAAGCGAGCGAAGAAGGCGTTCAGCTCATTTAACAGGGAGATGTTGTTGTCACAGGTCTGCGGTGGGGGCTTGTAGTCCGTGATGATCTGAATCCCCTGCCACAGGCTCTGAGTGTCTCTGCTGTCGCTAAAACGATGGGATATCCTCCTGGAGTGCTGGCTCTTGGCCTCTCTGATGCCGCGGGATAGATTGGCCCTAGCTGTCTTCAAGCTCACCTCATCTCCTGCTTTGAAGGCAGCGTTCTGAGCCTTAAGGAGACGGTAGACCTCCCCTGTAATCCACAGTTTCTGGTTGGTCAGCACAGTGATGGTCTTTGTGGTCGTTACATCATCAATGCACTTGTTGATGTAAGCAGTGACAGTCTCTGTGTACTCCTGGAGGTATGTGGTGTTGTTGTATGTGGCAGCCTGCTTGATCATGTTCCAGTCAGTGGTATAAAAGTAGTCTTGATGTATCTCTGATGAGCCTTCTGGCCACACTTGTATCTATTTGTAAACTGGTTTGGTGACTTTAATGAGTGGTCTGTATGCAGGCATTAGCATGACAGTGATGTGGTCTGAGGCGCCAAGGTGGGGGAGGGCTTTGTAGGATCCTCTCTGGGGGATGTAAACAAACTCCAGTGTGTTGTTTCGCAGATTTGGAAAGTCTATGTGTTGGTGTATTTTCGGGAAAACACTCTTCAGGTCTGCGTGGTTGAAGTCTCCAGCCGAGATGAGAAAAGCATCTGGGTGGGCTGTCTGCTGCTCACTGATGTGCTGGTACAGTTCATTCAGTGCCTCACTCCTGTTGTTGTTGTTGGAGCTGGGAGGATGTATACAGCAACTAGAAGTATGGCTGTATATTCCCTCGGAATGTAGAACGGCCGGCACTTAATAATCATAAACTCCACCTGGGGTGGGCAGTGTTTGCAAATCACAACAGTGTTGCGGCACCACCTATTGTTGATGTAAACATAAAGTCCGCCGCCGACGAGGACTCTGTCCGCTCGATAGCATGTTAGTTCTTCGAGCTGAATGGCGCAGTCCGGTACGTTGTTGTTGAGCAATATTTTTGTGAACACAAAAACACAACAGTCTCTTACAGTCCTTTGAGTTGAGCGTAGTAGTCGGATATAGTCCAGTTTATTGTTCAAAGAGTGTACGTTAGCCAATACGATGGTGGGGATAGCTGGCTTGTGTGGGTTAGCCGCTAGCCTAGTCCGGATACCTCCATGCTTACCCCTCTTCTGCTATCTCTCACGCCGCTTGTGGCGCCTCCACTGTGGGCGAGATGCAGTAGTGGGAGTCGATGATGACGTAATCTTCCGGAGCAGACCGAGGTTTAACTCCAAAAATGTTGTTATGCCAACATCGAGATAAACTCACGACTGTATGCTCGCTTAAAGACAGTTATGCGCGATGAATACGTACAAAGACACTGCGACTTACAAGACGAGAACTCCGTTCTGTCGGGAGAGAGTGAACCCAGTTAGCAAAAGACAGTCGGGCCGGTTCCGTTTACATTCCTGCCTGCTGGAGCCTTACCCATCGGCCCACCTCTAATTGCTGTAATCGTGCCGGATGCCTAAGTACTCACTGCCCGGATCCGGCCCGAATCAATCGGCCCAGCTGCAGCAGCCGGTGCCTTGCCTATGCTGCTGTAATCAAGCAGGAAGCGGCCCGGCAGTAATATGCGTGCCCGATTCAATATTGATATGATTATATGAACGGTATACCCTGTTCATATTTATAAATAATAATATTAATATGTATTACTTTATAGTATATATAACCAGATGTTGATATAAAAATAGAAACACAAATGCAAAAATTTTAATTACAAATTTTTATTTATAAAATTGCACATATAAAACACTTTGAAACACACATTTTAATTAACTTGAAAACGTTGTTTTAAATAAGTTCTTGCGCTTTAATTCCTTCCTTCATTCCTGTCAGGATCCAGCCATCGTGTGATAATTTTCCACCTCTTTGTCAGTGAAGCTCTTGGTGTGGCCATTTTTCCATACTGCTACTGTAAACAACAAATAAATGATGAAAAGCACATCTCATTTTTGAGTGATTACTGATCAGAAAATAAATTGTTACCAAACTGTTAGAAGTAAAACAAACTTACTGTCAAGAAGTTGGTCACTAACGTTCGCTTTCCCTTGTTACACAACACTGTTAAATGAAAAAAACACAAATTATTCCAAAACTGCAAACACAAATTTAAAGAGAAATTAATTTTTTTTTAAAAACTTACCCTCGAGATTGAAATCCAAAATGTATATGGTGTGAAACTTCCATTCCTTGAAGCCAGCGGCTAAGAAAACCCATCATTGTATTGTTAGGTTTGAAATTTGCCATGTAACAATGCAATTAATGTTATCTTAAAATGTAAATACACATTTCTGTTGAATAAACAGAACGAAAACAATAAACGTTACAACAACAGTTTGAAAGTGTATTTATCCGATCTTAAAAGCCACCACTGGAAAACCGCATCTAGTGACAAACAAACATCCTTTATCTGCATATGGAAATGTAGTTGGTACAAATAAAAAACATTGCATATATCTGCTGCTATAATTTAGATGGTAGACATACAGAAGTATTCTCATCCTAAGGTATTATGCAAGAAAGTCACGCTCATAAGTTAACGTTATCTGTAGCTAGCAACTTAGTTAACGTTACTTTAGCTAAAAACTTGCGTTTTACAAGTCTATTTATCAACTTCTGGTACGTAAAATACTCAAAATATAAATGCACAGGATGCTTACCAGAATTATATCGTCAAGATGGTCCGATATTCACATTTCTTGGTAAACAACTGTTGTTAGCATCCACGCTACATGGCCACACAAACAAATACAAGTACAGTGAGACCCCTCCTCCTCCTGCTTGAACTCTCTCTCACTGTTGTATGAGTGAATGAGTCATAGAGGACAAAGCGTGTTTAAATTATATTAAAGTATGAATAACCATCTATATTGATTTACTGCTATTATAAAAATAAATTAATGCGGCCGGATGCTGGCCGCAGCCGGTCTGGAGCATACACGGCGATGCTGATTCTGAGCCGATTGCACCGGAGGGCTGCAGGGGCTCGGGCCGGTTACTACATGCTATCTGGGAAGCCGCAGCATGTGCACGTGCCGCCATTTTGGATCAAAGATCCAAGAACTATAGACCCATTTCATGTGCTTGTATGATGGAACGCAGTGATGTGGCATATATGGAGAAGAGCAGAGGCCCAAGAACCGATCCTTGTGGGACCCTGGTGACTAGTTGGTGTGATTTGGACACTTCACCTCCCCAAGCTACCTTAAAGGATCTATCTGTGAGATAGGATTTATACCAGGAGAGTGAAGTTCCAGTGATGCCCAATGAAGAGAGGGCGGACAGAAGAATGTGATGGTTAACCGTGTCGAAGGCTGCAGAAAGGTCTAAGAGAATGAGAACTTATGATTTGGACTCAGCTCTTGCCCTCTTTAAGGCTTCCGTAACTGTTAGTTAGGCAGTTTCGGTTGAGTGACCGCTCTTAAAGCCTGACTGGTTAATGTCCAGCCTGTTGTTCTGAATGAGGAAGGTAGACACCTGATTGAAAACAAACCGTTCAAGTGCTTTTGCTATGAACGTAAGGAGAGAAATGGGTCTATAGTTCTCCAGTAGGGAAGTGTCATGTGTGGGTTTCTTAAGCAGCGGGGTTACCCGGGTCTGCTTGAATGCAGTGGGGAAAATTCCTGTATTGAGAGATGTGTTAATGATCTGAGTGAGTGATGGTAGAAGTGTGGTTGAGATGGCTTGTAGCAGATGTGAGAGGATGGGGTCTAACGGGCAGGTGGTTGGGTGAGTAGAAAGAAGAAGTTTAGAGACATCATCCTCTTTAAGAGAAGAGAAAGAGGAGAGAAGATGGTCTGCTGCGTGTATGTGTGGTGTGAGATCCTGGATTTGTGGAGCTGAGAATTTACTGCTGATGGACCTAGTTTTGTCTGTGAAGTAGCTGGCAAAGTCATCTGCAGTTAGGGAGTTGGACAAACGTGGTGGAGGGAGACAGATAAGAGTTTTGAAAGTTTTGCAAGCTTGTGCGAGTCTGAGGCGCTGTTAATTTTGTCATGAAAGAATGTCGATTTTGCAGTGTGAATGTTTGCAGTGTGAATGTCTGAAAAGATAGAGAGCAAAGCCTGATACAGAGTCTGATTACAGAGGTCAGCGAGGTATTTTGTTCTCCACCATTTTTTTTCAGTCGCTCTAAGTTTAGCCCGGTGTTTCCGGAGAGTATCGGACAACTAGGGACTGGAAGGAGTAGCACGTGCTGGCCTGGAGGAAAGAGGACAGATAGTGTCTAGACATGAGGTTAGTGTGTGTAAGATGGAAAGGAGGTTTTTATTACAGAGGAAAGATGGGCAGGAGAAAAGAAGCATAGGTTCCGCCTAAATGAGACTGGCAGAGGGGTTGGTGAGTTGAGGGAATGCAGTATTAAATTAAGTGATGAAAAAGTGATCAGAGACATGCAGAGGTGTAACCAAGGTGTTCTCTGTATCACAGCTGCGTGTGTAGATGAAATCGAGTTGGTTACCTGACTTATGGGTTCCTGTGATGGGGACTAGTTGGAGATTGAAGGAGGTTAGCAGAGAGTGGCATTAGAGGAATAAGGCGATAGCAGCATGTCCAGTTCTTCTAGAAATTCACCCAGTTGGCCTGGAGGGCGATAAATAACTACAATGTGGAGTTTTAGTGGAGAAGTAATCGTTACGGCATGGAATTCAAAAGAATTGGTGACGACTATGGAGGAGTAGGTGGAGTCCTTGGAGATGAGAAGACCACCACCTCTGCCATGCTGACGGGGGGTGTGAGAGAAGGAAAAGTTACTAGAGAGAGCAGCAGGGGTGTCCTCAGGAGTAATCCAGGTTTTAATCCTATAATACTAAGAGCAGAGTGGAATGCAAATGCAGGGATGAAATCAGATTTATTAACAGCAGATTGACAATTCCAGAGACCAATGGAAAGAGAGAGGGGAAGAGTGGAAGAAGTGCAGATAATGCGGAGATTGGCAGAATTGCTCCGCCGCCTTCTCATGAAAGAGTGTTGTGGGCGAGAGACGTTTGGAAGCACATGATGTGCGAGTAAGGATAGAAAAGGCGAAAAGAATAGAGAGAAAATTTGTAAAGATACTATTGTGCATTGCCGGTGTTGTTGCTCGGTGGAGTCGCGCAGAAAGAGTCGAATGGTCTTTACCTCGGCGGTCTTCACGCAAAGAGGGCTGAACACTTCCGTGCCAGTGCATCTATCTGTATTAAATAGGTTGTTAATCACGTAATGAGTGGGAAAAGCTGCCCGTGTGTTTCAAATTAGCAAGACAAAGTTAAATTAACACACAATGGCTTAAATCGAAACTAATGCTGCACTCCTCCGGACCTTAGTGCTAATTTAAACAAAGGTGAAAAACTTTCCTGTAATCTAAATTCAACCAGCACTCCAAAGAACCATAGAATTATAAGGAAAATATATTAGAAAACAAAATAATTCTCACTACTTAGCAAATATTTCACCTAAGCGTCAAGCAACAGAAACATATAATATACACCGAACACTTGCGCGTGCGCTCTTGCCGTGACTACAGACTACTTGCTTATCCTATGTGCGTGTAGTCTATCTTCTGTTCCTCAGTCTCATCAGAGGTTGCTGCAGTCCATGAACCTGAGCCAAGTCAAGTCCAACAGTCTGCTCCTGAGCCAAGTCAAGACCAAGAGTCTGCTCCTGAGCCAAATCCAGTTCAAGAGTCCACTCCCAAGATTAGTCCAGTCCATAAGTTTGTTCCTGAGCCTAGTGAAGCCCAAGAGTCCGTTCCTGAGTCTAGTGAAGCCCAAGAGTCCGTTCCTGAGTCTAGTGAAGCCCGAGAGTCTGTTCCTGAGTCTAGTCAAGTCCGGCTTCCTCCTCCCACTCTGCCTCTGCTCCACGGCCCAGGCTCACCTCTGCTCCACCGCCCTGGCCCTGTTCCCCTTCATGGGCCTGACCCTCCGCCCCTCCCCATTCCTCCTCCGCTTCACCACCCACCTGGACTTTGTGTTAGGAGCATCTGAAAGCCACTCTTTCTCTTCTTCTTGTAACATTTATTGGCGGTGGGCACGCCAACTTTTGGTGAATTACCGCCACCATCTGAACTGGAGTGTGAAGTGACAATGGAACTTTTAACTTTTAAAAACCCTTATATTCTCATGTAATTTCCTGTATCTGTTATATAACTTATTATAATTCTTCTGAATTTTTTGTTACCTTATATTAGCTCTAAAGACACATTATCTGTGCTTTCTGTCTGTAATTTTGTTTCCAGAATCTGTCTCTCTTTACAGTATGCTCTACACTGCAATAAAATATGCTCAACTGTTTCAATTACACCACAAAATATACATAATCCAGAAGGATGTTTCCTGATTTTATATAAGTTTCCATTTAAAGATGAATGTCCTAATCTTTGTCTTGTAAATATTACTACTACTCTTTTTTTAAAGTCACTTCCGTTACCATTATTTTGTAATCCTAATTTCTTTTGAATTTTATAGAAATGTCTTCCTGTCTTCTCCATATCCCATTTATATTGCCATGATTTAACCCACAGAAAGGAGACAATCTTGACTTGTGCATAAAGTCTGTATACTAGTTGCATTTCTATAATTATATCTTGTCTGCAATTTGATTGATCAAACTGGATACTCCTTAAAGCTGCCAGTGAATCTGAGCATATTACATTTACATTTACGCATTTGGCAGACGCTTTTATCCAAAGCGACTTACATTACATTGTACTATACATTTTTTGTATAGTAAGCAAGTGGGGGTAAGGTGCCTTGCTCAAGGGCACCTCCGCCGTTACCCGCCAGCCCTGAGAATCGAACCAGCAACCTTCTGGTCACGAGTCCAACTCTCTAACCACTGGGCCACGACTGCCGCTTTCTTTCTATATATTCTTTCTATTTCTATATATTATAGCTTTCTTGATCTTTCTCTTCCAGCCAATGTAAAGCTATGACTAAAATATGACTAAAAGCTATGTCGTAAATACAGATAAGAAGTCCGGTGTTCTTTTTGTGATAACTACTACTTGTTGTGGTATGACTATTGCTATTCCTGTGTTATTAGTGAAGGGACGGGTGCCGTGGCTCCATCTTATATACAGGTGCTGGTCATATAATTAGAATATCATCAAAAAGTTGATTTATTTCACTAATTCCATTCAAAAAGTGAAACTTGTATATTATAATCATTCATTACACACAGACTGATATATTTCAAATGTTTATTTCTTTTAATTTTGATGATTATAACTGACAACTACTGAAAATCCCATATTCAGTATCTCAGAAAATTAGAATATTGTGAAAAGGTTCAATATTGAAGACACTTGGTGCCACACTCTAATCAGCTAATTAACTCAAAACACCTGCAAAGGCCTTTAAATGGTCTCTCAGTCTAGTTCTGTAGGCTACACAATCATGGGGAAGACTGCTGACTTAACAGTTGTCCAAAAGACGACCATTGACACCTTGAACAAGAAGGGCAAGACACAAAAGGTCATTGCAAAAGAGGCTGGCTGTTCACAGAGCTCTGTGTCCAAGCACATTAATAGAGAGGCGAAGGGAAGGAAAAGATGTGGCAGAAAAAAGTGTACAAGCAATAGGGATAACCGCACCCTGGAGAGGATTGTGAAACAAAACCCATTCAAAAATGTGGGGGAGATTCACAAGGAGTGGACTGCAGCTGGAGTCAGTGCTTCAAGAACCACTACGCACAGACGTATGCAAGACATGGGTTTCAGCTGTTGCATTCCTTGTGTCAAGCCACTCTTGAACAACAGACAGCGTCAGAAGCATCTCGCCTGGGCTAAAGACAAAAAGGTCTGGACTGCTGCTGAGTGGTCCAAAGTTATGTTCTCTGATGAAAGTAAATTTTGCATTTCCTTTGGAAATCAGGGTCCCAGAGTCTGGAGGAAGAGAGGAGAGGCACAAAGAATCCACGTTTCCACAGTCAGTGATGGTTTGGGGTGCTATGTCATCTGCTGGTGTTGGTCCACTGTGTTTCCTGAGGTCCAAGGTCAACGCAGCCGTATACCAGGAAGTTTTCGAGCAAATCATGCTTCCTGCTGCTGACCAACTTTATGAAGATGCAGATTTCATTTTCCAACAGGACTTGGCACCTGCACACAGTGCCAAAGCTACCAGTACCTGGTTTAAGGACCATGGTATCCCTGTTCTTAATTGGCCAGCAAACTCGCCTGACCTTAACCCCAAATAAAATCTATGGGGTATTGTGAAGAGGAAGATGCGATATGCCAGTACCAACAATACAGAAGAGCTGAAGGCCACTATCAGAGCAACCTGTGTGTAATGAATGAATATAATATACAAGTTTTAATATACCTGTTTATTCCCAGAACTTTGCATCTTGTTCCACCTTTACCAACAGATATGTTTAGGTAGCCAACATTATTGTTAGATAGAGTTACGCTGTATATTGTTTAATATGCGGTACATTGCGGCCTGTAATCTAAAGCGTTACCGCATAGGCCTATTCTTACTTAAACTAAACAAATATACTGTATTACAATTAGTGATTTCGGAAAAAGAAAGAAAAACGCAAGGAGCACACCTGATGCTCGCTTGCTGACTTTTTCCTTACGTCATAGGGCGCCACCTGCTGGGCGCAAAAACTAGGCACCCTCTGCAAATGCACAAATCACTTTTGCACCATACATCACACAGGTATGTGGTGCAAATGAGAGAGTGAGCGAACTTGTGTCATAGACTCGCAGCAGCAGATTTAAGCAGTTGTAGTTATGTTCTTGTGTTTGTGCTAGAAAAATATCTAAGAATAAAACCCTTTATTTGTGAGAAAATATTTTACAAGAATTCAACTCTCATTGCATGAATTCACATGTTGATTTACAGATGTGCAAAACTTGTCCGTGAATGCATGTCTTTTGGTGCAGGTTAGGGCTGCACGATTTAGGAAAAATGTCACATTGTGATTATTGAGGTCAAAATTGCGATATGCGATACGAATAAAAACTGGTATCATGAGTCAACTTGTTTGTTATCAAGGAAAATGCACAGGAAAATAAACACAGATTACTGAAAATGCTGAAATTTGTATTTCTCAAATCTCAACTGAGATACAAACTAGCAACTTACAAAGTACAAACTAGCAACTTGAAATGCACAATGTTTTCAAAATAAAATAAAATGTTACAAAATTAAATAACAGTAACATCTTTGCATTACTAAATTAAATAGAATTAAATTAACTTTAAATAAAATTATTTTCTCACAGTACAGCTAAATAAAGATATTTTTTGACATTTTGTCCAAGCAAACAGGGACATTTAAGCAGGATGTAACACTGGATATAAGTGTGGTTTACTTAATAAAACTTAAACCTCTATAATCGTTGTTATTTAAAATGACCAACTTGTACATTCAAATCCTCTGTCTAAAATCTTCTATTTAGCACTTGAGAGGTTCTTTGCCAAAAAAAACAAGCATATCAACCTTGTCTGGTTTCAGACAGGAGCGATGATTCGATACAACATTACCACTAGTGCTAAAAGCTCTCTCTGATGCAGAGCTTGTTGCTTGTATGCACAGATATTTCTGTGCTAGTTTACACATGGCATGTAAATGTAAGCATTGAGTTCAGCAGCCACTGCTTCTCTAAACTGCACCATGGGATCAAATGATGCTGTTGAAGCTGTGCTTGTGGTTTGTCTGAAGAAACTGGAAATTTCTTGGCTTTAGCAGCAGGTGGACTTTCTACATCCAGTTCCAGGCTATCCTCCATCGCTGCCATGCTTTGGGCTACAGGCTGCTGCTGGTGAATGTCCTGAAATAAAAAAAAACACATTTTATAATCTGTTACATGGAATTCTTTCCAGTTAACAAACACTGTGATTTCACTCACTATCAACTGCGAGATGACTCGTTCCTTTAAGGTCTGGGTCTCCTCTGCAGAGATGTATTGTGTTCGAAATCTTGGGTCTAGGAAAGTGGACATGTTTAACAGGTCTTGTGTGTCACAGTCTTCATATTTGTTGTTGAGGTAGGCCCGAATGTTTGATTTCAGTGATTTGGTCAGGTTCGTGTCCTCTTCCTCTTCAGCCAGAACTGAGGTGTTTAGAAGATGCAGAGTAGGTTTCACACAAGATATGCTTACGTACCGTTCACCTGAAAGGGCATCTGTGAAGTCCTGGAGTGGGCTGAGTGCCTTGTTCACAGATTCCAGGACCTCCAGATCCTGCCATGAGGGCAGTAGGTGTCACACTTTGCGGTCTGCAGAGAGAATTTTGGACAAGGCATTTTGCTGCTCCAGAACTCTAGCTATCATCTTCTGAGAGGAACCCCACCGTGTTGAGCAGTCTGTCACCATGGCATGGTTTGGGAGGTTGAGCTCTCTTTGGGCTTCCTTCAAGGCCACTTTTTTTCTTCCAGCTATGGGAGAAGTGGCCCACAATCTTTCTGCATATCCCAGTAGCCCTGTTAATGCATTGTGCATTATCTTTCAGAGCATTTTCTGTGAATGATAAGAATGTGAAATGTGAACAAACTTACTAAAGTGACATTGCAAAACATTTAATATTCACAGTTTCACACCCTGACAACATGCTTAGTTGCATACTTATAGCATAAAACAGTAACACAAAATTACGACAAACAAACACACAGTTAATAATATTCCAATATTATCAAATCATGTCACCACTCTCAATCTAACGAAAGGTGAAAGAAAAGAAAGTGCAGTAATTGGCATAGCTGTGGCAGATATGTCCTTTACACACAATTTTTAAGAGTTATGTGTCTTGCTAATAATCATGAAAATAAATGAAATGGGCCATTTCTAGTAAACTTTGTGACACACCGATTTGTACACTGTATATTTAGATGTATTCTTAAATCCACGCTAATCGCTGTCCTCTCGAACGTACAGTGGCATTAAATATGAAAATGTGAAATTAATTTAACTTACCGATGGCCAGATGAAGTCTATGCCCAAAGCACTGGAATCTAGTCCAGTGATTAAGCACCACCGCTTTGATGATGTTAGCGGCGTTGTCTGTTGTGATAGTGATCTGACCATCCTCACAGAGGTCCCATGCAGCCAGTGCCTCTCTCAAACCTTCGGCTATGTTCTCTACCGTGTGGTCGTCAGGGAAATATGATGTTTGCACGCAACGGCTTTTCAGTTCAAACTCCTCATTGACAAAGTGCACAGTTAAACTAATATATGGCTCGGCCGTCCTGCTTGACCAAAGATCCGTAGTGGTTGAAAAGAATTTCACCGCAGACATTTCAAGTTGAACCTCGCTACAGCAGTTGTTGTAAAGCTCAGGTATTGCAACTTGAGAGAAATAGTTTTGCGACGGAAGCTGGTATCTCTTGTCCAGTGTGCGAATCATTTTCCGAAAACCCTCTTTGCTAACGGTATATGTGGGCATCATGTCTTTTGCCAAGCAGTGCGTGGAGTCTTTGTGACGTCTTGTCATAGGGCGTGACACTCGCAAACACATCTGTAATTATGTGTTGTTTTGTTCCGCTGCTCACAGGCTGTGCTTTGTTTTGTTCGGTCTCTTTACTACGCTTGGCTTTTAACGTCATGCATTCATCATACTTTTCTCTGTGCTGTTTCAGGTGCTGATATAAATTTGTTGTGTTGCCACGTGATGTAGCAACTTTAGTTTTGCAAATTTTGCACAGTACCTCTCTCTGCTCAGTGTATGATATCCTAAAGCCAAAATATAAAAGAGGTAGCATTTTTTCTGGGCACAAGTTCAGTGTCGTTCTGCTCTGTATCCATTTTATCCTGTCTTCACACTGCGCGCTGGGGTGTCACGTGACCACAGGCACACGCACCAAACAAGGCGGACGCGTTATTTTTTAAATTTTCGGCATAGAAAATGGCATACAGCTCTTAGAGTGATTGTCTTGTCACGTCCACGAATGCACTTGTTTATTTAATATAATCGCAACATTTTACCGTCATGTAATCGCATAGGCTGACATCGCGATTACGATTGCGATACGATTAATCGTGCAGCACTAGTGCAGGTGTGTGAATGTGTTTTGCACCATATTTACTGCAGCAATAGTAGCAAAAAACGTGAGTGCACGAGTATCTTAGTTTGTGATTTGTAGAATTGAATTTGTGCACTTGCACTGAAGGATTCAAGGTGTAACTGTTGTGTTGTGTTGTGTTGTGTTTGCAGGAGTGAAAAAAAGATCTACAAGTTTGCAACTTCAAATTCTGACTTCAAATTTACCGATACACATGTGTGGCCAAGATCTACAACTACAAATTCCACTCTCACAGGCACTCAGTTGTTTTGCACCAAAAATACCTTCATATACTCTAGCCTTGAGGGGTTTTGTGTGTGTGATTGTATTATTTCAGAAGTTAGTTATTGGTGGCAGAAAGACCATATTTAGAAGACCGGATGTAAAGAGATGCGTATATGTTGTGCCTAAACTAGGGTTTCTTTGTCACACTTATAATCAGTAAAGATATGAACTTGACGTCAAAGCTAAATTTATGTATTGTTTAACCTATCACAAGATTTTATTTATCTAAGTAATGACTTTTATATTACTGCATTTTGATGTAACAGCAGGTCGGTCTGTGGAACTTTTTGAGAGTGCTGAAGCTAACTTCTGCTGGCAAAACTAAAAACAATTCTTCTTCAGTAAATTTTATTTTATTAATTACATTCCTGACTCTGTGTCTTCATTCATCACAACTGGTCTACGGTTCTTTACTGTAAAATCCCCTACATTAGACTCTGGATCTTTTGAATCATCTGTATAAATTTGTACATTGTCATAATACATCCGTTCAATATAATTATTTACTTTATTTAATGCACTCTTATTTTCCATTTCTAGCAAGTACAAGTCTATTAAAGGCATTTAAAATAACCATGGTGGGAGAGTAGACATTGGTACTATATCACTATACTTCCTATTTTGGAAGCCAATCTGTTATGTGTTTCCCCTGTTATTTTGAGACTTTTAGGTTACTTCCTGTTTGTGCCATGTGTTCTGTAGTCCTTTGTAGTTTTTAGTATTAATTAGTTCCTCCAGGTGTGTCTTGTTAGTTTCTGTGTATTTAAGCCATAGTGTTTGCCATTGCCTTTTGTCAGTTGTTGTTTTATGTTGATGTGCTCCCGGTTCCTTGTTTGATGTTACTTGTGCCATTTGGATTTATATTAAAAGACTATTTAAGCTGCATCTGGATCTGTAGGGCCTTAAAATGTCAAAATACATACTCTAGGTGTTAACATTTCCAAAATCAAGCAACACTGTCTCTCAATTATAATCGTGTCAGTGCAATAACTGCACTCACACGCACTTCCTCTTGTCTTACCGGAGTTGGCTGAGCGACCTGCTCGCTTGACAGCTAGGTCTTTGTAAACACTGTAATACACAACCATAGAAGAAATGATTGATAACGTGCAACCTCACATCATCCATATAGTTAACGAGGGAGCGGTGTTAGCAAAGAAAATACTGTGAGCAGCAGGTCTTTTCTGGGCTAATCGTAGCCTCACTCAAACCCTGGCTCTTTTTTCCTCTCACACTTCTGCCTGCATCTTATCTCGGTGGGTCTGTTCATTTTTGTTTGTGCTACTAAGCATCACTTTTTTTATAACAGAACAATGACATAAAAACATTTACATTACAAACTGCAAAAACAAAGGATTGTAATCTATAGGATTGTAATTACACCGTTGTATTCACATCAATATGTTTCCTAGAAACAACATGGTTTGTATAAATGATAAATTGTCTTGCTGTTTACCTGAGCAAATATTTGTGATTCAGCTAGATCTTACTGATAAGGAGGAGAATTTGTTGTATTGGCCTGTGCCAGCTTCTGATCACAAGAGCCTTTGAGGTGTCAATCTTTAGGCTAATGATTGTGCAAAAGGGTGAGGGTGTAGTCAGGTTAATGAAGGACTAACAAACAATCAGCTAGGAAATCTTTTCTCCTCTGATACCTGGAGTTTCAGGAATCAATGCCAGATGTAATTTGGGGGGAAAGGTTCTCAAAGAACCGCTGACTCTAAAGGTCACACACGGCCAGCATATTTACTACTCATTGCACACAGCTGTGGTTACGATCTACTCAATTCGACCTTTGAACCCTGACCTTGTTGTAGACCTCTAAGAATGTGGGGCTATGGTTACCAGGGGCCTTTTTCTCAAGATATGCCCTTAGGTATGTGACTGGGCCATATGTGTTTATTCAAATCTGTGATGACCCATGGCAGTTAATGGTTTCTTAATTCAAAATCCATTTCAAGTTTTAAAACCTTAAAATATGAAATTATTCAAGTAGATATGTACTTTGGGATGACTTCTTTGACTTCTTTACTATGGAATGACTCTATAATGCCTCCAAGTAAATATGTATCAGTGGTGTCAAAAGTATTCACATTCATTACTCAGGTAGAAGTATAGATACTAGGGTTTAAAAATACTTCTGTAGAAGTTGAAGTATCAACTCAAGCTTTTTACTCAAGTAAAAGTGTGAAAGTACTGGTTTCAAAACTACTTAAAGTATAAAAGTAAAAGTAATGTAAGGGAAAAAATGCCATTAAGGACAAAAGCTTAGGCCGCGCCACATGAGCCTATTGTGCACTACCCCACATGCTCCTCAAAAAAAAAAATTTCTAAAGGCCATAATGTTATATTAAAATGTTAATGTTGAAAAATTTGGGATGCACTAGGCTACAGGGGCGTTCACATTATAACGATAACTAAAACTATAACTGGAACTATAACTATATTTGCGTCCACACCAGATAACAATAACGTTATGTTGGACGATAACAATAACGTTATGTTTATTCTAAGATCGCGTGCTGCGTTTTAAGTGCGTCTAAACAGTGAATCTCGTATAGTCTAATCAACCGTCTGTAAAATGAAAACATTACATACATTTCACTACAACTTTGCAGGACGCAAGACCATTTTGCGCTGACAACATTAGCGCTTGGTTAGCCTACCTGAGGTGATTTTATGTTACACTTTTACTGGTTACTGTATCTCATACTCACCATTCATACTAAATAATGACTGAGCAGTTTATGACATTTATTATATGGATTTGTGGCTGTTGTTGTCACTTTGAATTAATCGAATATCACGATTAATGTGATATTCATTTTAATAACAATAACTTGTTTTTATTCTGCATATTCTTACTTTATTTTAGTAATGTATACAATATGTAGTGCTTAGAAAGTAGCTATGTATACCATAGGCGTAATTTGCGGGTGAACAGGTGGGACATGTCCCCACCACTTTTTGGAAGAAATTAAGTAATGCTTGTGGAAGATATGTCTTGTTTAGTGGCCACTAAACAAGACATATCTTCCACAAGCATTACTTAATTTCTAAAACTCGTGGAAAACGCAGGATGCGCTATAACTACCACTGCAGAAAAATAAAACAGCACTTCATCATTACTTACACATTTCTGTGTGCTACAATATCATCATGATCGTTTTATACAGTATGCTGTGATTGGTGTGAAGTACTTTCATTTTGCTGGAGGTAACTATAGGTAACGTTATAACGTTAACAGCACATGTGACGAGGGGTGAACGCAGACAAAACTTTTACAGTGGGTGGCAAAGTGTCTTGTGTCACTCCCGCATCATATTACGTAAACTGAATTTATAACAAAGAATGGCAAATATGCAGTCGTGTTAATGCACACACCTTGTACTCTGCTTATGATGTTCACTTCACTCTGTGCCTGTGTGCTGTGCCACTGTGGACTGAAGATAAAGAACGTGCTAATAACGCAGCCTGCCACCGTTTTCATAATAAGAGTTTTAAAGAGGACTAAGCGATCTCGAATTCCTGTACAAATTACATCATTAATCACAGTTTTTAAGGGGGCCTAAGATAGACATTTAGGGGGGCTAAAGCCCACCTAAAAAGGGCCTAGCGACACCCCTGCCAGAAACACACCTACAAACTTTACTCGCTGCTGCCCGCTTTTTGGAATTACCCACTCAAGTTTTGTATCTATGTAAAGCCTTAAACTTCAGGTTCTGGGTTCATATATTCTCCACAATGTCATTACAGCAGTAAGCCAAAAAAGAGTCAAGATTAAACCTGTTTCTCATTAGCAGCGGCCTCCTACAGCGCCTCTGATTAACAACTTTAAAGGCGATTTTTCAATGTTTCGATTTTTTTGCACCCTCAGATTTCAGAGTTTTAAATTGCTTTATATCAATCAAATACTGACTTATACTAACAAAACATATATCATTAGAAAACTGATTTATTCAGCTTTCAGATTATGTAAAATCTCAATTTCAAAAGCTTAAGACTGGTTGTTGTCCAGGGTCACATATGTAAAAAAAATAATTGCATTCAGGCATGATGTGGTATGAATTATTCAGCTGATGATGGTATATCTGGTTTATTACAGAACTATTTGGTTCCAACCTGCACTGTAAACCCGGATAAATTGACAATACTCCAAAAAACTAAGGCAACTTGCCTCAATTCTTTTGAGTTCAAGAGGTTCTTGGTTTAAGTAAGCAGAACTTTCAACTTTTGAGTGAAATTGAAACTTGAATTGAACTTTTTTTATACTCAAAAAATGTATTTTAAGTTAACTAAATTCAGTTCTTTTAGTTTCTTTATTTAACATATTACTTAGACTTAATATGCATAAATCAAACACCTTGACTTATGCAACTCAAAATGAGCAAGAAGAGACTGATCTCAGAACGGTCATTGCTCACTTGTGACATATCACATGTTACAGGTAACATGTAGCCTCCCAGAGCCTAAGCACATGCACCACTTTTCTTAACAATAGTAACCACAAAACTGAAAAATGTCAAACTCCTATAAATATTCAACATAAGTGAACATTAAACACTAATAAGTATTTAACTTTACTGAAAAACACAGAAAATAATCATATTTTAAAATAAACTCTCCGAATGTAGTCTGATGCAAAGCATGCTGGGAATTGGAAATCTTTCTTGACCAATTGTGTTGAATTAAGTAAATTGAACAAGGACAAATATTTTTTTTTGAGTTTGTTTCAGGAATTAAAATATTCAAGTAGAACTTTTTTAATAAAAATTAAGTTTACATTACTTAATCTGTTTAATTATTTTGAGTATTTGGCTTTACAGTGAAATTGCCGACAGTCAAGGTGAACCTATGAATGTGACAAAAGTTTATTGAGAAGGTAAAATCTGATTCTGAAACCTTATTCCTATGTTGTATGGTGCAAATTCACAAATGAATTTGATGATGCATTGGTTTCTTAGTTTCCCTCTGAGATTAGCAGGTAAATCTAAACTAAATGGACATTCATCTCCTTTTCATGGCAAAGCAGTTTGTGTGACCAGTGTTTAAAAAAAATTCTGCCAGTTCATTTATTATCTTGTAAAGCAGGGGTGCCCAAACTCGGTCCTGGAGATCTACTCTCCTGCAGAGTTTATCTCCAACCTGTCTCACACCTGATTGCCTAGTAGTGAGATCTTGATTAGCTGGTTCAGGTGTGTTTAATTGGTTGGAGCTGAATTCTGCAGGATAGTAGATCTCAAGGACCAAGTTTGGGCACCCCTGATGTAAAGCCACCATATGTCAATTTTGACTGCTAGATGGTACTCTTTCGAAACAACAACAACAAAGGCGAAGCTTAAAGGCGTAGTAGATCATTTGGAAAATGCTAATGTTAGTCTGCTAGCAGTTCATTCATTCGATCCCTCCCTCTTGCGAATCACCATCCAAAGCCACACCTTCTCCTAAAACACATGAGCGTGCACAGACCAGAAGCTGTTGGATCGGTTCTAGAGAAGTCATGTCACATTCACCGGTGAGCAGTGGCGTAACTTTGTTTTAAAAAGTGGTGGGGACGCATTTAAAACAGGAGTCTAGTGCTGCGTCCCTATTCGCATACGATCCGTCCTAAATAGTATTCGAAAATAGAATTAGTATGTCCTAAATCATAGTATGTTGAAAAGAGTACTGATGCGCCACTAAATTAATAAAAATAACTAAAGAGTTAACATTACATATGAAACAATGAATGAATAAATTACTTAAATAGAAAGAAGAAATGAATTTTAATGTGTGTAACGGTTATTGGTCACAATGTTGTCTGGGCAACAATGTCCACTTCCGTTTCCTGTTAGTATGTCCCAGTGCATGCGTATTGTTTTGCTACACACTAAAATGTATATACTTTTCCATAACGTAAACATTATTGCATTATTGCGTAAAACGCATTGCTGCACAGTTGTAAACGTGTTTAAAACGTCATAACGTCATTGTTTAAAAAGTCAATTTTAACGAACCCACAGTATTTACAAGTAACGTTACTGGCTACATATTTTTGTGCAACACATACTGTATTTAATTACACTGCCATAGACTTGGCGTTACTGAAGTACAAATAAAGTGCAATATACCTGCATGTGCTTACCTGTCTATTAAAACACATGCTCTGTCGAGTCCAAGCTAGTCGCGAAACTCTCCATTTCGAAAACGCCACGTCGATATTAATCCTTGTTTAATTCCTACGTTTGTCCACAAGCCTGCTTGCCTCATTTGGCCTACGTTAATCGTGATCCATAACTGAACAACAAAACAGCTGCGGCCCAGATGCTGTATAACCACCACTTTCGCATTTGTGTGTTGCCGTGGTTTCTACAACCGGAAACTGAGGATAGTGTGGACATTAAAGCACCAACGAGTAACCTCTGCTCACTGTTGCCCCATGTGGTTGATAAGCAAAATTGTCTGTTTTCAGTGTCAAAAAAACTGTCACAAAGATTTTCCGCTGGCAGCTCAATACACGTGAGTTTGTTTACAAAGCTGATGGACCCGGCAGACTACAGGGGCCCGTTCTTCGTAACTCGCTAACTCAGTTAGCTGGATTTGATTGTTGACGATTTTGCATGATCTTGGATTGTTCGGTTCTTCAACGCTCATCCAGGATTTGTTGTCATAGCAACAGGTCCGTTAGCTTAAACCTGCTCGGGAGCAGGCTTACTTCATGTTAACCGGATTAGATCACGACCATGGCGCAGTTACAGTATGCCCGCTTCATTCATACAAAAGCAATTTATTGCGCAATGCGCATGATCAATAGAAAGAGCTTTGCAAATGTAACAGGTAATTCACGCAATGTTTTGCTTTTAGAACAACATTGCTTTTCTTGTGTGGGAGATATTCATATTAGTTTGTTTGACTATCATATTAAAAGTCAATTGTGAGGTTGTTACAGCAGCACAAACAGTGCAAAACTAGATATGCAGGGAACTTAATTAAAAAAGTGCAGTTAGTCCTGCCATTTGCAAACTATACTTAGAACTAAAACATTTCTTGGTAATTTGAGAACCCAGCTTGTAACCTAGTTTTTGTCTACAAATAAAGATTATAAATGTAACTGATGATCATGTCAATATTGTATGTGTCTTGACTGATGTCCATGAAGCCTCGGGTTCTTTTCAGAAAATAAATTATTATATTTGCATGTAAACTAATATTAATTGTAATATTTCAGATATATTAATAGTTTGGATGATTACTTGTATATTAAGTTTAAAGGAATTGAATCAATATGTAAAATGAATCTGACTAATCTCATGATTAGATGGTGTGTGACTTGGAATACCATTTTTTATTACATTTACATTTACGCATTTGGCAGACGCTTTTATCCAAAGTGACTTACATTGTATTGTACTATACATTTGTACATTTTGTATAGTAAGCAAATGGGGGTTAGGTGCCTTGCTCAAGGGCACCTCAGCCGTTAACCGCCAGCCCTGAGAATTGAACCAGCAACTTTCTGGTCATGAGTCCAATGCTCTAACCACTGGGCCACGACTGCCCTGCCCTGTTTTATTATTCTTGCAACTCAAACATGCTCACATAGGCCCACGTGCATTTTAATCACCATGGATAATAGGCAGGTAAAATCATCTTTTACCTGCAATAAGATATGTTTTACCTCGCAGATAGGTCGTTCAAGGTAGCTTGGGGAGGTGAAGTGTCCAAATCACACCAACTAGTCACCGGGGTCCCACAAGGATCGGTTCTTGGACCTCTGCTCTTCTCCATATACACCACATCACTGGGTTCCATCATACAAGCACATGGATTCTCCTACCATTGTTATGCTGATGACACTCAACTTCACCTCTCATTTCATCCAGACGATTCCATGCTAGCCACACGAGTCTCCGACTGCCTGGCTGACATCTCTTCTTGGATGAAAGATCATCACCTGCAACTCAACCTGGCCAAGACTGAGCTTCTCATCATTCCTGCCACCCCGTCAGAACAGCCCCAGCTTACCATCCAACTTGGTCCATCTAAGATAACCCCATCGACTTCAGTCAGGAATCTTGGGGTAATCATGGATGATCAGCTGACTTTTAAGGATCACGTTACTAAAACAACTCGGTCATGCAGGTTTGCATTGTACAACATTAGAAAGATCAGACCGTTCTTAACAGAACATGCAACACAGCTTCTCGTCCAGGCACTTGTCATTTCTAGACTGGATTATTGTAATGCTCTTCTGGCCGGTCTCCCAGCCTGTGCCTTCAAACCTCTGCAAATGATCCAGAATGCTGCTGCACGCCTGGTCTTCAATGAGCCCAAGAGAGCACATGTCACACCTCTGCTCATCTCTCTACACTGGCTCCCAGTAGCGGCACGCATTAAGTTCAAGGCACTGGTGCTTGCTTACAGAACAGCCACTAACACAGCACCCATCTACCTCAACTCTCTCTTACAGACCTACATCCCCTCCAGAAGTCTGCGGTCTGAAAACGAGCGCCTCATTGTTCCTTCACAGAGAGGCATGAGATCCATCTCAAGGACATTTTCTTTCTCCGTTCCCGGCTGGTGGAATGATCTTCCTGTTTCCATCAGGACTGCTGGATCAATTTCACAATTCAAAAAACAGCTGAAGACCCACCTCTTCCATGAGCACTTAACTGTCTCATTAAAAAAAAAAAAAAAAAAAAAATTTTACCCCTATTTTTCCTTTTCTAATGTTCTCTATATACTTGCTTATACTATCTTGACGTTGTATTTGAAACCTTGTATTACTAGCACCTCTCGTGAATATTGCTTACTTAGACGAATCGCTTGCTGTTTTCCTCAATTGTAAGTCGCTTTGGATAAAAGCGTCTGCCAAATGAATAAATGTAAATGTAAATGTAATGTTAGGTCAGTAAACATTTTTAGAAATAGTGATCGAGAACATACTCTAAAGTTTCCTTTAAAAGCGCAGTTTTGGATTTTTAGCAGCCCCTTGCATTTCAGTTTAGATTTGCAATAAATCTCTCAGTCATTTGCTCATCCCTCCCTTTCGAAGTATGATGATGGCCGCAACAGTAAAAAAAAACATGTCGCCGACTGAGACAGCGGTTCTAGCCACATGTTACATGTTTCACTCACGTGAAATTACAATGCAGTTACATTATTTCTACACTTGTAAGGAAAAACGTTCGTCTCTCGTAGGTTATATGCCCATTTGTATCAAATGCTAACGTTACCAAAAAACTGGTTTCACTTTCACAAAAGTTAAATTATCTTACCAGCCCAGCAGAAAACAGGCAACTTCGGCGTCGCGTTGAAAACATTTGTCCTTCATCTGGTAATAGCTACACCGATGTTTATCCTGGATTTCTGCCATCGTTTGTCTCTAATTTGTCACATTTGCGCTTCACCAACAGAGATTCATGCTCTGTTGGCTCGTGCACAATACGCATGGTCTTCCATTGTATGAAAACTTCTAAAAACAGAACGATCTATGCTTCAGCTAGATGACGATGACGACGACGACTACTCCTTCTCTTCGCACTATGACTAACTTACTTCTTCATGGTCTTCAACTCAGTGATGACGTGATGTGAACTGTATGTCCGTTTAGGGCTGCTGTAACCAAACATGGCCGCGCAACATGGAAAATTCCACATATATAGGCCTGCGCCTATGTAGATAAAACGGGGTTATTCTAAGGTAATAAAAACATAACTGTTCATTACGTACGGTCTTTATACACCTCTGAAGAAACAGTTTTGTATGTTATATTGCATTTCTTTCAATAAATCATGCAAGTATTGTTCCTTTAAAACAACTCTATCTCCAGTTTTAGTTTGGTCTCTACTTTGTGTTGTCAATGTTCAATGTATTGAAGTTTGCTTTTTAATTTGCATACACTCAACCTTTAAAGACTTCAAAAGGTTATAGTCTACATGGGTGTGCCTTGTGTGGAGAGAAATTAATAATTCACAATACATTAAAGACAGTAAAAAAAAAAAAAATAGCACAATAAAATCATATTTTCCTCATCTCTGTACCACTTTTCTGGGCAGACTCAGCAGATGAACTACTAATGAGTGCAACTGCAATTAAAGAAATGTTATTTAAAAACTTAACTTCTCTAATGGACAGTCATATGAGACACTTTCTTTAGAGTCCTATATTCAATGAATGAGTACCCAATGGGTACTAAAACACTTTATCTTGTTAAAAAAAACACCATCTCATTGCAATTTAGTCCCAAAAAATGAGAATTTATAAAAAATATAATTAAAAGTTAATTTATAAGTTATATAGTTATGCTTTAAAATGTAACAAATATCCAGACATCTTAAACTTTTTATATAAAAAGTGATCTCTATGCATCGTTTGAAGTGTTCCCGACCAAGGTTTTAAATTTGTCAATTTGTCATATCTTCAAGCAGCATTAAAAAAATATGGACGTAACTACGTCTTTTGATGTAACAATCAGCCAATAGCAGCGTTGCTGATCAATGGATCTTCTATCGATATATGCTGCCTTTCTAAACATTCCATGAGCGCGCGATGATCTCAGATAATTTAATCTAGATATATTTATCCTACACAACAGGTGCATACGAAGAACCGAATTAGCCAGATCATAGTTAGCGCGATTAGGTCATCTCGGATGTGTAATTTGATCTTGGATGTAGTAAGCGACGTACAAAGAATGGACCCCAGGCCTATACTACAACCTCAAAGTAGCAGCTGATTGTTAGAAATTAGCACTTATTGTGTTAGCTACGTAGAACATTTGTATTTACCCAAAACACAATGCATGGACGTGAATGTGTTTGTAAACCTATAGTAATTTTCTTTTGTAATTTTTTTGGAAGTTACTAAACACACTCGTGACCAGGCGTTGTGTTTTGTGTAAAATATGTCATATCTACTCTCAACCCGCTATGAAAACAGCGCATAGCATGTAAATATATATATATATATATAACAATAACATTAACCTACTCAACGACTGAACTGTTCAACAACTACGTGGTTTACTGGTCTGAACTAAGGAATCTGCAACTTTCATGACGAGACACATGACATGCTAGCTATCGACACCGGCAACAATATATTATCTCTCAGCTACCTTACGGTTATAAAGTGTGAACCGGTGGTGCGCCAATGACACAGACAAAAATACATTCAAAAGTACTTGACAGTAACCAAAAATGTACAAATAACACTTACTAATCCAGGAGCAGGGCCGCTAGGTCTCCATCTGTTTTGCAACCCATTGCCCCTTGCAGCTCGCGCCACTGAGTTTAAAACCGCCCGATATTGATCTCGTGTCCGATCACTCTCTCTCTTTCTTTTCTTCACTTCTTCCAACAAAACCATCTTTGGTTTTTTATCTGGCCCTGCCATGGTGATGTTTTGGAGACTTTTCGTCTTACTGTTTGCTCTGCTGTTCGCTAACTTCCCCCACGCTACAAGTAAAACATGTGATGTAGGACGTATGCCTTAAAGCAGGGGATAGACGGGGCTTGTACCGACCCGCACACCAAAAGTTACAAGTGTAATTTCAGCCGATAGGAGGCTGCTTAGGTAGCAGCAGCAGTAAAATGTGTCCAGTTAAAAGTTGTCCTACCACTAAAATAATTTTAGAGACATTATTTTAAGGTCGAAAAGCTACTCGTTGTCGCTTTAAGATGCGACAATTACAAGGGAAACAAGGGATTAACCAGAATTAAAATTTTTCTGGATTTTCACATTCTTGGAAACATTTGGGAAGTACACAACTGCATGATATATATCACATTGTACAAGTGGTTTTGGGAAATTTCATAACAAAATTATTACATATTGTGCCTAATGTTACAGCTAAAGCTGAGCTATACACAAAGTACCCACACATACCACCACAGACAGGCAGACATGACAGGCAGCTTTTTAAGCCTAAAAACTGTAAAAAAAAAAAAAAAAAAAAAAAAACCCTACTCCACACATAGTAATGTAACTGTACACCACACTGAAGGCAAATAGTTCAACAGAGTTGTTAAAGTACAGATATGTGCTAAGCATTTAAAATTCTTTTTACAGACAATAAAATGTAATTTATCATAGCATGATTCAATTCTCTTCAAGTTAACAGTAAGAACTAGAAAGCCATAAAGGCCAGTTTGTTGGATTCTGGGCATCCACACCAAAGAACGATAACATTGTATTAATTTTCGGGCTTAAAAATAAATGGACAATTATAAAAAAAAGATATCATTTCAAATCTTCCAAAAGATGTATGTTAGCAATACTACTGTATGAATAATTGTCTTTAGCAGTTTAATCTGACTGTTGTATTCATAACACAAGTGAATGTCAACATGCATCTCCATACATGGCAACTTCAACAATTTATATTTTGACACACACTGCTTTCTGTCTCCACAACTGTTCTGTGTAAATGAAAAAGGTTGGTACTGTACATTGAGCCTACTTTGGGTACTTCTTTGTACATGACGCTGTGAAATAGAATTATGATTCGTGTTTTCTGACAGGATTTTTCTTGCTTTCTTTGTTTATTTTGGCTGATAAAATGTAATTTTCTCTTTATGAACACATTTACTAATGAGTATACAGGTATTTTTAGCTTAGCAGAGTAAACTGATTATTGCATTATGAAATCATCTTTTCGGGATGTCCTTTACCCAAAACCTAGTATCTCTTTTATTCACTCACATGCATGTCCTGTCCTATTATTTCTCACAAATAACTTCACTAAAGCAGCACAGTGCTAATTTAATGGACGTCATGGTTTGGAATTAGTAATACATTTACATTTATGCATTTGGCAGATGCTTTTATCCAAAGCGACTTAAATTTGTTTCTGAGTATGTACAATCTCTGGGATCAAACCCATGACCTTGGCGTTGCTAGTGCCATGCTCTAACCACTGAGCTACAGGAAAGTAATATAGGTTTGATTAGCTGTAATGCTGGGCTGGAATTTGTGTTGGAAGAAAGTTGTTCCCCAGTAATACCGGAAGAAACTCTAATGTTGTTTCTGGTTTATCTACACACTTGTGTCGTCAAACTGTTGTATAAATGCAATATCTTTCTCGTAGTCATGTCATATGTCTCTTTATCAGCATAGCTGTGGTTGCCTCCTAATATATATTATTCTTTGCTATGCTTTCAGTGGCCAATAGATTAGGGTATGTTCACCGTGACATAAATCTTTGCTTAACCAACAATAGTATTATTTTTCAGTTTTTTATTCAAATGCATATTGATTTAAAGGAGCTTTACACAAAAAATAATGATTCATATTCATATTCTATGTAATTTAGTTTGATGTAATTACCTAGTAAGCAAACTAAAGATGACTCCGGCAAAGAAAAAATAACTTCATATGTTGATTAATTAAAAAAAGGTTGGATAAACCATGTTTGGTTAGATGGACCAAATCCCTTCTGTCTAGGTAGTGTAAAGCTAAACTCAATGCATTCCATGACAATTGATTAAAAATATTGCTTTTAAAAAAATATTTTAGAATAACAGAATATATATATATTTTAAATAAGGACCTTGTGAGAATAATATGACCTGTGATCTTAAGCAGCTGGGGATAAGGGGGGTTAGGGTCAAGCCAGGTCAGAGGCAGGGGCCTAAGGAAGGGCTTTAAGTCCTGAGGGCCAACCCCAGGGTGTCCCCCATATGTCAGTAAAGTCCTGTACACCCATTTCCTCATTGATAGATTGACCCGCTAAATGGACACCTTAACTAAGTAATTGTTCTAAGAGAATTGCTGACTTACTGAACTGTCAGATGCTGAACAGTTTTCAACACTTCTAAAACTCAACATTGGAAAAAGCAATTACTACTAAAGACCTAGCCAAATAAATGAGCTTAGACAATTGTACAATATTGATACACCAGTATTCCTAACCCCAGCTCTAGTGTAATGGCACAGTGAGGCGCTACAAACAAACATGGGGTGGGGTTGATGGGGTTCACACAGCTGTTGTGTAAAGAAGTGGGGGCTCAGTGTGGCATTCCAGAATTCTGTCTCGTCTGAGCGGCTACACTCTTGCCCCATCTAGATCCCAATCATTGTTGGCTGCCACACAGACCGCTGCAGGCTTCACTTCTACCCGATTATGCTAAATAATGAAGTCCAAGAAAAAACAAAACTTTAAAGTCTGAGAAAAGAGTTTTTGTCTGCATTTGAGCTTAATCGGTGGCACCAGGTAAATTGTTGAGCACTTAAAGTTAAGTTAAATCAAAGTAAAATAAAAGAGGGAAACATCAATATTGTGTTTACATAGCCTGTAAAAGTCTTAAAAATGTTTAATACGTGTTGGTTTGAGCTATGACATATCAAAATGGTGCCAATTACATGTACCAAGCTCTAACCCTAATGATATTAAACCACTCAACCAGCTGCAGAATTACATTTTTGTCTTCACTGGCTCCGTCAAACAGACCATCAATGGATACAAAAAATGAGAAAATACAGTCTGCTCACTGAAGCTGATCTCATCAGGTTAATGTTTCTTGGTGAGGTCAAGAGCATCGTTGCCGGGAAATATTTTGGAAGCAATTTCACTTCACCAGTGAATTATGCTTGATTGAATTTGACCTGATTTTGGACTATTCTTCAACACAATTGGCACAGAACTACGGTTTCATTTTGATTTTCTCTGGTTTAGTAGGATTGAAGTCAAGGAGACCTCTTCAACAAAAATGAGTAAGAAAAATCAATGTGGTAAAAGACAAACATGAAGCAGTACTTTTTGCACAGCACTGAAATTTAATTATATGAGATCACATACATTTGGCTGGTGGCTTGTTGATGTTGTGCATTTAACAAGCTGCCCCTAGATTGTGCCCTGCTTCATAAAGGGAGTGCTATACAGTTAAATTCAGGGCTTGTTGGACCACTTGCTGTTTTATTGGTCAGGGTATTCTGTTGACTGTAATTGTTAAACTCCTGTTAAAACTCCTCAGGCTTGCAGTTCAGCCCTTATACAAGCAGATCAGCTCGGGGTGATGATGCTTCCAATTCAGCGAACAGGTGCGGCCCCCTCGCTCGATGAGCAGTGGGTGATGGAGATCAAAGCTAACAGTGTACTCTAGTACCGTCTCAGTAGACTCCTGTGTTATTTTTAATGGAAACTCTTGGACATATGAGCTCTCTCTGTGTGCCTTGCTTATAATAGAAACTGTAGTGGAGCAGATGCATAATAACCATTAGAATTAAGGGTGGGGGGGTCATGTCTCCCACACTTACAGTACTGCCATTTTGAAATTGGTAGACATACAATACCAATGGTAAATTATAAAAACATTTTTTCAGTGGGAAAGTGTGTTGTTGTAACGTGCGTTACTGAGATTGTAACTGGAATAATATTACCCAAATTGTATTAGTAATGCATTACATTACTGTGTCAGCAAAAACTATAAAAATATATTACTGTAATATCGTTACTTTTGTAATGCATTACTCCCAGCACTGGCTATCATACATTTTTTAATTGACAGAAAACACACACAAAAAAATTTTAATTGCTGAATCAGTGTATGAAACTCAAAAGCTTCATGCTGCAAGGCATACTGGGTAACATCATAGTACAAAACTCATTCATGACTCCCAGCGTGAATTGCAGTTGATCTGTTTATCTAAATTAGTTTGATGATTCTCATTATTGTTGAGGTTTGTATGATGAATGTTGGTGTTTAAGGGTGTGAAAAACTTTCAGTTTAATTTAGCACTGTATCTTAGCGTTGTGAACCAGAACACTCAAATCAGTCATCAACATTTAGTATTATTTATTATCTTTTTTACAGCTGAACACCCATCACAAAAAGTAACCTACTCCAACTTAACTTAACATATAAAAAAACATATCTTTCAATAAAAGATATATTTCTTTATTAATACACAAGTGTTCTTATTGAAACACTATTATGAGCACTTAAAGAGGAAAGAGAATTAACTTACTGAAAGTCAAGAGTCCAACTAAAGCAAACATCAAAGCTTCAATTATTATTTTGTTTGGAAATAAATTTAAAAAATCATTAGACTCTAGATGACTGAAATCAGCCAAACAAATTGAAAAATGCTGCGTTCGTCACCGAAACTTGACTTTACTTGGAAATGAGACCATATTGTAGTTCTCAAGTCCTGTACCTTACATACACCCTAAATGAACATGTCAAAACTATTTTGTGTGAGCACCATTTTTATCTAGTGCTGCCTTAATTCTCCAGGGCATGGGATTCACCAGAGCTGCACAGGTTGTTGCTGGGATCCTCTTCCACTCCATAATAACATCACAGAGCTGCTGGATGTTAGACATGGCGCTTCTCCACTTTCCGCTTGGGGATGCCCCACAGGTGCTCAATAGAGTTCAGGTCTGGAGACATACTTGGCCACTCTATCACCTTCAGCTTCCTCAGCAAGGCCGCTGTCATGTTGGCAGTGTTTGAGGTCGTAATCATGTTAATATGACAGGAGGGCATTATGTTGTGCTTCAGAATGTCACAGTACATGTTGTAATCCATGTTTCCCTCAATGAAGCTCAGCTCCCAAGTACCAGCAGAACTCATGCAGTCCCAGACCACGAGGCTACCACCACCATGCTTGACTTTAGGCAAGACACATTTTCGTGGTACTCCTCAGCAAGGCATCGCCACACATGCTGGACCCCATCTGAGCCAAATAAATATATGGACAAGGTTCCAGTAATTCATGCTCTTGGACAAGTTGTCTCCTTAGCAAACTGTTTGCAGGCTTTCTTGTGATCTAGCTTCAGAAGAGTCTTCCTTCTGGGACGACGACCATGCAAGTCGGTACTTGTTGCAGTGTGCGGCGTATGGTCTAAACACTGACGAGCTCATCTCCACTTCTGCAAACTCTAAAGCAATGCTGGCAGCACCCATACGTCTGTTTTTTTTAAGCTAGCTTCTGCACCTTAAGCATGAGGATTAAACCGACAGCAGGTGAGTATCTCATGTGTTATATAATGAACGTATTACTGAACGCATTAACTGATTACAGGCTTTATTAAAATGTGTCTCTAATCTACTTATTAAATAAATAAAATAAGTCTAAATAAGTGATTCAGGTGACCAAAGCACAAGGTTTTCTTGCATAATTAAAAAGTTAACTGTTTGGTCATTTACACATTCATAAATCTGGTATTTTGCTAAACGTGGCGTTTGTGTATTTTAAATAAACAAGTGTGCAAAGTAGCCTACCTGTAACTGCACTTTGCATCCACTTTCTGCTGATTGCTGAATGTTACTCACATGCTAAAGCAGGGGTGCCCAAACTAGGTCCTGGAGATCTACTCTCCTGCAGAGTTCAGCTCCAACATGTCTCACACCTGATTGCAAATTTCTACAATGCCTAGTAGTGAGATCTTGATTAGCTGGTTCAGGTGTGTTTAATTAGGTTGGAGCTGAATTCTGCAGGATAGTAGATGTCCCGGACCAGTTTGGGCACCCCTGTGCTAAATGACCAACCTACCCTGTACACTCTCGTTCATTTAGTTCATGAACGATATGTACCAGTTAGTTCAATTCGTTTAAGAACGAAATGACTGATCGCTCATGTCGTTCACGTCCTTTCATTCATGTATGCAGCAGGTCCTTTCATTCATGTACGAACGAGATCTTTTTCGTTTAGACTCAAAACACTGGCTCGTTCAGTGAAGGCCGTATTCGTTCAGTCCATTCAACCAATCACATGCTCTGTCAAAGCTCACACTCGAACGCCATTGACTCTTGCTTTAGACACTATTTTAAGCCAAGGCGCTCTCTGTGCTTGAGGGACAGATTTCAGTGAATGAATAGCATCCCTGTAATTAATTTATTGCTAAGTTTAAAGAAGGGTTTTCACAAGCATGCTGTTTTTGTAAAGATAATTCTGAAACATTTGTTCATTTATTTTTTAATTGCTCTTTTGTCAAACAATTTTGGTATAGAGTCTCTATGTTTATTTTTAAGTTGTTTTATAAGTTTATATACTGGACAAAATTGTCTTGTTTTTGGAGTGTGACACTGGTTCATTGGAAATAGATAATATTCTTAAAATTCTCATTCTACTTGGTAAATATCATATACATAAAACAACATTTTTGTCAATTGTACCAAATAGTAGATTATTTTCTACAGATATAATGATTTTTTTATGATTCTTTAATAACAAAGCAGTACAATAGCAAAGCTGTTAAGACATCTCAGCTGTTTGGAAAAATTTGTGCTGCATTAGATGTATAAAGTTTTTTGTTTTTTTTGTAACTGTACTGTATTAGTATTATTATATGTTGTAATTTCACCTTAAATAATGAAAAAAAGGTTTCAGTGACTGAGAAATATGAGTCATTGCATTTTGTGAACATGAACGATTCGTTCACTTAACAGATTTGTTCACTTAAAAGATTCGTTCACTTAAAAGATTCATTTAAAAAGAACGATTCGTTCATGAACGTAACATCACTATCAAGCAGTCAAAAACATGAGCATGATGAATAGTACATGTGGCTTTGCATGGTTAAACAATATAAAGCTGTTATCACTTAGGGTGTACTCACTTTTGTTGCCAGCTATTTTGACAATAATGGCTGTATGTTAAGTTATTTTCAGAGGACAGGAAATCCATACTGCTATACAAGCAGCACATTAAGTTGAATTTCATAGTATTGTCCTTTGAGAAGATATTATAAAATTTATTTTTATTTATTCTTTATTTAGCAGGGACATGGGACAATAAAAGATTACCCCAGAATTAGCTACAAAGCTAAACTTCATCTGCTGTCCCTGGGCAGGAGTAAAACAAATTAAACACAATAAAATACAAGAAATATAAAAACATGTTCACAAATCATTACCTTGTATAATCAATGATCACAAACCTAACTTGCCTTTAGAAATCTTTTCAAATGTAATTTAAACTGCACAAAGGTAGTACACTGTCTAAATTGCTGCTAAAATGTGAGGGGTGTACTCACTTTTGTTAGATACTGTATGTGACCTGCAGGTTGCCAAATTAACTTTTCCCTTTGCAGGAAAATGGAATCCTGGTAATGCTTATTGGCTGATGAATCCATCCAGGCCTAAAACCCTAACTAGCAAGAGATGAAATATTATTATCAGACAGTTTAAATTGGGGAATTATGTATTTTAAAATTAAAAATAGAGTAGTAATTGGTTAGAGTTATGTTATCTCAACATGGTGGCCACCATGAGAGGGCGACCCACACCCACTGTAGTGTAGGCCACTGGTATGAGTGGAGGTCTTGTGAGTGTACATATCATATTTCCAATCATACATTATTGCAACCCTATAAAAATACTAAAAACATTATCTTCGTGTATAAACAAAAATGCACTTTAAAATTTGCTACAATAATAGGTGATCTTTATCAAGATGGCACGTTTGCTTCTTTTGAAAAACTTCGGGAAAGGTACAAACTTGACAGAAGCATTTTTTTTAGGTTCCTGCAAGTCAGAAACTATGTACAGTCCTATTTAAAGAGGTTTGCAACAAGTCACCCGTCTTGTTTTGATACTTGTTTTAAAAACTGCTGTGGTAATGCGAAAACAATCTCCTGCATATATAGCACCCCCAGACTTCCCAATAACTTGCCACAACTGCAATCAAAAGTCTATGGGAAGAAGAATTAGGGTCAGAGATTTAGAATAAATTATGGGCTGGAAGAAATTAACAGGTGTTCTATAAACTCTAGACACAGGCTCATTCAATTCAAAATCTTGCACAGATTGCATTACTCGAAAACAAAACTCTCCAGAATATTTCCAGAAGTCTCCCCAAAATGTGATAAGTGCAAGACGGCAGACGCAATCTTGCTTCATAGTTATGCTTTATGTCCTAGTCTTCAGGAATACTGGCGTAAGATTTTAGCTCGCGTTGTCTAAATCTCAACAACAGTTTCTTTCATACAGACTTGTAATTAACAGCCAAAAAGCTCATTTTAATTTTTTGGAAAAATAAACTGCCTCACCCTTTCCAGCTTTGGCTCAATAAACTCACTAAGACACTTCACATGGAACGTATTCTGCTTCTTTTAAGGAATCAGAAACAACAATTTTCCAAAACATGGGAACCTTTTTAAGGTATCTAGAGGGGGCAGACAGAAGAAACTTGGAGGAAAAGGATATTGACTCTATATGAGTTGGATCTATGAACCATCCCATGGTTGAATTATAAAATATATATATATATTTTGTGTGTGTGTTGTTTTCAGCCTTTCTCATGCTGGGCATATCATATGTGTGTGTATGATTATGAGTATGTGTATACATGTATACAGTTATTCATGTGTATGTATTTGTGAATTTGTACTATACCTAACTATGCATGAGAATAATAACTTTAAAATTGTTCAATTAGAGAAAAGTGCATAAAGAAAAGTGGATATGTTTTTTTTGTCAGGATTGTATATATTACATCTTTCTCCAATAAAAAAATTACTACAGTAAAAATACATGAATAATAAGATTCATTCTCCATGCTCTGACTTTCGTGTGCTCCAAGGAAACACAAAATCCCCACTGAGTGGGGATTTCCACCATTAATGAGTTTTTGATGAGTGGCCAGAGACAATTCATCTTAAATGGGAGTGTACGCAGTGGCTGATGGATTGATGAATGTTCGATCCTTGTGTAAACAGCCTAAGGAGCACATATGCATGGACGCAGCCCCCTGGGGCCCCCGGCACATTGCATAGGGGATATCTCTGAGCCTTGTGCTGACGGCACTGAGGTTGGATGATAGATGAAGATGTATGAGTGCAGATAGACCATCAGATTATCAGTAAGTCTATCTGATGCAATGCTGTAATCTATCCCATATCCCACTGCCTGTCCTATTGGCAAGACATGTCTGCTAGATCCGGCCAGTCAAACACTCAGACTACACAAAGCTCTCAGCATGCTTTAATTTTTCAAACCTGTTTTCCTTTTTTCTCTTCTGTGTTATGAGCCGATGTGAACTTCCACAGGCATGGAACTCATGCCAATAGCATCTTTTGACAATTACGTTGTTGTTGTTTTTTCTATTTGTCTTCACATGGATGTGATGTGTTTTAGCCACATATTAGGCATTCCCTCTAAACTCCTGCCAGGACGTCTCATTCACATGAGCTAATTGTTAACGGGACAGTTATGTTGAGCAGAAAGAAATTGCCGTGGGTCAATGTGGGAGACACATGTTGAGTATGATTGGAGCCGGAGCTAATGGAGAGCCAAGCAACCCTTCCGAAAACTTCCAGCATGACATCAGACTTGTGAAAACAGCTATATGCCATAGTAAACATCCAGATAAATGAGAAAGTAATTTAAGCCCTTGAAAGTTTAAACTGAATGCTTTCATAGTCTTTAACATTAGGCAAAGGCAAAATACTTAAAAAATACCTTTAAAAAAGTCTTAATCATCTGCAGGCTCTGAAAATTTGCATCATCATATTGAATCAATTTCATGATGAATCAACCCATTTCCAGACCTCCTAAATTTGGTGGGTGTGTTTATGATTGATACATATTGTTTATGATTTTTGTATGTTCCAATTAGTCATCTGTTCAAGTTTGGAAATAGTAAACAAGTTTTGAAACCTTCCAGTAAGACTGGCTATCCTTTTAGCTTCACTAGCTTCCCTGCTGAAAAAAGTGCAAGGTAATCTGAGCATCTTTGGCTGCATCACCTGGGCGACCAACTAAGCCAGCCTAATATCATTATAGACAGACTGGGAGACCAGCTGGACGTCGTCTTGTCACATGTCAGCAAGACTTTCTTCTTTCTGGTCAGCAGGTAAACAGCATGGGTATTGGTGGTCTAGGGGTCAGATCAGCAACAATCCAGAAATAAATTAGCCTGAACTAATTCAATAGCATTGTCTTTTTAGGTAATTTGCTACCAAAAGAAAATGCTATTCTGAAGTAACCAATGTTAAGCATTATATATCACAGTCATTTTATGTTAAACACTTGGAACAGGAGAGGATGGTGGTGCAAGTTAAAGTCTTCATACAGCATTACAAATTACTAGGCAATTTTGTCTGTCCCTGCCAAGTGTGTTGCCACAAAGCAAGCTCTTTGTACATGCTGCGTAGTGTGTTCATCATCTGATTCCTTTTACAGGTAAAGAAGAATAAGGTGCAAAACAGCATTCATGGAAATAAGTGCTTTACCTGAGGCCTGTGACAGCTAACCCCTTCCATTTTATGAATGAATCACTCCCTTAGATCTGGCTAAAGCTCAGATGTTTAAAAACGCATGCAGTCCTTTTTCAGGAAGTAGAAAAAATTAAGTAAATAAGTTAGGCATTTGCTTTAGTATTATAGATCAGATGTCTGAAAATGTGTGTGCAGTATGCAATGAACGACACTTTAGTAAAATGATCAACTCAGATCATGGCAAGCTTGCAGGTTAAAAAAGAAGTTGTGGACACCAATTGGGTAAAATAAAATTAGACCAACTTTTGCAGCTAATTAGTTACACATGGGAGGCAGCTTGAAAAACTAGGTTGTGGGAGACTTATTTGAAAAGGTGATGACATTTGCAACATCTTGCAACATTTTGTGGTGTGGGAAACTCACTGCAAACAATTCTGCCCAGGACATGAATGCTGCGGCAGATTCTTCCAGCAGAAATTCCATGCAATTGCAAAAGAATAAAGGCAGGATGGGCTCTAGGCTAATAAGCATTTTGTGATTGATTGCTAAGATCCTAATATTTAGAGGGGGGTAAAGCTTACGATAATTAGATTCAAATTGTGTGACAACAGTCCAACCCTTTTTGCTATTATTCTGAAATGTAATTCAGATGTATTTACATAGTTCTCTTAATGATGTAAATGTTTTATTAAGCAGCTTTGTAGTGTTTATCTCTACACTTTAAGTGAACATGCACAAACAATATTCTATAAAAGAAAAGAACATTTACTTATAATATCATTTGCATGCACTGTTGTTTTTGCAAACACTTCACTAAAAGAATTATGCAGATAATAGAACACAGGCAATGTTATAGTTTGATTAACTTCTATACACTGCATGATCAATAGGAAGTGAACACAGTTTTATGTAAATAATAAAAACTGAGTATGATTACAGTATAAGCAGCCTAAAAGTTGATTGGTTTGTTGGGGTAGGTGGTGCCTGAAAAAAGCAAGTATACAGAGGCCAGAAACATATTAGGTTACATCTATTTAATTATTAGCTGTGTTTTTGCTAGTTTGAGCCCGACGCAGTTCCCATTTTTCCGTCCTGCACCACGTTGTTTAAATAGCAAATGCATTTGTGCGCCCATGGGTGTGCTGGTCTAAAAAAGAGGTGTGTTCAAGCGCATTGTTGGCGCGTTGCTATTTTGAACTAAAAATAGTCTGCGCCATAGACCAACTCAAACCTGGTCGAAAGTCAATGCCATTTTTTTGTTATTTAAAGAGTAGAAAATGCGCCTCAGGGCATGTCCGAGCAGCATACAAACGCTTTTAAATATGAAACAATAAAAGATTCAAATGTAAAATATTACTATTGTCTAAATAAATATAAAATGTCCCACATGTCATAATGGATAGTCATTGCATGTATCAGAATTATTACTTATAATGACAAATCAAATTGGAAAAATCAGGAAATCAGTTTCTTCGCTTGAGAAGAAATCAGCATTTCCGCCAACAAACTCCCCCATCTAAATAGCAAACCACCACCATGGCGAGAGTGCAACTGCCTCTTAAAGGGAATAGGAGATGACAGTCTGATTGTTTTATTGCATATTACGCCCAAAAAACACCCATTACTCATTAAGAGAATCGGAACAGTCCGTTTAGACCATGTGCCCGGACGTGCCGACTGTTTTCCCGTCGTTAAACTAGCAACAGTGGATTTGGACACGCCCTATGCGTACTTGCGCCTTGGGTTTTAGACCATTTGCCTAGATCGTTAAAACAGGGCCCATTATGTTAAATTTAATACATTTCAGTTTATCATATTCTCATATTAATAAAAAAGTACAAATTTCCATATATCTAATAGATTTGGTAAATAAATTAACTATAACTAATTTAGAAAATGGGTTCACAAAATCGGCCTTAATAGCCTCTTTTGCACCAGACAGAAAAAAAATCCTGTCCAAATGCAAACAAAATTTTCCATTGCGTAATTTATCTGGTTGCATTTGCACTGACATACAGCCTCTGAAGTTACATAAGTTGCCCGACAGCATGACATTCAAAAAACAACAACATGATTTTGGAGCTGTGTTTGTTGTCTGTCAAAGATTTCATGATAACGTGGATGCATAAATCTATTTTAGTGATTAAGAGTGATTGAAAGAGCAAAAAAAGAGGACTAAAAGACAAATTCTCTGATTACATTTTTCGGTGCTACACATCATTGAAGCGGAGGAAATAACACAAAACAAAGAAAACAGGTAAATGCCACTACAACATTAGCTTTCTGTAGTGTCATGTTTTTATTGCATTTATTGTGCTAGCTATATTTTTCCTTTGAATTATTATTACCTAATCAAAACAAAATAACTGCAGATGAATTGATATTACTTGGAGGACACAATAAAAAAAGCATCATTTTAGATTTTTTTAAAATGGTGTTATCTGTTTCTGCAAATTAACTCTTAATTTAGTCCCTCTAAGGGACTAAACTAAAATTGTTTTCCTAAACTAAAATTGTCTCTAGTGCCTGTGGTGCAAACACACCAATAACCGCTTATTTCCGCCAAAAGTTATAGATGGTTTCAAAGCAACAACATGATAAATGATATCTACGCATGTGTGCTTTTGTGGCCCAAACTTAACTTATGGTACACATCCGTAAATAAGTAAATCCGTAAATCCGCCTATAATTATATCTGATAACAATAACTAGCAAGTAAAAAGTGTGTCTAGTCAGTATAATTTTGGGTTGCCAATAGATGAACTGTTACTTGGTTAAACCTAAATGCGACAAAGTTACACAAATTGTTTATTTAATAAAATGAATATACAATAAAATTCAACAAATTGTTGATTTAATACAAATATTAATATAAATTAATATAAATATATATTAAATATAATATAAATAGTTATATAATTAGCCACTAGCCAGACCGGAAGTTAACCTTGGGCCAGCATGTATGTCGAATGAAATCGTGTATAGATTGAAACTATGAAAACATTCCTGCAGTAAAGCCCCTAATAATTTATTCATGAATCAGACTTACCGGTGAATCCAGTTTACCGACTTAAGGATCCAGTTACAGCAGTTATAAATCCACAAGAAAAGACAGATTATTAATCAATACAAACCTAAACTTTGGTCTTTTATCACACAAATCTATTGTAAATTTCATGGAACAGAGTAACCAGTGCTTTCTTCATAATATATTATTTAATTTAAAAAGAATAATAAATAACTCATATTTCAATTGAATAACTAAAATGTATAAATGTATTTTTATTGTTCCACAGAGAAAAGAAAATCATGCAGATTTTAAACCATTGAAAGAACTTTCATTTTCATGTAAAGTATTTCCTTAAAGCAGACATAAAGCCCCATTTAAAACATCAATAACACTGAAACAGTCTCTAAAATGTGTCTGCACCATTTCCCTTGAGTGAGGCAGTTAACCCCAGCATGCTCATGGCAGACTGTCCATACAGCAAATGTATTGTAATACCTTTGGATAAAAAAGCATCTGCTTACTAACAAAAAACAACAAATGTTGTTGACACTTAAAGGTCACTTAATTTAACTGTGCCTGGCTCTCTAGAGGCTCAGACCTCTGGTGATGTTCTTTGAGATATATTTCAGCAGAACGTTGAACCCTGTTCCACAACAGGCAGAATTTCAGGTTAAAGTGGCCTCTCAAGGATTGGAGTGTGGAAACAAACAGGCATCGTTCTTGCCAGCAATTTCCAAAACAGAGCGTTGCACTGTATTAATTTTAATAATCAGCTCCATATGTGAACGTGGAACAAGAGCAAGCAATCGACTACAGAGACAGAGAGAAGGAAGGCTGAAGTGTAGAGAAACAGAGAGAGAGGGGGAGCTGAATGACTGTGGGAAACAACAGTTTCTTAGTGAATACAATGGCTGAACACTATATTCCAAGTGTTCTGAAAACATACAGTTTATCAGAGTTGGAATACATGCATGTGCCATATTGATAACAATTTTAATATTGTGTCTTTTGTTTAGTTTTTTGTTATTTACTGTCCTCATTTAACAAATTAAACTTGTGTTTCACATCGAAAAGAAAGTCATATGCACTTTAAAAACGGTTGTGTTAAAACAATACATTTTGTTTTCAGTTAGTGTTCAAAATGTGTTGTCTTTTTTATTTTATAACCACTCTGTGGCAAGATCTATTGGTATACAATTTATAAATAAATAAATAAATAAATACAAAGTTAACACAGAACTGCGGCAGCCAAATCCAACTGAAATAGACATTTATTAATAACACTAGAGGTTATCTCATTTCACAGGACAGAACATTCCAGAAGACTATCTAGTTTGAGATTTCTCGGAAAGTGAACAGAGAGATACAGCGCAAACATAATTAATAACAGAAAGTGTCTGAACTTTGTCAGCTAGAGGATGTATGTCACACAAGCTAGGCTTCATGTGTATAATAATTTGTAACATATTCCCATACTGTACATGCAAGCAATATTGTCACTTTTCAAAAGCATTTGCAGATTGACCAGCTACATAGTAAATTAATTTAAAACATGTTTTGTCCACAATCTTCAAACATTCTCCATAATTTAGCTCAATGCCTGTTAGGGATGTAACAGAGAGGACCTATGCTGGAAATAAAGGATGTTAATAGGCTGTTCGGATTATTGGGTTTATGTCTTTAAAACTCATCATTGATTCTCTAATAGCATACTTGGAACTATATCTAGCTCTGTTTAACATTGTTTCCACAGAAGGAATTTGTTTCTTTCGTATTGGCTGAGGTTAGAGCAGTCTGAAACAATTTCAAGGCTCTCTGAATTCTTAAGGACTTACATTCCCACCACTTTGCCTTTGGCAGTACTTTTTTCTCCCTTACCCGCTATTCAAGAGAAGGGATTGGCCTAACCTAAAAATGTATGTTGAGCGACAAGGAGCTTTTGTGGACCCACTGCAGACCCGAACTGAATGCACTAAAGAGTATTTTGCTCAAAATCCCACATTCACTAACCATCTGCAATCCAGACACTACAGGCATATGTCAATCTTTTAGCACTTTTATGTCTTGTTAATACAGAATGCATCTTAGTTAAAGAGATCAGGGCTGATTGCCTAGCACAGTCAATAATGTCCTATTACCTGCAGAAAGCTGAAAATAATTGTATTTATAAGGGATGTGACCATTTACTTAATGATCGTGGCAGCAGCAATATTCAAGCAAGGAATATTCACGTCTGCCTTTCAAATGTTGATTTATGCCAGTGAACGAATTTCAGATCTGGGCTAGTCTGGCCACTGAAACTATGTAAACAATGCATACAAATAAAGTACTGGATTACATTTATTCATTTGGCAGACGCTTTAATCCAAAGCGATTTACAAGTAGGAGAGCATAAAACTGAAAAGTATATGCCTCAGGCTATACCTTTTGCAATACCTTTCGAAATATTTATTTATTATGCTTTTGACAATAAATTGCTGAACCATAGATTTCCCACAGCTTTTTTCAAAGGAGATTTAGGTGTTGAAAAATCATCAGACAGATAATTAAGTGGTAAGCATTAGTAAAGGGCTCTTGGGTCCTAAATTAAGACCGGTTTTCACACTCCAGATTGACTTGAGCTGAAACAGCTCAGGCGGCTCACGAAGATATTGCTTATGTTATTGAAACACAGATCTCAGGCAGAGTGAAAGGCACCAAAGAATCTTGGGACACGGGCGACAGCATAACGTCTCCATTTAGTACTCTAAAAAACAGCTGCATCCAAATGTTCTCTCTTGGAAACCTAGAGGGATCCCAAGTCATTGCCTACAAAGCCTTCACAGGGCCCCTCTGACCCCCCCCCTGTCCACACTTGAGACCAGAAATGGATTCCAGCACCGGTAATGCTGAGCAGGAACAAATGGACTGTAGACCACCCCTACAACCTCAGCGCTCCCAGAACCCGAGTGCTTACACAAATAAACCAGCAAAGATTTAATGACGTTGGGCTCTGGGATCTTTTTTTGCACCCTTGCTTGTTCATTGAAAGATCAAACAGTCTTCAAGCACTCTGGGAGAATAGTGATATATTCATCTTGGTCTGCCCTGCGATACAAGCAGCTGTATATTGTTCTTTTCATCTGTAAGTTTGAAATAAACTCTTCCTACATGTAGCCAAATAGTTAAATTCTACTTAGTAGATTATGTCGACAAATGACATGAAGTTCATGCAACATAAACTTGCCATTAATGACACCGCCGAAATGTCATTTCAGCACATCTTGAGCTCACATATGCCATGGACGTCAACAAGACACTCCAGTTTGTTTAGCTATTTAAGTCATCACGATAACTGTGTAACAAGTAAAGTTTGCTTTGCTAAACTGTGGCTATCCATCAGTGCTGGATGGAGATGTTTTCATGACTAAAGAAGACAAGTATTGAAAACTATTTCCCTCAGATTCTATGTGCTTGAAACAGAATGTAGCCTCAAAGAGTGTAGGAATCATGTTCTGAATAACATGCTCATTATATTCTCTGGACTATTTCAAATTTTATCCTTCCTTTCTTTGATTCCCGCCCTCTACCCAGTTCCAACTATCTTACTTTTTCCTCCATAGAAAATATGTACAGTCCTAGTCAAAATATTTAGCATTATACACTAAAAATGAAAACATAAATGTTAAGAAGCACATAAGTAATTTTTAGTAGCTGGAAAATTTCCCAATCATTTCTGAGTGTGACAGACTTTAATTGCGTAATATGCAACGATGGGTTTTTTCACATCTAGTTTGTTTGAGCCCTCAAACGCTCTCGGAGCAATTCAGCGTGTATATGTGAACAATTCAAGTGATCTCAGACCCCCCTAAAAAGCCCCAGAAGTGAACCATACTCATCCCTCCTCTGGAGGTGGTCTGAGTACGGTTCGTTTGTGGGTCCGTTTGTGGTTCGATTTATTCACAATATGTGAAAGCAGTGAAGTCCCATTCCGCTTTGCGTTTAGTTTTGACCTGTAATCAAATACAAACAATAATATTGGTTTTAGCCAATATAATGTGATTTTCATATTAAAGATCACTTAAGACATTTCCTTCTAAGATCCTCCTGGATTGAAAAAACCCAGATTGAGCAACATATCATAAATTTGGGAATACTTTACATAAATTAATGCACCAACCCACACATCATTTTATAAATGGTGTGTTTATGTCAATTGCAAAACTGTAGGCCTACGTTGAATTCTGTTTGGGAAGTCTGGTGATAAATGAGACCATTTAAAATATGCTCGGAAAGGATTAATTATCCATGGTTATGTGAGAGTTGGAGATCTGAAGTCTTTTTTTAGAGGAATGTAAGTTGGTTATGGACTTAATTTGACTTTGCGGCTCTTTTACAAAATATGGTGAGCTGCCATGCTGTTTACTGCTTTAGGCAGCATCCTAGCCATCATGGAACTTAATACATAACAGATTTAGATTTAACCCTCATTATGATTGGTACCAATGGTCAAATGTTTTTCATGATGTCACATGCTACACGACACTGTTGTTTTTTTATGATAGCTAGAAGGAACATATCTTTAGCATAAATTACCTGTGGGGTTGGTTCTGCCCATGGGGGCAATATTCCACTGCCTTCATTGTTAATTAATTTTAATCTCACTAGTTTTTATAACAATAAATGACGATTAATTAATGAGAGCGTCATATGGCCATCTAAACACATTGAAAAATACAAGCAATGTTCCAAAGTTCTGCTTTGCATGTTAGAATCAGTGGGGGTAAAGATCTGGCCAGTGGGCTCTGGCCCACAACAACAAGTGTAGGAGAAAATGCTAATGTAATCAAATATATTAAATACATGTGCATGCATTTAGAAGAAAAGAAGAAAATGTCTTTGTTCTGATCCCCAGCTCGTAACCATTTTTCTTCCCCGATTTCCTTCCGAAACGTTTGATGTTCAATGTTTTTCTTTGAACAGCCAAAAGGTGTAACAATCAACTTCAGGGTATTTCAAATGGCACCACCATGACATTAACTCAAAATACTTAAAAACAAAGACTAACATGCAAAAGAATGATTTGTATTAATGGGGGTAAGTCTATTTTGATCAAAAAAGCTTTATATGCTGTAGTTCCCGACCCTTTATTAGGGTTCACAAACAAACTGTGAAAGCTTAGTCAACTATGATGCTTTCCAGAGTTAAAGCACCCATAACCTCAACCAGAGCTCTCATGCACGCTTACACGCACTTATTCTCAACTCACAACAAAAGGGAAAATATAAAACATATTTAGGGCGAGCTGTTTCCTGTTATCACTGAGAGCCGTTACATTTGACTTTGATATTGAAAATTACATTTCCGTTCTATTTCTGTGTACAATGTTTAGACTTTTTTTTCAAAATGATTCAAAAGTATAACAGAAAGGTAATAATAATTAAAGGTAATTATTTTAAGCATGAAAAAATGTCTCAAAAACAAAAATGTCAAGAGTGTGACAAAAAAACAGGACTGAACCTCTCTGCTTGGCGACTGCTTCCTGCAGTATCAAATACAACCAAGAATAGCTGGGGCTTCTGATATCTGTAGTGCACAAGACAAGCAGTGTGTGTGGCCCACATTTCCACTCACACATGTTCACACATACTCAAACACATTTTTTTTCAGTAACTCACCCCATCAGTACAATGTCACGTTGCGACACTGACCATGAATGTTAAAAAGACAGATTTTGTATCACTTGATATCGCTGAAAGTTGGAGATCACTATTTTGCATCTAATAAAGAAAAAAATTATTTGCGTCAATATTGACAAAAACAAATTGCTAGTGTAATGTCTTTTGCTAGGACATTGGTTATGCGATTTGGTTTGTATTGTATTGTACTGGAAAAAAAGGCTCCCGCTCATAAAGCACAGCCCCTCGAAAAAAATCTGTATAACTTTCACCTTTTAGTTACAATCTTCAAATGCCAATATGGATTTTATCCTAAAACTTGTAAAATAAAATTTATTGGGTAGAACTTTGTATGTTATTATCAGTTTTGGAAAATTGTTTTTTATTCTTTTGAAATACAACCTATAAATGTTCTTATTGGTCATTTTACATTTGACTTATTACAGAACATTGCATTTTTGGGGTTTAGCATCATTGCAGATACTGTTGTGACCTGTCTCCATATAGCTGTCATATTTGTTTGAGAGGTGAGTGTTGTTCAATGAATACTTAAGACAAAGTGGATTTTGACTAAAATAAACACATTGGAGGACACTTATACTACAAAATTGAAACAGTGTTTTTATGTTGTAATTTTTGTCTGTATGCCTTATGCACTTTAAGTCATCAGAGCCATATTTTTTTAACCATTTTTTGAGCTTTTAAAGATACAAAGCACTTCTGAAGTGTTCATGCATTGGTTAATTCTAAGTACACCATTTATTTGATTTCTCCCATTTGTCTGTGCAGCCCTGACCCTTTAATGAAATCTGTAAAATGAGATGCCAGCACCTGTTGCCTTGCACAATGTGGTCGACATCCTTCAGTTTGCATTGTCAGACATTGAGAAATAAGGTAAAAGTGGTGGATTGTGCTGTGGGATCACTGCCCATCTATCATTCAAAGCAGGAGAAAGAGTTTCTCTCCTTGTTTGACACATCTTAGGTTGCCAATGATGGGTAGCAACTAATTTGTCTTGACAGATTGCACTTCACACATGTGGCACACCTCAGCACTGTTCAACAACTAGGAAAATAAATAATAAAACCAATGCTGCACAAATGTGCATAACACTTAATGGTACTAAATTTCAACAAGTTCTCATGAAGTGCATGTACTAATAAAATGTTTAACTTCAACGCACTGTCACAATGGATTTAAGATCTTTCAAGCATGTAAATATCAGGAAGTTTTATTGAAGGTTGCTCTTTTATTTACATTTACATTTACATTTACACATTTGGCAGACGCTTTTATCCAAAGCGACTTACATTACATTGTACTATACATTTGTACATTTTGTATAGTAAGCAAGTGGGGGTTAGGTGCCTTGCTCAAGGACACCTCAGCCGTTACCCGCCAGATCTGAGAATCGAACCAGCAACCTTCTGGTCATGAGTCCAACTCTCTAACCACTGGGCCATGACTGCCACTGCCTTTTATAGATTTAAGGAGTTAATGGAAGTCCCAGCTGAAGTTTCCCTTCAGTACCAACTGAAACAATCTTATCAGAAACTCTCAATGATAAGTTATTGGGGTCTTTTACACAGAAGATAACTCTGAGGAATACAGTTATATAAAAGTTTTGCTTTGCTTTTAATTTGTGAGCTTTCTATGTCCGGTATATGTGCATCTGTGCTCGAGTTTTCAGCAACTCCTTCGCATAATAGAAGCTTATGGAGTTTCTTATTGTTCTCTTTTGACTTTTAGTTGAAGTGACAAACAGTAAGACTAGTTCACTTGATGCGAACACATTCATGCATAAAAGAAAACCATTCAAAGTGTATAGGAGCTTTATGTCTATTGCTAAAATATAGATAATACCGTTATCAGTCAAACTTGTCTGTTTAATGGAATGTATCTGTACAAATAATAAATTGTGCAAATCAGTGGAGTACAAATCAGCATTTTGTGACAAACAAACAGCCTTTTTTACTTAAAGTGGCAGTTTTTGTTTTGCTTACTGTAAGGCTAAAAAAACGTGTTTTAGCATGCACAGCAACTTTACAGCTATAAATGTGGCGTTGTGGTTGTTACATGAGCCCAACACAGGTAAACGAACAGTTACTGCAAATGTGATAATATGTCTCACAAAGGATTTAAGATGGGTGGAAGAAAAAAATTAAATTAATTTGTAATTTATTTTTATGATAAAACCCCTTGAGATCTCATTTCCAATGGGACCACAGCAAACAAAAACAGTTTTCAACTGAACACATTAACATTAATGACAAAATTACACCACAAAACGGAATATCAATTCAATCACCTGAGGGTGGGTAAGCCCCAGCTTAAGAGTTTCATTCATGTAATAGTCCAGAGTTTATGTTTAGATTAGATTAGATTCAACTTTATTGTCATTACACATGTACAAGTACAAGGCAACGAAATGCAGTTTAGGTCTAACCAGAAGTGCAATAGCAGCAAGTGCAGGATATACAGTGGTTGCATAAATTACATAAATAAATATTACAGAAGTAATTTACAGATGGAAATGTACTATGACCATGATTTACAGATGTCTCTAACTATAGACAGAAATTAACAGATGGATATATACTATGAACATAATATACAAATGTCTATTACTATAGACAGAGATTTACAGATGGATATATACTATGAACATAATATACAGATGGCTATTACTATAAACAGAGATTTACAGATGGATATGTATTATGAACATAATGTACAGATGGCTATTACTATAAACAGAAATTTACAGGTGGATGTATACAATAAGTTAGGCTATGGTGAGCAGCAGTGCGATGAATATAGAGTAGTGCAAATAAATTATGGACAGAAGCTATCTAAGTAACAGTGCAGTGGAAGAAGTTATTGCATATTTCAGTTAAAGTGTAGGAGTGCAAGATGCATAGTAAACAGTCGGTACTGTAAATGAACAGTTGGCAGTGCAAATGAGCAGTCTGGTAGTGCAAATGAACATAAATGTTATGTATAGACAGTCCATTAGTGCAAATAACAAGTGAAGTCAGGTGTGCAATGGGGGGGGGGGGGAGAAGAGTGTGGTAGTATATGAGGGGCAGTGGGATCAGTGAGGGGCAGAGTTCAATAAAGAGACAGCTCTGGGAAAAAAGCTGTTCTTTAATCTGCTAGTCCTGGTCCGGAGGCACCTGAAACGCCTGCCGGAGGGCAAGAGAGAAAACAGTCTGTGAGCGGGATGAGAGGAGTCCTTAAGAATGCTGCGAGCTCGACGCAGACAGCGTTTCCTCTGGATGTCCTCCATGGATGGAAGTGGAGTCCCTGTGATGCGCTGGGCGGTTTTCACCACCCGCTGCAGTGCCTTGCGCTCTGCAACAGAGCAGCTCCCATGCCAGACTGTGACACAGTTGGTCAGGATGCTTTCTATTGCACAGCGATAGAAGTTCACCAGGATAGCCGAGGACAGCCGATTCTTCTTTAGTGTCCTCAGGAAGAAGAGGCGCTGGTGAGCCTTCTTGACCAGGCTGGAGGTGTTGGTAGTCCAGGACAGGTCTTCCGAGATGTGGATCCCCAGAAACTTGAAACTGGAGACACGTTCAACAGCCATCCCATTGATGTGGATGGTGTCATGTGTGCCTCTTGACTCTTTCCTGAAGTCCACAATGAGCTCCTTTGTCTTGGAGGTGTTAAGGAGCAGGTTATTGCTGTTGCACCATGAGGCTAGGTGCTGGATCTCCTCCCTGTAGGCCGTCTCATCGTTGTTGCTGATGAGACCAATCACCGTAGTGTCGTCCGCAAACTTGATGATGGAGTTAGATCCGTTCACAGGCTTGCAGTCGGAGGTGAAGAGGGAGTAGAGGAAGGGGCTTAGCACACAGCCCTGTGGTACACCAGTGTTGAGTGTGATAGTGGTGGAGCAGATGGAGCCTGATCTCACCTGCTGTGGTCTGTTGGTCAGAAAGTCCATAATCCAATTGCATAGGGAGGTGTTAATGCCCAGGTCTTCAAGTTTGGATATTAACTTGGATGGGATGATAGTGTTGAATGCTGAGCTGAAGTCAACAAACAACATACGTGCATAGGTGTTCTTATTGTCCAGATGTGTGAGCACAGAGTGCAGTGCCATGGAAACTGCATCTTCTGTGCTCCTATTGCTGCGGTAAGCAAACTGGTGTGGGTCCAATGTGGATGGTAGAAAGTCCTTCAGGTGTGCCAGGACCAGCCGCTCAAAGCACTTCATGACAATGGGTGTCAGTGCTACAGGGCGGTAGTCGTTGAGGCACTTTGGGCTGGAGTGTTTTGGCACTGGCACAATGGAGGTGCATTTAAAGCATGTTGGCACAGCTGCTTGGGCAAGAGACAGGTTGAAGATGTCAGTGAAAACCCCAGCAAGCTGCTCAGCACATGCCCTGAGTACGCGTCCAGGGATGTTGTCTGGTCCAGCGGCTTTGTGCGCACTGATCCGGCTCAGTGCATTGCAGACGTCTATGGAGGAGAGTGTGATTGGAGGGTGATCAACTGAGGGTTTGAGCTTGGTGGCAGTTTCTCTATTGTCCCTCTCAAAGCGAGCATAAAAGTCATTAAGCTCGTTCAGGAAGAGGACATCAGTGGCTGCGGGGGTGGAGTGGGTGGGTTTGTAATCACTGATGGCCTGGATGCCTTGCCACATGCGTCGAGTGTCGGAGTTGGAAAAGTGCTCCTCTACCTTTAGCTTATAGCAGTGCTTGGCCTCTTTGATGCCCCTCTTCAGGTTAGCTCTGGATGTGCTGTAGGCTTGTGCATCACCTGATCTGAAGGCAGTATTGCGTGCCTTCAACAGGAGGCGCACCTCCTTGTTCATCCATGGCTTCTGATTTGGGTACGTGATGATCTGTTTCTGAGTGGTAACATTGTCTATGGTGGTGTTGATGTAATCCAGTACAGAAGAGGTGTAGCAGTCAATGTCCGTGTGAGAGCCACTGGTGGCCTGAGAAGCAAATGTACTCCAGTCTGTGTGTAGAAACCTTTCCTGGAGTGTGAAATCTGCCCCCACAGGCCACACTTTGATGGTCTTCACTGATGGCTTCACACGATTGATGAGGGGTGAATACTTGGGGGTGAGAAACAAAGAAAGGTGATCTGACTGTCCCAGGTGGGGGAGGGGGGTCGCAACGTAAGCTTCAGCCATGTTTGTGTAAACATGGTCTAAGGTTTTGTTTCCTCTGGTGTGACAGGAAACATGCTGGTGAAATTTGGGGAGAACTACTACTTGGGGGGTTACTTCTATTTCCACATTTCATATTAACCCTTTTGTGCTCACTTGGACATTTTTCTCCATTTTTTGTCATTGTGGCCGTGTTCATGCAAACAGCATACATTTGGCAAAAGGTGTGTATTTTTATTGGAATATTTATATTTTGCCCTAATTTGCTATTCATAAATGTTTTTTCAAAGTATGTACACAAAATTGTTACATTCGGGTGCGTTAGGACAAAAATGCCCTAATTGAAACTGATTAAAAACTACAAATTTTAATATGAGATTTCAAAAATCATAAATTTCATATTAAAATGCTTACATTATGTCAGCAGGGGTTCCATAATTATGAAAAAATAATACATTTCAAGACAATCCAAAGTTTTCAGATGCGTACTATTTACTTTTGGATGATGCTTTTTTCTCCATTTTAGTCTATGGAGCTTTTCCGCATTTGTGCTTCTGCTGTACACTAGCAGTCAAAAGTTTTGGGACACTTGAGTGAAATTTTTCTCATTATTTAAAAAAACCCTTTTTGATCTGATGCGTTTGCTTAAATATCTGAAATTTGTTTAGTAGACAAAAATATAATTTTCCAAACACATGTTTTTTCATGACAAAACTAACATTTTATGATTAATTTTTTAATTGATAACTTTGACTGAATAATTAAGAAAGATCAACCAATAAGTTTATTGAAAATGAATATTGTTTAAAAAGCATCTCAGGGTGACCTCAAGAAGCTGTTTGATAAAATTACATGAAAACATTTCTGCAAATTGTAGTCGAAAGTTGACTACAATGAAGATGATAAAATATAACATGTTTTAATTTATTATTATGTTTTTTAATTACAACATAATTCCCATAGTTCCCTTTGTTTTATTTCATAATTTTGATGAGTTTATTTTTGTTCTAAAATGTGGAAAAATATGAACACATAAGTAAGTGTTCTAAAACTTTTGACCGCTAGTTCATTATACAGCATTGCAGGCATGTTTGTGCGTTAGTATAGATGTCAAAGTGTAGTTTGTATGTGTGTACTGAAAAATTTATGTGTGTATACACTTTGAAAGAAAGACATCGTATTTTACAGCAAATCACATATCCCTCTGCGTGTATTCGACTCGCTTTATAGCTTACTGAGATATAAAGATATGTTTCATTCAAATATGTTTTTTCATTGCTTGTTTATTATTATTTTTTATTATTTTTCCAGAGATAACATTTTAGCTTGATTTTGATGTAAAAGTTCAAAAGCCCCTCAGTACAGTTTTTTCACCATATAGAAGTAAGTGACTATACACTAGCGGTCAAAAGTTTCGGGACACTTACTCACTTATGTGTTCATATTTTTTCCACATTTTAGAATAACAATAAACTCATCAAAATTATGAAAGAGAACTATGGAAATTATGTTGTAATTTAAAAAAGTAATTATTTATATTAGGCCTATATCGTCTTCAAATGTTTTCATGTAATTTTATCAAGCAGCTTCTTGAGGTCTCACCCTGAGATGCTTTTAAACAATATTAAAGAGGCTTGTATCTATTCTGTTCTCTTATTGGCTGTTCTTTCTTAATTATTCAGTCAAAGTTATCCATTTTAAAAACTTTTTTTATTAAATAAAATGTTGGTTTTGTCATGAAAAAGCATGTATGTTTGGAAAATTATATTTTTGTCTACTAAACTAATTTAAGATATTTAAGCAAAACACCTCAGATCAAAAGGTTTAAAAATGTAACTGAAGTGTCCCAAAACCTTTGACGACTAGTGAACTTTCCTGCAAGAAAACACTTAAATTGTGATGAGTTAAAAGACGGCAACCAGTCATTTGTAAAATGCATTTTAAAGTATTTTACAAAGATTAATCAATGTTTTAACCATGCAGCTGAGAAGACAAACACACAGGAAATTAAAAACACCCTTGAGTCAAGTCTAAGTAATTTCTTCAGAGACTAGGCAGTTTTCCTTTTTTTATTTCTGAACTTCTGGCTTCTCAAATTTCAATCACCAACATTACAGACATTGTGAAAAACAAAATGTGAACACGCCTCTCATGCTGCCCATGGTGGCCAAAGGTTAAGCCCATTTCAAACAAGTTGGTTCAAGATCTCACACACACACATCCTGAATGATAAATTTCAGACACCCTCCACTTGCCCCTAGACAATCCCCACACTTGCCCTTAAAATACTAAAAAGCTGCTTTGTGGGGAGGTGTGTAATGTTTGCTCTGTTGGTGGTCTGTACTCACATACATAACCTCAGTTTACGGAGGTTACATGACTTATTTTTATGGCCTAACCTAACCTAAAATATGAATGGCAATAATATGCTAATAGTCTGGTAGTGTCCGGCTAAACCACTACAAAATCTAGGTGTGCAAAAACTACAATAACTGGTAGATAAAACAATAAGAACTTTTACTACTAATTGAATTTGGGACTGGAGTGAGACAGAATTAATTTAGACACAAGTCATGTAAGACAACCATGTAGTTGTGTAAGACCAAACTAGACTGACTCACATTGTGAAATGCTGACAATTCACTGGAAAGTCCTAAAATGTAATGGCAAATTTTTATGTTGAAGAAATTACTGTGCTTGCCAAGTTAAAGCAATTCATAATTAAAAACTAATAGTTTAGCTTCAATCAAGCTTTTGAGAAAAGTGACACAACTGTATTTGTTAATTCTTAAAAGCTGGTTATCATTTGCCTCTTTTGAGATCTAGCCATGACAAGATTACTAGTGAAGATTCTTGTAAAGATGCAAACTTTGAGAATGAGAATTGGATCCTGACATTTTTGTGTGGTAGGTAGAAAATGTAAGTGACCAACAACCGACTACCCCATGCCCAACGTCTTTGTCATCGTCACTTTTCAAAACAAAGTGACACTAATGGTGGTACTGACACAATACTATAATACGCTACATTACAATGAGATCTCAAAGTAATTCCAGGGTAATGGATCTCGTTTTAAATAATGCCATGGGGATTTAAGGGCAGACATTGCAGGTGAATAGGATTTATTTTATTTAAACATATTACCTTGAAATTTTACCAATAAATTAAATACATTATTATGTTAAGATGTCATCACGTTTTTGCTTCTTTCCCAAAAGCGATAACGTATTTACTAAACACGCTCTGTAGAGCAGTTTGTCTGTTTAGGGATACTGTAGAATCAAAATGGTTAGTTATGGATGTTATATTGGTTTTCTGTCAATAGATCATACAAAAAAATCCAGTATTGTTCCTTTAACAACATATCAGTGTTACACATTTTTACAGAACAGATTTCAGATATATAGATTTTTTTTATTTGAAAATATGAAAATACAATAACCACATAAATAAAATGAAATTATCACCATATTTTTACCCAAAAATGGTATGTAAATCAGCTAAAAACAATGTGTTAATAAATCCTTCTGTAATAACCTTTAGCATATAACTAAGAATTAATTTGGAAAGTATGGCTTAGGTAGGTGAAGTGCTACACAAGTTTTTGGTTCAGAATGTTGAAAAAAAACTCATTTTGAGAAAACTGCTGCTAAAGATTAGATGGGGACAAACAGTGGATAGGAGTAACAAAACCCCTAAAATAAAGGGGCATAATTTCATTGTGATCTTTGTTGTTTTTATAGTATTATTGTACAAGAGGACATGTTATAGAAGCAAAATACACCAAAATCAGAAAACCGACCAGTATGCACAAAAATGACTTTTTGCCTGTCAGGTCTTGCCTTAAGCTATAATATAGAGAATAATGCATGTAATGTTGTACAATAATGCACCAAATGGAACTGCAGCATTTTTTTATAATTATAAGGCTTTGATCTTCTTGGTGACACCCTTGTGAGACAAGTGTTTATGTGATCACAAGCTGGTTAAATGCGATGTTAACTGGATATCTGCAATCACTTTCATTACAATAGGATATCATTTTACTTTTTAATAAGAAAACATAGGCCCTGGCCTACACAACTGAGGTCAGGGAATGTAATCCAGTTTCTAGTTTTAGGTGGCTGCTTGACATTAATAAGTAAATCACTCTCTCACTGTATTAATCGATGATGCTAAATTACATGACAAATCATAAGGATAACAGGTATTACACAACAGTTCTTTCTGGTTGAGAGCAATGCGACACTCCACCAGTATCACTGAGAGCGCACATTTGGCAGTGTCTCTTAGGGCATTTTACAGTGCTTAAAGTGCAAATTTATAAAACGTGATGGTTTAGAATTAGTAACGGAGGTTTGTTTAACTATTATGCTGGGCTGGAAATAGTGGAAGAAAGTAGTTATCATATTAATGTCACGATGCAGGTGTACGGGCAAGTGAGCACGTCACAAGGGATGAAGTGACAGTAAGTTTATTGCAACACAGGCACAAAAAGATCCAAAAACAGGTAATCTGGTAAGTTGTCCACAAAAAACAGGTAATCAGGTATATTCCAAAAATCGGGTAATCAGGTAAGTATTCCAAACTCAGGTAATCAGGTTAAACACAAACAGATTAAAAAAAAACTAGCAAAACATAACTCTCCATTACTGACATACAGACGTGAAAATAACAACCAGATCGGACCAAGAACAGAACTCAAATGGGAAGTTAAATACACTCAGTAAACACAGAACAGGTGCAAACACAAATCAAACACAGATGAGAGTCCAATCAAGGATGGCCGGGTGAAAGTGTGGTGCATGTTGGGTAATGAAGTCCAGAAACAAAAACAGGGACAGACAGAACTGTTACAATTAATAATATGATAATAATAATAATACAGCTAACTAACACGGTAAAAACATGATAACACAATAAAAAACATGATTTTTGAACATTTAAAAAATATATTTTTGCAAATGAACTTTTCATGTGTTCCATGTAAATCACAACTTATAATGCAATGCTTTGCCAACTAGCTAAAACATGGTTACTATAAACTGTTGCTTTTTTTGGAATAAGCTCTGTTGTGTTCTAAAAAATAAAAAATAAAACAAATGGGTTTGGAACAACATCAGGGTAAGTCAACTGTGTGAAGTATTTTTTAAAGCACTTGCAAATAATGCCCTCACTTTCCATGAGCCCATATTGAGCTAATTAAACAACACATTGCATTGCCTCACATTTAATAAGCTCATTATGAGATCATTAACCCCCTGTTTGCGGTTTATCTTCTTGTTGAGGATGTACAAATAATTATTCAGCAGATCATGCTCACATAATACAGGAATTAATTTAAAATATAAAAAATGAAGTGCTGTAGAGTCTACCAAAATGAATTTTCCAGGCTTTTATGATAGTGCATCATCATTTGTATACCAGAAACATCTTGCTTGACCAAAAAGAAGAATAAATAATAAGCAGAGTAGCAGACAGATTCAAATCCTTATCAGCAAGAAGTCTCACAGCTGTGTTGACAGAGCATGTTTTTAAATACTCACCCGCACAATTCAGGACATTATCCTGAAACTAAACACCATCATACGCCCCACTGGTCTTCTTAATAAACCGATTATGCATGATAACTTATGGGGTCAACATAGAGTTGAGGAAGCGGTTGTCTATATCCTGTACAGGAAATGTGTCAACAGTGTGCAGGAAGGTAGGTTATTATCTAGCTAAATGCTTGGATCATGTTTACTTCTCACTCTTACCAAAGGACTTCAGCTTGCCCAGTTTACATGCAGGGAAGATCTGTAGGCATGCTATTAAGCATGTTAATTAAAAACAAATCCTGAGTTCTCATCCATTTCTGTTGATAGTGTGTTGCATATTGGAATATGGTCTCTGTGGGGGTTCGAATACCGGATCCATACAGACTGTGTTTTGTGTTCATATGATTGACTTATGTTGCATTTCAGTCCAAATTGTTTCCTGACCTGAAAGTTTACAATCATTACTTTCTTCTAAGAGAATAATCACAAGCAACAATTGCATTTCAGTTTTTGTATTTGTATATGCTCTCCCAAAAACGTCACATTTAACAACACAATCCAAACAAAAAAGGATAAGTCTGTTTTAGAACCTTTTTAGAGGAAAATGTAGATAATTGTCAAATACATTAAATGTAATGCAAAAATCTTCATAGTCTAAATCTTTTCCCTGATTTAGTGGTGAAATTTAACTCAACTCCTTCAACCATTAAAGGTCAAACAGAGTCCTTGTTAGGTCTTGCTCATATATTACATTTATTATTCTTTACTTTAATGTATTAAAAATGACTTTGTGTTCAATGAATGAATTATGTTCAACATAAATGAATTTATGTTCAGTCTTTTTATTTTTTACCTTCTGTGCTCATTTTATTTATTTAGTTTAAATAATAACAAACAAAAGTTGCAATTCTGTAGCTGTCCTGCAGGTGACCTTACAATGCACTTAATAATGGATTTGCGATCCCCACTCATACTGTGTATGACAATTTTGCAAGTACTTACAAAGCATATGACAAACTACCTGTTAGTCCACAGCCAAGCTCACACTATGAGGCTACCTGAATTGCTGTGGTATTTGCACTACACAACGTTTCCTGTCATCCTTTTTGTAGCAACATGCACACTACACAACTTAACACAGACAAAGTGCCATAATAACAAGACCTTTGGTCAAGAGGCAGACGTGACCAACTGCAAAGACACATTTTATCACATCAATTAATGCAATGATTTCTACCATGCGTCCCAATTTGCATACTATCCATCCTAAATAGCATTCGAGATTAGATTTAGTGTGCCAAGATGTCCCAAATCATAGCATGTTGAAATGAGTTTTCACAAAGTACCCAGATAAACTACTATTTTCCGTGAAAATTAGATTTTTTTTTGAAAGTGTGGATTCATGGACACTCAAAGAGCTGACATTACCCACAACTCTGTGACTGCAGGAGACAGGCTCTGATCATGCCGCTTATCTCAATGCGCATCCCCAAATGCAACGAGCACAATTTGGCTGCATGACTGCATATTATCCTGTGTACATATTTATACAGTAGAAACGCGACTTTACCGCACTTTAACCAAAGTTCAAAGTTTTAGTTCATACTCACTTTGTTTGCATTCATGAAATTCTTATGTCATTAGCATTTTGATAGCACACTTTTTGCCTAAAGCACAAAATCTTTGTCTGGGTTGATAGATTCAGTTTATGAAGGATTATATCTTGCATACCATTCATACAGTGATATTAAATCAGTTAAATTACAGCAAGATTTTAAGACCAAATGAAATATATATCAAAGTGCTAAATACAAAATAGATGACAAAAATGAGACCATTATGGTAAGATGATGTAGGTAATCTCAAGCTCATTTGAAGGAAACGGCATAATATTGCAAACAATTACAGTACAGTACAACTCACAGGCACAAAAGCTTTTTTGTTGCAGAAGTCGCCCTTCCACTCCGCCTATTAAGTGCTCCGATTTCTATTTCAAATTGGCTCTTGTTATTAATCCCAATCACCCAGAACACAGAGACCACAGAGCTCTCCAAAACACATGTGCAAGCCCCCACTGCATGAGCTGATTCTAATTAATAAATTACATCCCAGGTGATTTCACTTTAAAATCAGGGGAAAAAAACAGCGATGGAAACAACTCCCACAGGCTATACCAAATTGGCAGCTCTAAGTCTTGGAAAATAAGCACAGTATATTGCCTCCAGGACCTGCTATGTACACAGGGAACCACAAAGACACTCACCATATCATGCTCCTATCCCATTCTTTATGTGTGAATCTCATGAGAACATGTCCTGGATCGTCCTGGAAAATAAGAGATATATTTTGTCTGAAAAAGTTAATGTTCAATCATTTGTTGTCATTATTATCGAGAATAAAGCTCAAACATTTTCTAATGGTCTGAAATATGACCATGCAAGTTCTTGTACAAGTTACTCCAGTTTTCTCACTGTGCTATCATGGGTGTATAAGAGTTATTCATGCATACATACCATTTTATATGTAACTGCTTTGAGAAAAGGTATTTTGGAAATCTGATCTGAGAGCCGGGGGAATGTTTCATTTCCGACTTGCATTTCATCAATGAAGCAAAAGCAGAACAGACTTTCTTGAAAATTGTGTTCTTTTGATGTCTATATTTTTACTCTGGTTATTAGTTGCTTTATTGTATGAAGTAATTCATGTCATGCACTTTGCCTTTTCTGTACAGTGGAAAAAAATGAGTGCAACCTCAATGTCTGGGGCTTCCGTTTTTGTTCTCCACTTAGCATGCTCTAGTTTTTTATGCATTTTTTTGGCAGACGCTTTTATCCAAAGCGACTAACATTACATTGTACTATACATTTGTACAGTAAGCAAGTGAGGGTTAGGTGCCTTGCTCAAGAGCACCTCAGCCATTACCCGCCAGCCCTGAGAATCGAACCAACAACCTTCTGGTCATGAGTCCAACTCTCTAACCACTGGGCCACAACTGCCCAGTCTTTCAAAAGGGAGAATGGCTATGGGTTGATGCCACTTTAGCTACATATCTTTCACCTGAATCCTGCATATTTTAAGTATTATTCAGGCACACCAGGCCGACCTGCTGGGGTAGATTCTTGAGGGCAAGGTGACTGAACCAGAGAAACTCCAGGAGCTGCACCAAACCGCAAATCTGTTTTTCTGGCTACTAAAAAGATGGCTCAAACCATTGGCCACTCTGGGGCTGCAATGATAGCTATGGAGATGTATCTCTGGTTAAACCTTTCAGGCATCAAGGAAAGAGATTAAGCAGTTAGCTGTGCCCCACTGTCGCCCTGCTGCCTCTTATAGAGAGTGTTGCTGCTCGCCCCATCCAACATCCCCCCCCCCCATTTGAGAGCATGGGGACGATGTAACACTTTTAGCCATAGGGGGAGAAGGGGGATCTGAGGACTGCTATTATCACATGAAAGGCTTTGGCAAAAAAGTCTTAATGCCAAGTATAGAACTCCTGGTGGGAATTAAAAAAGTTCCATTCAATAAGCCCTCAAAAGTTAACCCCACCACTATGAGTGTCATGGGGCACATAGATTTCCAGTGTATGGGTTCATCAGTGCCTACCTGGTGTCGTTGTAGGCTTAGAGAACTTGTCACAGAGTTCTGTAGTTCAGTCAGTTAAATATGGTTAATAAAGGATACAGAGTTCAGTTTCCCTATGCAAATCTGAGTGTTGAAACAGGAAATCAATTGCTTTTGAGAAAGAAAGCTATAGAATTTTCCTTCTCTCGAAGGGGAAACAGGGTTCTACAGTCTGTACTTTAACTCATTGAAAGAAAACTCATTGCCTGTTATGGCTCTCACATCCAGCTCCAGTAAATCTGGATGTGATGGATGGTACAGGCATGGCAGGGGCTTTGCCTGTATTGTTGGTAGCTCCGTGCTGGTCCTTATACCTTATACTTCACCTTGAGGGGTTTCTGTGGGAGATTCCCCTCAGGAGAAACCTTCTGTCACAATGTCCCTGAGGGATTGTTGAGACCATTCATAACTCTAGAGCTCCTTACACAAGGAAACTTTATGCCCCAAATTAAGAGAGCTTTCACTTTATGGTACAGAAAACTGCAATTAGACCCAGTTAACTGTCCTGTGGCCTCAGGTAAAGTTTCTCCATGACCGTTAGCCAGGTGGTCTTTCCCACTCTACTGATTAAGCTTATGTGACAACTATAGCAGCTTTCCATTCACTATTAGATAAGGGGTCTCTGATGAGATACCCACACATATGTTTTCTTTGTGGTGCTTTGAGGATGACAGCTGCAACTAATGTTACTGTTCCGTCCTGGGACTTGGCCATGGTTCTCGAAGGGCTTTCTCTAGCACCCTTCGAGCCTATTGATTTTAATGTCTTTATCTTAAAGTGGCATTACTTCTTGCCACTACCACTCTGCAGTTATTTGTCTATTTACAATGTGTATCTGTTTCTTTGCTTCAGGGAGAGTTATGGCTATTTCTCAACCGAGGCTGGGTTATGTTCCTAAGCTGCATACCAATATGGCACGATCGTTGAGTCAGCAGACCAAAAGAGAGACTACACTGTTCAGAATTTGGAAGCATACATAAGAAGATCTTCCTTATGGAGGATATCTGATCAAGTATTGGTCTGTTTTGGGTGACCTAAGAAAGGCAAGCCAGCATCAACTCAAACAATCAGTAAATGGATTGTTAACTATTTCCATGGCGTATGAGGTGTGCGGTTTGCCTTTACTTCTGCTAAATAGGGCACATTCTACTAGGAGTACGTCTGCTTCAAAAGCTTTATTATCTGGGGTAGGGCTGGGCAATATGGGGACGATATATATTGCGGTACACATTAATTAAACATGTATCGGACGCTTCAGTGTTTCATATCGCAACAGTGTTTAATGCACAGCTCTTCTGTGAACTACTGCTCTTTGATCAGTAGGAAGTACTGCTCAATCGTTTATAATGTGCATGTGAACACAGCATCTGAACTTGCATCTAAACACAACATCATCATTATAAATATACTTTATTATCATGAAAATACCTGAAAAGGTTTGAAAAACAGTGATAAAATATGCCCATTGACATTTCCTGAAACTGCGTGTCTTCTTCTGTGGCCCATAGTTGGAGTTTCTGCACGAGAGCGCCCTCTGGCTTTCAGATGTGGCGGCATTTAACCGTAATTCATTGAGAAACTGAGCATAAAGAATTACACAATATATCGTCAGAGCCCTAATCTGGGGTTTCCCTTCAGGATGTGTGTGATGCTACAAGTTGGTCTTCCCCGCACACATTTCTGCTGTTCTATTGTTTAGACAACTCATCTAACCCTGGTTTACTTTCATCCAAAAATGTGCATCATTGTGACTCCAGGGATGGATTATAACTTTTATGTGGGCACAAAAGTTACAAAAGCCCCCCCCAGCATTACGTTTTAAGTCAGCAGTGCCTACTGTATATCCCATCACACAGAACATGGGTTTTGCACAGAATGTATCTTTGCGTCTAAAAGTGCAGCGCAAACCGAGAGGGTCTCAGGGCGCTCTTTTGATAACAGAAATTGACACAAGCCAACTTGCTATTGTAAACAAAATGTTGCAACACTTTCCCCGCCTTCGGGATCTTCAGATTGGTCCACTGATGTGGCACTGACATTAATGAGCTGCACTGCGCTGCGCATAAAGTGAATTTATGGCGCTCATGCGAGAGACACTGTAAAAGGCACGAGATGCGTCTAGCGCGTGTTTAAATTGAAAAACAATGGAAAAGTAGTGCAGCAGAATAGGAAAATGGCCTCTACAATTACATTAAAAATGCGCATAAAATGCAGTGCACATAATATTTACCCTTACCAACAAATTGGTTTATTTGTATTTTGCAGTACTCACAATTTAAAAAAGCTTTTGACCTCTCCAACTCATGTCAATTTATGTGGGATTATTCCTTGCATAATTTAGATTTTTGCATTTAGAATATTGCATATACATTTAGCTTAAAAGTTGGTACCTTAACTGAGAGTTATCTTTCGTGAGTTAAATCTTCCACAATGTAGGAACCTAATCCAAATCCAGCTGCCTCACAAGATTGCATTCAATGGCCATTTTGTTGCCATACAGAGTTGTGCCTGTAGCTACTTGCTTCAGTTTTCAGAAGCTAATGCTATTGTATTCCAGCAGACACTTTGTAACTTCCGGTGTCCACCATCACACATCACATGGTTATGTAGCACCAGTCAAGTTCTTCAGACGTAATCACAAACAGGCAAGTTTCATTACATGACACAGCATCTTGTTCACTATCTCAGGGTATGAGGGTTACAATCTTAACCTCAAATTTTGGAAATGCAATAATTATGTGCTATAATTTTTTATATAGAGCATGTACACATATCTTGCTAACTTTGCAGGCATCTGCAACCGCTTCACACCCCAGAATAAGTTTGTAACATTTAAACTGCAGCCAATTATCTCTTTGAGACAAAATAAAGGCATATTGCCCTGAACATTATGTCACTGGAAAAGTTAAAGTTTTTCCAAAGTCATCACTCTAAACAATAACACTCAGTTATGTAAAAGCCAGACTGCCTGGCTGTGAGTAATTTCCCACAACAGCCTTCATACATTCGGCATGGAGCTACAGAGACAATGTGGAATTAGAAATGAGCTGACAGGAAGATCTGATGCCATTTCTTTTTTTTGCTTTCCTTCCCTGTTGGCTGAATTGTAATTAAGTTGTTTCAGGTCCCCTATTCCTTTTTCTGCCTCTGGCTGGTGGTCTTGAACATATCGTTCGGCCATTACAGACACGCTTACTGGCTTTCTCTGCCTTCCTCTGCCTTCCTGCCCAGGCTTGCAAACATGAGGGACTGGTGAGGGTCCCCAGGTTTAACTTCTCACAACCATAGCAAGACCTCTGGCCTCAAACCCATTTTAGCAGCATTTCATGCAGAAGACCATGTGCGGAAGATAACTCAAATAAAAACAACCCCCCCAATAAATAATATAATATAGTAGCAGAAATGCTAAATAAATGTTTTTTATGTGTTTTGTGAATATCTACAGTGTATGTGTCGAATATGTCCCACATTTAGCCCCTGCTCGTAGATGATGTAACTATTATGCAGGCAAAAAAAGTATAGAGAGGTTTATTATAAATGTGGTACTAGAAGTAATAATAACAATCATTTAGAAAGTTAATACAATCAATTTTTATTTTATTCTGGTTAATTAAGTAATTGACTAGTTGATTCTTGCACATAGCTATAAATTGTTGGCAGGAGACCAATGAACAATATGAATGGTATGAAATTCTAAGCATTGTCAATCACGATGTCCTTTATATTAGATATTCAATAAAAAATGTTAGGGCAGTGGCCTTTGACATCTCAGATGGTTTGCCATATGCCTCATCAGTCGCCCCAGAGTCTCTGCGTGAGAAATGCCTCCAGTCCAAAGGAATGTGAAACGAAATGCCTCGCTCCAAGGCTTGATATGAGGACACATATTTATTTGCCCATTCATCAACAGGCGTGAACTCTGACCCATAACACTAGATCTTTCCCCCCTCATCTAGACGGTTTGCCTTGGCTGCAACTTGGTGAGACTTCTCCTCATGTGGAATCTCAGCAGGGTTCTTCCTGAACGGCCCCATTCACTGAGCTCAAGACCCATATGGTCCAGATAGCCAAGATTTGTTCTGCATTTTATTTTTGCTAAAAGAAGCCTTTGTTGCACTTCTTATATTGTCATGCAGCTATCTTGCAATGCATGTTCAATGCCTGTTCAACCTCCATAAATCAAAAAAAGGGGAAAATGTAGAATCAGCACTTAAAGCTCAGAGGCTTGAAATGTAGCATAAAGAATGTGGTACATTTAGTCTGTGTTACTTAGCAGGTAGTAAAACATAGATGAATAAAGATCTTTCATGTTCATGCTCTAGAAAGCTTGTAAATCTACGAGCCAATCCTCATTAAACAATTAAAAAAGATGTTATTTTATACTGTATACTTTTAGGAAAACCTAACTAAAAACCATGCTGTATATGGTATAAAGGACCATACAGTATCAGATTTCTCTATGGGTGGTTAATAAATTAGGAATTGACATTGGTTCATTGGAACTTTTACATGTTTGTTTTTCTAATGGTGTGACCCAATATTAGGAGTTATAACTCACTTGCGCTATACTGCCTAAACACCTTTCTCTGTTCTCGTTGGATCCTTTGGGGATTTGTTCAAATTTACATTTACTTCATGGCCTGATGCTGTCACCAGGGTTAAATTCACTTTGTCATCACATGAGCCCAGACAGAGAAATTTGACACCACTGAAGAAGAGCTAAGGTCATGCTTTTTACAGCAATTACAGGCTACTGAGAGCAAAACGTCAACCAATTTTGGCAGAAACACAGAAAGCAAATAAGCCACTATAAATGTGTGAGCACCTTTACACAGCTGCATGAATCTGATTTAAAGACCTATCGGGAAAATCTGTGGTTCTATCTTATCTGTGAGTTGACATGATCTATTTTTATTACATGTAATTTGACATATTTCTGTTTTGTGTTACCTGTGAAAATGAATCAGATTTTTATTTTACTATGGATATTACCTCACTATGGCTGATGATGGAATACACTTCCTAATAACACTTTGTAACACTCTCCCTGGTGTTAAAACAAAACCTAAATGAACCTCCCTACACCAATGCACGTGGATGACTGTACTTGTGTAGAAAAGTGATTAAATGAGGTCATTAATTAAAATGTGACATGAAAAACAAATGTTCCACAAAGAAATACTGTCTCCAAAGAACTGACGCTCACAAGTAGTTTGTAACAATTACTGTCATCCCTCAGTAGGGCCAAATGTAATGATTTTCCACTTGAAAATGATGTTTAAAACCCTGCTGACGGGTGTATAGTATAGCATAATTAGAAATTAAAACACATTCTGTGAGTGTAAATATAGACTGAGAGAGTGGGACAATGTGGTTTTTATTGCTGGGAACAACATATTTTGGTAAGGGAAACCAGGGAATTCAGAAAATGAGGACAACATTTAATTAGATGATTTTGATACTTTTAAATGATTAATAATTTAAACAGGAATGGCCTACTGGTTTGCATTAAGCACTTGCTATGACAATCTATTCACAAATCATCGAATATATGCTGCACCCACCAAACATCAGTTTGTATAATCTTTAGAAACTCAAAAATGATATGTTCAAAAAATGTCAATCCCACAATTTTATTGTTGCATTACAGATTTGAGGATTTTCTGCACTACAATAGAAAAAATATGATAGTGAAAATTGATGAAATCATAGTAAAAATTACAAAATGCAATAATACTGCACACATCTGCTTAGAGATTTCTGTGCCTCAAAGATTTATTGCACGCTGTGTAGCAGAAAATGAATGCTGTCTATAAATGTCCCCTGTCCAAATAAATCACCTAATTTGCAAACAATTTGGCTTGTAAAACATATATGGGGACACCATTACCATTTTATGGGGGTAAAAGGATTGAGATTACTTTAGACGTGCTTGTATTGATTTACCTTGTGCATTATTGTGAATAGTCTCTTGCATTATTATCATTCAGATTAAAGTAGGTTGAGGAACAGGTGCCTGTGTGAAATGTGGGGCTGCTCCCTGTGTCACGGCATCTCTGGGAATAGTCTCTTGCAAAAGAAGGGCATGTTACCAACTCAAGCTGAGCTCAATAGTCAAGCGTGGCCTGGTAAAGACTGTGAGCGGCACGCTTGTCACTTTGGGGGGCGCTCCCTCGGGACAGAACATAATTATGAAATGACAGGCCTGAGGCCAGATTAAATCCGCTTTCAACCTCCCCCTAATCACAAATCATATGGCAGCCAGTGGCTGCGGCTTCCCTTGGAAACTGTACCAAAAACCTTTCTCTGGAAAAGGGTCAGGCTCGAAGGTATCCACCCCCCACCCACTTTTAAGCATTTAGCCTTCGGTCTGTGGTACGGGTAAAATAATGAGCAGTTTAGGCCTATATGGTATCTCTATTACAGTCATTGCAGATGACCCAAAGTAGGTTGAGGAACAGGTGCCTATTGTTTGTCAAACCTTTTTTTTGCATGCCAATGACAAATGCTTTAATGCTTATTTGCTACTTCCATACAATACATAGGACCAAACTCTAAACTTAATACCCTGTCTACACCAGAGGCAAGTGGCGCAATGCATTTGTGGTGTCACATCCAGTGTAGACAAAATCTCGAATTATAATGGGTTCTTTTGTCTTTTGTCACGTCGCATTGCGCTGTTTACGTACGGTATAGACAGGGTGTGACTCCTCAGCAGTACAACGCAAAGGTAGAAAAATCTGAAGGGTATAGCATAAATTGTCAGGACACCGGCTGTAAATCAGCGTATGACTACTAAAGTTATCTTTCATGTCTTTATTGCTCTTAAAAAATACAAAAGATCATCTCAATAACACACAAGATTCAGTGACGGTAAACCGTTGGATCAGTACACTCTAAAAAACAAATGATGTTTTAATAAACAAAGTTCGGGAGAAGACTGCGCAAATCATTACTCATCGACACGTCATCATCAATCACATCTCCCATCCAATCAGGACCGGAAGAATCAAGATAAATACAGCCAAGCCCCTTACCTGCCATATCTCGATCGTCCTTAGCATCGCTAACATGTTGGATATACAAGCCAACGTCTCCAACGTCCAAACTTCAGGAGGAAAAAAACTTCCCGTCGTCTCTTCCGCCGCCCGTTCCGCAAACTCCACACGAGGCTCCCCAGCCGGGTTTGTTTCATCTACGAACAAACGAAAGGTTCCACGTTCCAGAGCTGAGGAGTATTCCAGGCCTGTTCCAGCTCGGAAGAGCCGCAGGCCGTCCAGTCGCGAGGCTTCAGCCAGCTCTAGCCGCACCACAGCCACCACGCCGGCTCTTTCCACCGCAATCCATCAAGCCAGTGCCTGCGTGGTCCCGCGGACGGGTCTGGTCCGTTCCGTTCTAACCCCTCCTTTGCCCAACTTCCCAGCCTATGGCCAGCAGCCCTGGCGCACCGCGCTAACGCAAGACCACCAAATTTGCCCGCGCAGGTTTCTTCTATCGCCTCCCACCCTCCTTTTCCCCTGCCAGCTCCAGCTCACTGAGCCGCCGCCAGCACGAGATCACCCCCGCCGGCATTGCAGGATCAGATTCCCTTTCTTTACCCTCCCCCTCTGCTTTCTGTTCCATTTACAGCAGCCCAGGGAGCCGACACCGGCGCAAGCTCACCTCAGCCGACGTCACACGTCACCCATATCCCTTCTCTTTTCCATTCTCTCATTCCTGCACCGGTTTTTGGAGCCCCTGACGTGAGGCCGCCTCCACAGACGGGGCCACCCACCCATATTCCTTCCATATTTTCCATTCCCCAGGCCCGATCTCCATTCTCCCTCCTCACAGCCACCCCTATGACCGCCCCGCCCAACGCTCCAGCACTGGAACCACCACAAGTCTCCACCAACATCAGAGCACAGATCCTCTCAGAAATTTAGACGGCTGGCGCCCGCTGCAGACCCGCTCCCGACTCCCGTGCCTCCTTATTCGGAGCTGATATTCCCGTAAGTCACCCGTTACGGACCCTCCTAGACGCCTCCCTTGACTCCATCCTCCGAGCAGTATCCCCCAGGACTCTTCAGTCTTATCTCACGGCCTGGAAATGTTTCAAGACTTTTCACCTCACTTTTAAACTCCCATTTCCAGATTTTTCCCTGCTCTCCATCTCCTCCTTTATCTCCCATCTAAATATTAACAAACAACTCCGAGCTTTAACCATCAAAGGTTACTTAAGCAGCATCCAGTTTTTCCACAAACTCATTTTCGGTTCACCCTCCCCCTCACTATCCAGCCCGCAGATAGCATTGCTCACCAGAGGCGTCCAAAAAGCCCAAACCCTCAGCCCAGACACCAGACAGCCATTAACTCTCGACCTGCTAACTAGATCCATTTCCACCTTACGCATCGGTTATCACTCGACCCACACAGCCCGCACTCTGGACGCTATGTTCATTTTGGTCTTCTTCGGCTTTCTCCGCTGCTCGGAATTCACCATCACATCCCGCTTTGACCCCAGAACCCACCCCACCTTCTCAGACCTCTCACTAACAGATCATGATACCTTCACCTTTTTCATTAAGCAAAGTAAAACCGACCAGATGAAGAGAGGGCACTCCATTTACATTTTTAACCTGCACTCCCCTATCCAGCCCTACCAAACTCTGGTGGCCTACTTTAATTTCAGGCGCAGTCAGATTCACTCCCCACTCGAACCCACCCCACCTTCTCAGATCTCTCACTAACAGATCATGATACCGTCACCTTTCTCATTAAGCAAAGTAAAACCGACCAAATGAAGAGAGGGCACTCCATTTTTAACCTGCACTCCCCTATCCAGCCCTACCAAACTCTGGTGGCCTACCTTAATTTCAGGCTCACTCAGATTCACTCCCCACTTGAACCCCTCTTCGTAGACGACTCCAATCGCCCCTTCACCCGTTTTAGCTTCCAAAGTCACCTCAAGTCTGTCCTGCTCCTGTCCGGCAGGCCATTTCTCCTCCCACTCCTTCCGCATAGGCGCCGCCACTACCGCAGCTCAGAAGGGCCTCTCACGACCACAGATCCAGGCCCTCGGACGTTGGTCGTCCGACGCTTTCAGAACATACATCCGAACAGGTCGTTCCCACATCAGAGAGTCCCACCGTCTCCTCATAAGCTAACCCCCTTAAGTCGCCCCCCCTGCTCTATTCCTCACCCTCACTCACCCTCCGTCCCCTTCCCCTCCTAGGTCTCCATCCTCACCTTCCACCGCCAGTGCATCTATCGCTCCAGCAAGAGCAGCGTCAATCGCCCATGCTGCTGCGGCAGCTCCCGCCCGCAGGCGCCATTCGCTTGTTCTCGCTGTTGCAGCCGCACGTGCCTCCGCTGAGGTCGTCACGTTTCTCAGCCGCCGCCGCAGCAACTCTTGCTTGCAGACGCCGTAACGTCGGTGCTCGCTGCTACGGCTGCACACGCCATCTCCCTACCCTGCCATTCTCTATTTTCTTCCAAGGCCACGAACGCACCGGGTTTCACGGGGCCCTGCCATAGGTCCCCAACACCTAGTCATACTTCCTTTCCCCATGCATCACCAGATTCACCAATGATCACCGCTTATCCTCATCCCTGCCCTCTTCGTCCCTGCTTTCCCCCTAGGCATCACCGACTCACCCACATCTCCAAGTTTCCTCCTCCTTTCTGGGCAAACCAGCTGCCACTTCATTCCAAGCGGCAGCCTTCCCGCCGCTGGTCTCCATCTCCGCATTTTCGGGGGTCATCAGCGCTCTGCGCCGAATACTGTCTGGAGCCCGCTGCTTTTTGGGGGAGTGCTCTGGATTCGGGACCATACCGAGCTCAGAGCTCCCCTGCCGGGCAAGGGGGGAGTGCCCCGAGTTCGGTCGGGAACTCAGAGCTCAGAGCCCCCTCCCCGGACAGTACACCAAAAAAGCTTAAACCTCTAACCGTTATGGTCATGATTGGCAAGGGCGAACTCGTGAAATGATGTTTTAATAAACAAAGTTCGGGAGAAGCCTGCGCAAATCATTACTCATCGACACGTCATCATCAATCACATCTCCCATCCAATCAGGACCGGAAGAATCAAGATAAATACAGCCAAGCCCCTTACCTGCCATATCTCGATCGTCCTTAGCACCCCACCCCATCCCCGACTCCGCATTTTCCTTCGCCCCTGCCAGCAGGGGGGAGTGCTCTGGATTCGGGACCATACCGTGCTCAGAGCTCCCCTCCCGGGCAAGGGGGGAGTGCCCCGAGTTCGGTCGGGAACTCAGAGCTCGGAGCCCTCTCCCCGGACAGTACGAATGCTTAAAAAAAATGCTTAAACCTCTAACCGTTATGGTCATGATTGGCAAGGGCGAACTCGTGAAATAGGGAAAACAAATTCCCCTATGATTACAAGCAAAGAACCACTTTTAGTGCTATATAGCACAATTGTTTTTAGAGTGATACTTTCTTAAAGTACCAATAATGAACCTACTACTGTTTGTCATTAGTTTTAAGAGAAATTACTGACTTGGAGAGACGCGATCATGTGCTGGGTCATAGCCAGACCTTGCGCTCATATGCCCTGGGGATTTCGGTACCAAACACTAAAAACTGTCCCATTTCTTTACATCATAAATTATATTTTTGCCCATCTGCTACACCACTGCCCATATAACCAAAATGGCATAATCCCTATTGCATAACACCTCTGCGGTAGTTAAAACAGGCTCCTCCTATCAAAGCATTGAATCTTAAACTATTCAGGGTCACCCCTAGAATATATTATATAGTTACATGTACAGTGCTGCTTGGAAGTTTCTGAACCCCTTGAACTGTTCAGAGTTTTCTGTTGTTTTGCCATAATTTTCTTATTATATCATCACCTGCTTTTTATAAATTAAATGTCAGATGTATGTTAATCAATTGGATATTTGTGTTTAGGGGGAAATTTGTGAGTAGCCAAAAAACTACATTTACATTGATTGTGTAAAAGTAAATGAAGCCCCAGCTGAATTGTCAACTGGGTAAGAGATTCAGGTGAAACACATCTGGGTGCTTAATTAATCAGTTAAGCAGACCAATCAAATTAGACATCCTTAGGAAAGTGGTTGGGAAACACTAATTAAAAGAGAGAGTAAACCAATCAAACCACTGCAGTGCTAAGGAGTCAAACAATGCCAAGAGGAAAGGAGATATCCGAGGAAATCAGGAAGAATGTGGGGACAGCCCATCAGTCTGGGGAAGGCTATAAGACCATAAGACTCCAGATTGCAACCCGATCCATCCACTGTAAGACAAATCATCTTCAAATGGAGGGCATTCAACATGACCACAACTCTGCCTAGAAGTGGATGCCCATCAAAACTATTATCAAGAAGCATTTACATTTACGTTTATGCATTTGGCAGATGCTTCTATCCAAAGTGACTTACATTGCATTATACTATACATTTGTTTATAAGTATGTACAATTCTGGGATCAAACCTATGACCTTGGTGTTGCTAGCGCCATGCTCTAACCACTGAGCTACAAGGAAGCACCAGAAAAATAATCACCTTTAGAGAGTTGCAGACCTCTCTGGCAGCATCTGGGGTAAATGTACATGCGTTTACAATCAGAAGAACATTGAACAGACATGACATTTATGGGAGGGTTGCTAGAGAGAAGCCTCTGCTCTCAGAAAAGAACAAAGCTGACCGTTTCACTTTGCCAGTGGGCATTTGGATAAACCAGAGGCCTTTGGAAGTCCATTTTTTGTACAGATGAGTCCAAAATAGATTTATTTGGTCATAATCAAAGCCGCCATGTTTGGAGAAAATCCAAAACACTGGATTCCAGGAAAAAACTCCTCCCAACAGTAAAGCGTGGTGGAAATGTGAAGGTCTGGGGCTGCTTTTCTGCCTCCAGGCCAGGACAACTCCATATTATTCAGGGAAACTTCTCCGACATATTAACAAATTCTTGAAGAAAATCAGTCAGACAACTGAAGCTAAGCATTCGAAGACCCTAAGCATTCAAGCAAATTCATCAAGGTACACTATATTGCCAAAAGTATTGGGTCACCATATCTAATAAACAGGTTTGATGACTTTAGTAATTTCCATGAGTACAAATCTTAATGCTGCAGCATATCATGATATTCTATGGAACTGTGTGCTTCTAATTTAATAGCAACAGTTTGGAAGGAGTATTTTCTATTCCAACATGACAATGCCCCTGTGTATGAGACAAGGTTCAGAAAGAAAAAATTGATTTAGTCAGTGTCGAAGAACTTGACTGGTCTGCATAAAACCAAGTCCTGAACCCAGCTGAACACATTTGGTGTGACTTTAAATGCAGTCTTTGAGCAACATCAATGGCTTGTATGGGTGTGAATACTTTTGGCAATATAGTGTATGTGTCAACAATATTACAATTGTCTGGCTCCTACATTTAACAAGATGACAAAAGCATTGCTTTCAATTTGGTTTGAGCGCATGACAGCAAATTGGCAACATATAGTAACAATTATGAATTGATTAGCTGTTTTGTCATTTAAACAGAAGGAATAAACACTTATTTTTTTCAACAATGTCATATTGACTTGTGTGATTAGCCGAAAGTGTTTATTGTTGAACTGCCACTCAAACAAGACAAAAAGCTGGACATTGATGTACTTTTACATTTATTTTGAATATGATTTGGATACTTTACAAAGCTTGTTCCTTTAGAACAATTACTTGTAGTCTAATTAGTTTTATTGAGATCAAATTATAGACCCATACCAGAAAATTAATAATGGAGTGTTTAAACCATTTAACCTGTACAAACAGCCGCAATATTAGCTTGTCGGAAACGAACACACACACACACACACACCTCCATAATACTGTGTACCTTCCTTATAGTTTCTGTGAGCGGCCGCTTTGCTAATATCAGTTTGTTTTGTTTTTCATGTTCTGTCCTCAGGTTCCTGAGCACACCAGAGGTCGTCCGTCCAAGCTCTGGTTCGGGCCTGAAGCAACTCCCAGTTCAGCCAGACAACTTCTGATAACTACAGCCACTCAGTGCAACTTATAACATCCAAGCAAAAGATTTAACACCAAAATGTCAGAAAAATATTTAAATATATAAAACAAGATTCACTGAGTTGGAAAAAGGATCACCCCCTTGTGTCAGTTTTTTTATAGATCCACCTTTTGCGTTAATCACAGCCTTTAGTCTGTTGGGATATGTCTCTACAAACTTTGCACATCTAGACTTTGCAATATTTGCCCACTCTTCTTTGCAGAACTGCTCAAGTTCAGTTAAATTTGATGGTGACCGTTTGTGGACTGCAGTCTTCAAGTCATTTCACAGATTTTCAATGGGGTTCAAGTCTGGGCTCTGACTAGGCCATGCAAGGACATTCACCTTTTTCTCCTTTAACCACTTTGTGGTCAGTTTTGCTGTGTGCTTTGGGTCGTTATCATGTTGGAAGATAATCTTTCTTCCCATAGACAACTTCCTGGCAGAGGGCAGTGGATTTTCCTCAAGAATTTGACAGTATTTTGCTCCATTCATTTTACCTTCTATCCTGACAAGTTCTCCAGTCCCTGCTGCAGAGAAACACTCCCATAACAGGATATTACCACCTCCCTGCTTTACGGTAGGAATGGTGTTATTTGGATGGTGAGCTGTATTGGATTTACGCCAGGCATATCGTTTAGTGTTGAGGCCAAATAAATCAATTTTAGTGTCCTCTGACCATAACACCTTTTTCAATGTGGCCTCAGAATCTTCAAGGTGCGTTTTGGCAAAGCTCAGTCATGACTGCATGTGGCCTGCCTTTTTTTTTTGCAACCCTCCCATACAAGCCAGATATTTAGATAATTTGTGATATTGTTGTCACATGCACACAATGACCACTCTTGGTCATAAATTCCTGCAACTGCTTCAGTGTTGATGTGGGCCTCTTGGTAGCCTCTTTAACCAGTTTTCCACTGTGTGTTGTTGTTAGCTTGGTAACTAATCATTCCATGTAAACAAAACACTTAGTCATATTTCTGCTAGTAGATATGCAAGTTTGGAAAACTAAAAACCTTTTCAAAATAGAAACTCAACTTCATCTTTTCCCTATTTCCTTTCAAACCATCAGGACCTTGAAGGTTTACATCACTTCAACATCACATCTGTTTCCAATCCATTGCAATTAGCCAGGCTAGCTCGGGAATGTTGAGCTCTCCTACATTCAAATCCTATGTCTCTCACCTCCTCCCTGTATCTCTTACTATCTCTGACCATTCTTTTATTTTGCCTAATGTTTCTCAAACCTTCTTGCACAAATCCGCAGTCTCATATTATTGTAACTATGGCTGTAGCCAGTGCCTGAGGTTACAGTAACAAGAGGCCATGAGAAATCATTGATTATAATCAACCATCAAATTTAACCAGAAAGGTCTTTGTTTTTTATTTCCATTCAATAAATGTTATTTTTATCTATTTCTGAAGATCAGAGCAGCACATACTATCTGCATACCCTGATAAACATGTATAAGAGATTTTTGCCATGGCAGGCTGTTGCTCTTACTCAGGGTTAAAGGCGGGGTAAGCGATTTCTAAAAACTGTTGTTGTTATTTGAAATAGACAACAAAAAACACTACTACACAAAAAGAGTGTGCTGTGCAAAGCAGGCATGAAATGCTTAGCTTTATCATAGCTTTTACCACGCAAATAATAAAGCTAATTAATAAAATAAGCGAAGACGAAACAAGTATATACGGAGCAGTACACTGGTTCCACATAAACAATGATGCTCGAAACTGCTCCATTACACAGCTAATATTACAACAACATATCTTGGTTCTGACAAATAGCAAAAGCAATATTACTCACATACTAAACCTCCTTGGGGTGATTTTTTAGAAATCTATCTATTTAGAAGATCTTTCTCTCTAAGGTCTCTCTGCTGGAAAGACTTCACCATAATACTGTGGGTCCTAACATCTCTCTGCTGGAAAGCCTTCACCATAGTACCGCGGGTCCTAACGCCTCTCTGCTGGACAGTTTTTAGAATTGTAACACTCCCGTTCTGCCCCTGTTTGGCTTTTGTGTTCCTGGACTTTTAATTTCTGAAAACTACACCTCCCAGCATGCACCTCACCTCAACCACCAGCTTGATTGGACTCTCACCTGTGTTTGATTTGTGTCTGCACCTGTTCTGTGTTTGCTGAGTGTATTTAAGTTCCCATTTGAGTTTTGTTCTTGATTCGGTCTGGTTGTTATTTTCACATCTGTATGTTAGCTTTGAAAGTTGTAGTTATATATTGCTCGTTTTTTTTTTTTACCTGTTGCATGTTTTTCCCGGTTTTTGGAATATTTACCTGATTACCTGATTTTGGATTACTTACCTGAAAACCTGATTTTGGAATAAACTTACCATCACTTCATCACCTTGTGGCGTTCTCACCTGCCTGAGCACCAGAACTGTGACAAGAATATTAACGTGGGTCCTAGGTCCTGCCTGCCTTTTATTTTTATACTTAAAATTCACAGACCCTTTACTTTTATGTAATAAATAAGACATTGCTCTTTCTAATGCCTGCTTGCTCTCTTACCTCTGCCAACATGAGCGGACATGCCCCTTACTGCTGATTGGCTACAAGTTTGTTTTGGTACTTGGCCTGACTCAGTTTTCTAAAGAGATTCTCTTTAAGCACCCCGTCTTTAAGCATTTCAAAATCACTACTAGTATAAGTTATATGTCAGTACTGAACCTAAAGGCGGGCATACACGGTGCGAATTCTGATGGTCGGAAGACCGTTTGTCCACGCACACGTTACGAGTACAAATCGGCTCGTTCAACAGCACCTAAAGGCGTCACGGTTTAATCTGATAGCTCCCGAACTTTTTCAACATGTTTCTAAATGATTGGGAGGTCGGGAAGTGCTCGTAAGGCACTCTGCTTGGCTCGTAATTCCTCGCACAAGGTACGTGCCGCGACCATACAAACATTAACAATTTCCTCGCGATTGGAAAAAAATCACCTGCAAGCTCGTACGACAGCAAAAATCGCATCCTGTAGGCCCGCCTTAAATGTATCTCATGTCACAGGATCCTAAAGCCATATGGTTTGCTAAAAAAAAAAAAGTAGAAAAGTAAGAGATAATATAAATGTACTAGCTGTTTTGATTCATTAAACAAAGCCTACTAATAAATAAATAAATAAAGAAGCATCACAAAAATTTGAATGGATTAAATGGGAATAATGGAAATTGTATTATTATTATTATTTTTTAATGAAAAATATGTGACCCTGCCTGTGAAAACCAATCTGTCTCATGAAATTAGTTTGATTTCAACCATTAATGATAGTCTTTGACATTGCCTTACCCAGTTAATATTGAATATATTAATGTTAGAATGATCTTGATCTACATAAGATAATTTTATGTAGAAAAAAGTATTTTTATAAATGGATTTTTACAGAAAGAGAGACATATAATGGCATCTTTCACCCTCGACTTGTAATATGTTGTGTTCTGTTGGTGGGATGTTACCTGGTAGATTTAAACCAATAGAACAAAATTGAATCTCACTTAAATAAGACTCAAAACACATTACTTCAAGTTATTTTAATAGATTTAAAAGTCAACAGCTAATGATTCATAATACCATTAGTAATTTAAACCAAAAAATTGATGATATAGACTTTTTTAGGCTCTTAGTATTCTTAAAATGCCATGAAATGTCACAACAATTCATTAGACAGGCAAAAACGTAGACATTGACATAGAGGAGAAGATGCAAAATTGCAAACAGATTTTTGGAATCTCAAATGATTTTGCAATGGTGATGCAATACATTCACTGCAAATAAAATATCTCAATAATACAGTTTTATTATTAAAATGATATTCCATTAAATTGATAGCAACACCAGACAAGTCAAAGTTAGCTTTATTGTCAATTCTGCCACAAGTACAGTACATACATGTACAGTACATACATATAGAGGATTGAAATTGCGTTACTCTCAGACCCTAGGTGCATACAGATAATGCATAATAAAAATATATCAAAAATACAGATATATGGGGGGCCAAACAGGAAATAATTATGTAAAATCTGAATATATAATTATAAATCCTGAATATTTAGTTATAAGTCTGAATATATAAATGTAAATCTGAATATATAGTTAAAAATGTGAATATATAAATGTAAACCCTGAATATAAAAATGTAAACCCTGAATATATAGTTATAAGTTTGAATATATAAATGTAAATCCTGAATATATAGTTATAAGTTTAAATATATAAATGTAAATCTGAATATATATATAGTTAAAAATGTGAATATAACAATGTAAACTCTGAATATATAAATGTAAACCCTGAATTTATAGTTATACATTTGAATATATAAATTTAAGTCCTGAATATATAAATGTAATTCATGAATATATAGTTATAAGTTTGAATATATAAATGTAAATCCTAAATATATATTTATTGTCTATATCTCAATATAAACATTTTCATGATCGGACATTTCATTAGACAGACATTAACTTTTTTATTTTTGTTTTAATGAAAAAGTAGGCACAATTAAATTAAAAAGTAATGTATTATTGCGAACTATGAAGGACCCTGTTGCTTTTAAACTATGGCCAGAAATGAAAATAAACAAATGAGATGAACAAAGAAAGAAGATGCTTATTATGAAGTAAATCGCACTGCTGCTCACCATAGCCTAACTTATTGCATACATCCACCTGTAAATTTCTGTTTATAGTAATAGCCATCTGTACAATATGTTCATAATACATATCCATCTGTAAATCTCTGTCTATAGTAATAGACATCTGTATATTATGTTCATAGTATATATCCATCTGTTAATTTCTGTCTATAGTTAGAGACATCTGTAAATCATGGTCATAGTACATTTCCATCTGTAAATTACTTCTGTAATATTTATTTATGTAATTTATGCAACCACTGTATATCCTGCACTTGCTGCTATTGCACTTCTGGTTAGACCTAAACTGCATTTCATTGCCTTGTACTTGTACGTGTGTAATGACAATAAAGTTGAATCTAATCTAATCTAATCTAAAAAATGTCAATGAAGTGTTGGTGTAAATTAAGGTTTAAAACAAAATCTCATTGATTGCATCATATAATTTGGAAAACTTGAAAGCTTGTCTGTTAATATGCCTGATTATATTTAGAATTTACATTTATATATTCAGGGTTTACATTTATATATTCAAACTTATAACTATATATTCGGATTTACATTTATATATTCAGGGTTTACATTTATATATTCAGACTTATAACAATATTTTCAGATTTACATTTATATATTCAGACTTATAACTATATATTCAGGATTTATAATTATATATTCAGATTTTATATAATTATTTCCTGTTTGGCCCCCCATACAGATAATACATATATATATATATATATATATATATATACAATACAACTTTACAAGCAGAGATATGTAACCAGATAAATGTGCAAACCAGTCAAATAAACTACAGTGCAGATGAAATAAACTATAGTGCAGGTAAAATAAACTACAGTGCAGATGAAATAAACAACAGTGCAGGTAAGATAAACTACAGTGCAGGTGAAATAAACTACAGTGCAGGTGAAATAAACAACAGTGCAGATTAAAATAAACAACAGTGCAAATGTGAGGTAGTGCAAAGAGCTTATCAGTATGATTAAAGTGACAAAGAGAGTAGGCTTTTGTTTAACTGACTTAAGAGGTAGTTGAAGAGTCTCAGACAAATGCTGAAGAGGTGGTGAGCAGTCCAATGTTGCATAAAGTGACTAGTGCGAGACAGTATATGTTGTGGGAAGGGGTGGATGGGAGGTAGAGGGGATCAGTGTTCAGAGGTGCGTGTAGCAAGAGATGGGAGGCAGGGTCAGGAGGGAGTTTAGCTTCCTGACTGCCTGGAGGATGAAGCTCTCCTTCAGTCTGCTGGTCCTGGCCTGAGGACTCTGCAGCTGTGTGACGGGTGGGTGGGATCACCTGCAATGCAGAGGGCTTTGCGGGTGAGACGGGTTCCATAAATGTCATTGTCAAATTCCATAAAAATTCCACGTGATCTATTTTAGTCTTTATATTGTGCGTCAACTATATCAAAGCACCAGCCAAGAATTCCCTGGCTGATAATTTTTTTACATCACTTTTGATAAATAAACCCCATAATTACTTTTTCACAGCACAGATATATATAGCAGATTGCAAGGTCTGTAATATTATTTCAATAAGACATGCAAATGCCAAATGTATGACTTGGCTGCTGTTATTTGTAATGTTGTGCTTTTCCTGTTAACCATAAAATACGTGTCCAAGGAACCATGTTCTCTCAGTAAAATAACTTGTTATCCACTGCTTTCTATACTTTTTGTTACATTTGTATAGCTGTGCAAGCTGACTTGTGATAAAAAATGTATGTGTTCAATGCCTGAAATCAGCTGTGTATAAACAACAACAAAAAAATTAAAATACAAATGTCCCTAGTGTCTAATGAATAATGCATGCTGATTTCCTGATTGTCCTCTTTAGTAGTTCAGTTTATGTGTGAAGCACAATACTGGTGGCTTTTGAAAGCAAAATAAGCAATTGAGTAACAATAGCACATCTAATCTGTCATCTTTTAGTGATTCGCTATATAGCAGATGTTTATTTGCCATACAGTTCTAATTTATACCCACCATTGAAGTGGTTGGCTCAAGATAATAATAATTCTGCAGTTTATGGGTAACATTTTTGCGGTTTAGACCTTTAGGTTAACACTTAGGGTATGGCTTTTCCGTTGATATTCACACTGTACTTGCTTCCTTTGGGGGGGAGGATGTGGGCTATTTTTTAAAATACAATATTCAATGTAATTTCTATGCGGTTGACACTCCATTTTCCATTACATCATTAGGGGCTGTTGTGGGCTGCTGGTTAGAGAGTCGGACTTAAAACCAAAGTTTGCAGGTTTGATCCGCAGTACCAGCAGGGATTGTAGGTGGTGGGAGTGAATGCGCTCTCTTCCACCTTCAATACCATGACTGAGGTGAGACTTTTCCTTTTCCGTTGTTATTCACACTGTACTTGCTTTCTTTGGGGAGCTATTTTTTAAAGTACAATATTCCATGACTGAGTGGAGACCATTGAGTAAGGGACCGAACCCCCAACTGCTCATCAGGCACCGTAGCAAAAATGGCTACCCACTGCTCTGGGTGTGTGTTCACGGTGTGTGTGTGCACTTGGATGGGTTAAACGCAGAGCACAAATTCCGGGTATGGAACACCATACTCACTTCACTTCATAAAGATATTTAAAACATACTTTCTCTGCTGAAGTGCTGACTGAGGTTAGATTCTGGCTGGCCGCTACAGTTGTAGTTTTTGACCACCGGTCTCTGTTACACTGATCAACAATCAATTAGGTTCTCTATCTGCAAATTTGAAAACTCATGTAAGAAACTTATAAGTGATTTTTGATAATGAACTAAAGTTTGATAACCAAATCAACTCAATTGTTAAAAACAGCTTTTATCATCTTAGATCTATTGCGAAGTTGAAAACTTTTTTAACGACAAAGGATTTAGAGCTTTTGTCACTAGGATCGACTACTGTAACTCTTTTTTATCTTGTCTGCAACTGGTTTAGAATGCCGTGGCCAGGTTCCTTACTGGTGCGAAAAAGAGGGACCATATTTCACAGATTCTTGTGACATTACACTGGTTACCAGTTGAATTTTGCATCAAATTTAAGGTGTTACTTTTCGTTTATAAGAGAATTCATGGTCAAGCTCCAGGATATATTTCAGATCTCCTTTCCCCTACAAAATGTCCTGCATTACAGGCAGTCGTGGCCCAGTGGTTAGAGAGTTGGACTCACATTTACATTTATTCATTTGGCAGACGCTTTTATCCAAAGCGACTTACAATTGAGGAAAACAGCAAGCGATTCGTCTAAGTAAGCAATATTCATGAGAAGTGCTAGTAATACAAAGTTTCAGATACAACCTCAAGATAGTATAAGCAAGTATATAGAGAACATTAGAAAAGGAAAAGAGAGGTATAAAGTTTTTTTTTTATGAGACAGTTAAGTGCTCATGGAAGAGGTGGGTCTTCAGCTGTTTTTTGAATTGTGAAATTGATCCAGCCGTCCTGATGGAAACAGGAAGATCATTCCACCAGCAGGGAACTGTGAAAGAAAATGTCCTTGAGATGGATCTCATGCCTCTTTGTGAAGGAACAACGAGGCGCCGATCGTTTTCAGGTCTGTAAGAGAGAGTTGAGGTAGATGGGTGCTGTGTTAGTGATTGTTCTGTAAGCAAGCACCAGTGCCTTGAACTTAATGTGTGCCGCTACTGGGAGCCAGTGCAGAGAGATGAGCAGAGGTGTGACATGTGCTTTCTTGGGCTTATTGAAGACCAGGCGTGCAGCAGCATTCTGGATCATTTGCAGAGGTTTGAAGGCACAGGCTGTGAGACCAACCAGAAAAGCATTACAGTAATCCAGTCTAGAAATGACAAGAGCCTGGGTGAGAAGCTGTGGTGCATGTTCTGTTAAGAATGGTCTGATCTTTCTAATGTTGTACAATGCAAACCTGCATGACCGAGTTGTTTTAGTAACGTGATCCTTCAAAGTCAGCTGATCATCCATTATTACCCCAAGATTCCTGACTGAAGTCGATGGGGTTATCTTTGATGGACCAAGCTGGATGGTAAGCTGGTGCTGTTCTGACGGAGTGGCAGGAAAGACGAGAAGCTCAGTCTTGGCCAGGTTGAGTTGTAAGTGATGGTCTTTTATCCAAGAAGATATGTCAGCCAGGCAGTCTGAGACGCGTGTGGCTACCGTGGAATCATCTGGATGAAACGAGAGGTGAAGTTGAGTGTCATCAGCATAACAATGGTAGGAGAAACCATGTGCTTGTATGATGGAACCCAGTGATGTGGTGTATATGGAGAAGAGCAGAGGTCCAAGAACCGATCCTTGTGGGACCCCGGTGACTAGTTGGTGTGATTTGGACACTTCACCTCCACAAGCTACCTTGAAGGATCTATCTGTGAGATAGGATTTAAACCAGGAGAGCAAAGTTCCAGTGATGCCCAGTGAAGAGAGGGCGGATAGAAGAATGTGATGGTTAACCGTGTCGAAGGCTGCAGAAAGGTCTAAGAGAATAAGAACAGATGATTTGGACTCAGCTCTTGCCCTCCTTAGGGCTTCTGTAACTGTTAGTAAGGCAGTTTCGGTTGAGTGACCGCTCTTAAAGCCTGACTGGTTGGTGTCCAGCCTGTTGTTTTGAGTGAGGAAGGTAGACACCTGATTGAAAACAACCCGTTCAAGTGCTTTTGCTATAAACGGAAGGAGAGAAATGGGTCTATAGTTCTCCAGTAGGGAAGTGTCATGTGTGGGTTTCTTAAGCAGCGGGGTTACCCAGGCCTGCTTGAATGCAGTTGGGAAAATTCCTGTATTAAGAGATGCGTTGATGATATGAGTGAGCGATGGTAGGAGTGTGGGTGAGATGGACTTATGACCAGAAGGTTGCTGGTTCGATTCTCAGGGCTGGCGGGTAATGGCTGAGGTGCCCTTGAGCAAGGCACCTAACCCCCACTTGCTTACTATACAAAATTTTCAAAAATGTATAGTACAATGCAATGTAAGTCGCTTTGGATAAAAGCGTCTGCCAAATGCGTAAATGTACAGGGTTCAAACAGCATGATGCTCTCTATGCCTCGATCGCATCTTAAACTAAAAGGAGATTGTGCTTTTTTGATTGCCGCCCCTAGATTGTGGAATGAATTATCAGCGTCTCCAGATATTGGAAGTTTTAAATCTCAGCTTAAGACTTACCTTTTTACTTCAGCTTTTTAATCTGTTGTTATTGTTGTTTTTATTTTATTTGAGTGCTCTAAATGTATTTTTGTAATTTTTCTGTTTTCTATTTTGTTTAATTTCTTGGAACTTTCTATTCTGCTGTAATCTATTTTGTGTAGTCATGTTTTATAGTACAGCACTTTGGTCAGCTGGAACTGTGTTAAACGTGCTTTAGAAATAAATTTGCCATGCCTATGCCTTTATTCAACACAAAGCAAGACATTTAAAAGAATGATTATGCTGCTCTTTTCTGTATCAAAAATGTTCCTCAAAAATCACAGCACCAAAAATGAACTCTATATGACTGACAAACTGTAGTACAAAAGGCTATTATGTGGTTTCACAAACTTGGAATAAAGCACAGATGTAATATGAACTATTTTTATGTTTTGTTGCAAGATTTCAAGCTTGACAGCTCCTAGTCTATATGCTTTTATTTCATTTAAAGAAAAATATTTATTTTATATGTGACCCTGAATCACAAAGTAGCACGAGAACATTTGTAGTAATAGCCAAAAATACATTGTATGGGTCAAAACAATAGATTTTTCTTTTAGGCCAAAAATCATTAGAATATTAAGTAAAGATCACATTCCATAAAAATATGTGTTCGATTTAAAATTAATTAGCAAGACACATTTAAAAGAGAGCCATTCGCCAGTGTAAATAGAGTAGGGGACCACTCATAGCTGGCTGTGACTTAACACCTTCTTTCCAAGGATGAATAATTGTTCATGCGAAAACCTTCAGGCAACGGGGCTGCCTACATTAGCCCTAGATGGTTTTCCGAAAAGCAGAGCTCATTGTCAATATATTGTTCTAATTTAAAGGAAAAACATACAATGGCTCAAAAAGTCTCAATCTCTGCCAGTCATTACCCAGGAAAGAAGAAAAAAGCTTGCTTACATTTGGCAGTGTAGTGCTGCGCTGCCAGGGTTAAATTTGACAGCTGTGTGCGTGAGACCTTCAGTGAAATTTGTATATACAATCTAGCACTGGATCCCTCCAATGTGCTGCCCTTCACCCACATCAATAATGTTAAAAAATGTATGGAGCGTTTTTACACACCATACTGTAAAATCTCATGGAACAGCAGTCAAATCATTTTAGCAATCACACTGGAAACTGCACAGGCGTGAAAATCACTCACCCTGAGTGGCTGTGGACGCTTAGCTCTCATGGTAATGAACCCCATCGGTAATTAAAAATGCTAATTACAAGTTAATTTCTTTCTGGCTGGTCAGTAGATTATGAAAAATGTGTACAGCATGTCTGAGTTGGTTTCAATATGTGTTATCTGAGTCTCGGGACAAAATATAGGAAACATTTGGTTTCTGTTTCAACCACAGACCTGTCAGTTCAAACCACAGTTTCATGTCATACAACATATAAAATGCCTAGTAATAGATGCTATTATTGATGGAAATATTAGCCTGGTTCTGTCAGCATTGCACTGGTTACCTATCAAGCAACATATTAACTTTAAAATCTTACTGCTTACCTATAAAGCCATACATGGTTTAGCGCCTCTGTGCCTGAGTGAGCTTCTATTGCATTACAGCCCTTCTTGTTCACTACCCTCTCAGGGCTCCGGTCAGTTAGTAATACCTAGAATTTTGAAATCAAGTGCAGGTGGTAGATCGTTTGCTATCTAGCACGGGAGGCAGATACACTCTTGTCAGTTTAAATCTAGATTAAAGATGCATCCCTTCAACCTGGCATACACCTATAACAACTGATGCATTGTTGCATTAAAGGATGTTGAACAGTATTTTGCTCTCATTCTTTCCCCCTCAATGTTCCAAGGTTACCATAGCGAGCAGGATGCAGTCCGTACCCAGACCAGATGGTAAAGCTAAACGAGGGAAGCGGCGACCCGACAAGTCCTCACTACAAAACTACAATTAGCTACTGGAATATTAATGATAATTGTACACCTATTAGACTATCTACCTAATAGTCTATTAGTGTGCCTGCAGTTCCTTACATGTGCGCCGTGTGAGCATGAGCGTATGTGGTTGCATGTGTTTGTGTGTGCCATATATTATTATTATTTTTTATTTTGCGTGGTATGTTGCATGCTATATAAATAAACTTGAGTTGAGAAATGTTTCTTAATCAAAGAGACGAAAGACGTTTGCAAACGGGAATTGTTGTAACACAAGTGAGTTTGAGACTGTTATTATGATGTGAAATACAGCCGTCACACTTTAGTGATTATTTTTCAGGTTTATGTTTCTATATAGGGCATGACTTAGACCTAAGGCCTGACAAAAATATATAGAACAAATCCACTTTTATTGACTAGAAACACGTTCATTAAATACACTTTAATCTTTTGGGAAAAGCTGTCAAAACAGACCCTGCTATCAAACAGTCTATTAGAGCAAAATATAAACAGGAAGGTAACATTTAAAAATATCAAATGATCACACTTACAGTTTTATCAACCATGACCACTCTGATCCCAATCCCATGATCACATGTATTGCGATATGTAATATGCGATATGTAATAAGATGGACATCTGATTCATAATCAATCAAAAAAATACACCATTAAGTGCTTGTGCAAAAACCTTCAAGTAGGAGAATATGAGGCTGTTATGATGATGAAAATATACACAACATGTTCAAGGAGCTTGAACTCTGCTTGACAGAGTGTTTGACACAGTAGTGTGTAATTTTTTAAATATTGGGTTACAGAGGGAATAATGGTGAAATGGATTTCACAGTATACATATCTTTTACATCGACATTTATGCATTTGGCTTACATTGCATTATACGTTTTTTTGGTTTCTGAGTATGTTCAATCCCTGGGATCAAACCCATGACCTTGGCATTTCTAGCATAATGCTCTAAGCACTGAGCTACAAGAAAGCTCATATGCTTTATATAGCTCATATACTCACATACTGACTTTACTGACAAAAGACATAAGGAATTGTCTTTAACACCAATTCTGAATATGAAAGTTCTAAATAAGAGTATACTTAAAGTATGATGTCTATATATTTATACATGAATTTACATATATACAGTTGAAGTCAAAAGTTTACATTCCCCTTACAGAATCTAGAATGCTAAAAATTTGGGGAAAATATGAATGAATTTTGAAAATTATGTTTATTTTTAATTTAGTCCTGTCCTGAACAACTTATGTTACGAAAGAAATGTTAACATAAAGTTCACACCAAAGAATAATAACAGAATTTCAAAAAATATCCCAGGTCAAAAGTTTACATCCCCCTGATTATTAATACTATATGATGTTACCTGAACGTCCACTTTTTTATCTTTTGTCATAGTTGTTTAAGGGTTTCTTGTTTGTCCTGAGTCATTAAACTGTCCAGTGAGCTTCAGAAAAATTATCCAGGTTCTCCAGAATCTTTGCTTTTTCAGCATTTCTGTATATTTGACATATGTCCAGCACTCAATAAATTCAGAAGCTATAAAAATACATATATGTTTCTCAGGAAATTAAATATAAACAATTTATACCAGTTGTCATTTTCAGAAGTTTACACCCACTTGACTTTAAAGGAACACTTTGAATCCAATTAGACCAGAAGCATTGCATTCAAAAATGACCAAAGAGTTTTACGAAACATATCAAAACTCTTTGGTCATTTTTGAACGCGATGCTACTGGTCTAATTGGATTCAATGATCTATGCTAAGCTATGCTAAAAATGCTATTGACAGACCCGGAGATCGGCTGAATAGATTCCAAAACGGTAAAACTCAACTTATTAAAGGGGCGTTCACATTATAACGATAACTATAACAATAACTATAAAAAATAAAGTTTCAAAAATCGTTCTTAATTCAGGAGAATAGCGATAAAGATACAGAGAACGATATCGTTGGGATCACTTTCAGAGCGATTTTTTCCCAGCAGATGAACGATAAAACATTGACAGTCAATCAAATCCATTCAGCGTTCGCGCATTTAAAATGGCAGACGACACTGGAAAAACGAAACAAACCAAACCAAACCCTCTTTTTAAAAATAGCTTAAAGAAAATGGATATCTGGAAAACAATTGGTTCAACTCTTGGAATGAATGGTGAGTATGAGATACAGTAACCAGTAAAAGTGTGACATAAAATCACCTCAGGTAGGCTAACCAAGCGCTAATGTTGTCAGCGCAAATTTACATGATTCATTTTATTTAATTAATCCAAATTTAATTTAACTAGTTTTAAAGTTAGAAGTTTGTACACAAAATACAACAATACACATTTAATGCACATTAATGTCAACATATTTGTTTTTTGGTGAAGAACATGACAGGACTAATTTGTTCATTTGCAGTTTACTCTGTTGGTTACATGAAGCAAATGTATTTATATGTTTTAGATGGAATAAAAAATGTTCTCCCATGCACTGTCTATAAACATCAGTGTTTTTACTATATCAACATGGGGAAATTGTGATAATATACAGTTCCATTTGCTTGTCCTTTTCTGATTTTGACGTGGATTTTACAAAAAAATCAAACATAGAAAGCTGTACCCCCCACGGATTGCAAGAACAGCTGTTTCTTATTCCAGTGTGAAGTGTGAAGTGACTGGTGTTTACATTGCTGTGCACAGATATCACTGACATAAGCAGCAACATCTAGAATGAAAAAATGTGGAAAACATCTGAGAAATTGTAGCAGGAATTTTAGACATAACAAAAATTATATGATGCGAGTCTACCATGAAAGTATTTATTGTGCACTCACTATTACTCACTAGCCATAGCCACATTATTATGTTTTTTCTCGCACACGCACGCGCACACACACATGTTGGGTAATCATGTCTTTATAGACCTAATGATTTTTATACTCTATAACCTGTAGAGTATTCCCTTAACTTTGACCCTACCTCTAAACCTAACCCTAACACAAACCATTCTACATTTTTACATTTTCAAATAAACATCTAGTTCCTCATCAGGATATATATATATTTCATTGATTTACTATTGCTTGATCATTGAATTTTATTAAAATAAATATTTGATAGTATTTTAATATTATTTTTTACCATAGTTTAGGTACTCTTTGAGAGCCTAGAGGGCTAGAGGGGTAACTAATGGGACGATTTTCAGTCAATAATGACCTAAATGGCCATCTCACAAAGCTATTGCATTACTTCAGAAGACATGCACTCTAACGCACAAATAACTCTGATCTGTTGAACTTTTGGTCATATGGATGTCTTGTGTGTTTCAATAGTCTTGCATGTTTGGAAAAACTTAAGGGTGAACTAAATAAGAGTGCATAACACACTTCTCTGTTAAGAGTCCAAGGTGGATTGTGCTCATGATCTGTTAAGAGGTGGCCCTCACTTGTACCTTCCCAGTACTTACACTCTTTCCCTTGCCTTATTCAGCCGTCTAATTCTGCACATTCTCTGAACGGTCTGGTGATGCTCAAAGCAAAAAAACATTTATCCTCTTACTACATAAGAGGGCTTATCTACCTCCTGGCGACAGCCTGTGTACTCAGATTTGCTAGAGAATAAGCAGTTCAAAGAATAGCAGCGTGACTGCACCAGTGTTGTCATTCCAGGGATGCATATTTTGCAATGCTGGTTTCAGAATCCATTGACTGTTCCCATATGTTTGGAAGATGGAGACAGACTGCATTATTGCCGGCATTGTGAATTAATGGCTACTTTGGAGTCGATGTGCCAGGGCAAGGTCTCCGATTGCCTAATCGTCCCCATGTGCAAAACATCAGGGCATATGCCATCGGGCACCGGGGAGCACATGACTCTGTTGGAAGCAGAGCTGATGTATTGGCAATCAGTGGTTGGAAACTACACAGGAGAATAATCTCTTCCAGCTTTTGGGGCAAGTCCATTGTGAAGAGTCGATGCTTCATTTGTGCAAGCCAATAGACAGTGGGACAGTATAGGACAGGGTTTGAGGGAAACTTGCCATTCAAACAGTGTTTCTTCGAGTGAAAGCGGTTTTGACCTTGTAGAAATAAACTCCCTTGAGAGTCTCAAGTTGAGACACATCTTTCACACTTAGATCGTTTAACTCGTAGAAGTTTAATTAGTCTACAAACAATGTTCAACAGTGGATACATACATTTTTGTCTGTTTTCTGAAATGTAATTAATGACATATATGCATTGTTTACAGTAATAGTGTGGTGAGAGCATGGCGCTAGCAATGCCAAGATCATGGGTTCGACCCCAGGGTTTGCACATATACTCAATGTATAGTAAAAATGCAATGTAAGTCGCTTTGGATAAAATCGTCTGCCAAATGCGTAAATGTAAATGTAATGAACATAATATAAGATCAACATGTGCTATAAATTGTTTATATTTTTGTAATGTGCAACAGTGTGAAAATCGTCTAGTGCATTTCATGTCTAATCTCCAGTGACAGTTCAGCAAATGTGTTTGGAGTCACTGTCAGTTAGAAAATTTTGTAGCATCTTCGTTGCCTATTTGTCTCAACTCAGTTTGACTTGTATTGTCAGAATTTAAAACCTGGAGGGATTTTTAAAAGCCATAACTGATTAGTGTGTTTACACAAATTATGGAGAGCATTAGTTGTGACATATGTAGGGCACTCAACAGTTTAACAAACACATATATATTTACACAAATGTCATGAGCATGGCAGAACTCCGCAGAGCTTGGCCAAACATCTGGCCATGTGATGAGAGAAAGTGTACCAAGTTAACCAACAGGGTAGGGAACCCAGAACTACGCTTAAAAATATATTTTTTGTTACAATTTGCAGTTTCATCAGTCGTAGTTCCATAAGTATAAATTGATGTTGTTTTGAAATACACAGACTGCATTTTCAGATATTCAACATAGGCTATATGCTACTATTTAGTGGGCCCTATAGGTGCATATTACTAATGTGGTCTTTAAAAATCTTTTTTTAAATTGAGCTAGTGATTTTAGACCAGGTTTCAGTTGGTCTGCCTCAAAATAGCAACATGCCAACAATGCGCCTTAACACACCATTGACAGTGACATTGGACATGAAAATGGTAATTGCGTCGGGCTGAAACTAGCAAAAGTCACTTGCATTAAGCCTGCTGCCACATTGTGTCAGGTGTATAATCCTTGCTATTGTCACGTTGTCACACAAAAAAACTGATCCCTGTTATGCACAGATTCTTTACATTTTGAAATAGACCTAAAACAGTCAGCGTGGTCTAGTTAGCCTTTTCTGGTAGATGCTGTAACTACACCATCTGGTATCTGCAGTTGAGATGAATTCGAATGTCAGCTGAGAGTTCTCTCAAAGTTTAATAGACCTCCTGTTTGAATCAGTCTAATGACTCTTTGACTCACTGAATGTATCAAAATGTTTCTTGACTTATTCACTGAACTACAAGTCATTAGTCTCGTCATGCCCAACTTAACAAACTAAGAATGTTCACATGTCAAGAACTGCGAGACTCTAACCAATGTACCACATCATACCAACAGTTACAATAATATACATTTTGAATATTGTAAGGTTTTATCGAAACCACTCAGAGCAATATCAATCGACTAGGAGTGTTATACAGCTCTATATGAGCATGGCTGAGATTAGACCTGAACTGATGTATGCTGATAAAACACAAGTATGAGAGTGATATTGCATTTATACAACAGTTTGACTGCCCAAGGGTGTGGATAAATGTAGACTGCTCCAAGTCTACATTCCCTCCTGTCCAGTGCTTGATTTGTAAATTCCGAGGTGCCGGAACAAGGGGGCGTGGCAGATCCGGCAAGGTAGTGAGTGGGGAAAAGTAACGGAATGTGCAATCTTTGTGCGGTTTTCTATTCTACTATTTAGATGTTTTGAAAATGCGCATAAGAAATGGATACGGACATGTGAAAATCTCAGAACTATCAAAGCAGTTTAACGTGCTAGACGCAGTCTTGGTTAAAATCCGCGCGTTAAGGTGATGGAAATTGTTTACTGTCATAACGACGATGTTGTGAATATTTGTGAATGTAAAACACCAAAAACACAACCCTCAACATTTCTGTAGAATTCAGAAGTTTAACGTTAAACTCAATACACATTAGTCATTTTGTGCGCGAAAGCATGCAGGTAAAGGCTGCAGTTGTGTATAGACATATTAAGCATCGTTAATCATCCGTTTATTGTATTTCATCAGTTCTTCTGCGAATTTGCAGCATTTGTCCAATAACACAAATATGTCTCTCTGAAGTTTCCATCACAACAAGTTTCTTTCAATTATATAATGCGAAGCATGCAACGTGCATGATGTCAGGAAACTATAACTATATATGAATTTAGGGGCACTGCTAGACCTAAAGCTCTACTGGGACACAGGCCCCCATTACTTTTCCTACTTTTTTCTTGAAAGCCTGATAAAAACATTTAAGTACTTAACACAAACATTATTAACAAGGTTTAAGGCATAACTGGCAAGAACTGCATGGAAATAATATAAGCAGAGAGAATATTTTCTTGCATATTTGCATTCTTCTTCATTACACAATGATAACAATGAATATATACATCTTTTCAAGAATTAACAATTTCAAGAAACCAATCATTTTACATTTTATTTAACTAAAATAAAGAACATATTTAATAAAAAAAAAAAGTATTCCCAAGTTTTCCTGAGACTTTTTCCTCTAATGTCTAAGACCTGACTGGCTGGGGGTTGTACAGTAGTTTGTTTATCAAGTTGATCTTATTTAGAAACTTATTTTAGTTTCATCATGTTTTCATAGCCTACCTCAGTTGCATGTCGTCACCTCTGCTCGCCTGCGTGCGCAGCTGTGTGATGCAGTTGTTGCAAGGAAATACAGACGTGCGCGGACATGGATTTCTGCGCGAATGGACGGCACGAGTCGGTTTTCGGTTAAAGTGCATGACTGCGTCACTTTTACAAGCGTGAATTACATTACTACATTTACATTTACATTTACATTTATTCATTTGGCAGACGCTTTTATCCAAAGCGACTTACAATTGAGGAAAACAGCAAGCGATTCGTCTAAGTAAGCAATATTCACGAGAGGTGCTAGTAATACAAGGTTTCAAATACAACGTCAAGATAGTATAAGCAAGTATATAGAGAACATTAGAAAAGGAAAAATAGGGGTAAAAGTATTTTTTTTTTTTTTTTTTTTTTTTTTTTTTTTATGAGACAGTTAAGTGCTCATGGAAGAGGTGGGTCTTCAGCTGTTTTTTGAATTGTGAAATTGATCCAGCAGTCCTGATGGAAACAGGAAGATCATTCCACCAGCCGGGAACGGAGAAAGAAAATGTCCTTGAGATGGATCTCATGCCTCTCTGTGAAGGAACAATGAGGCGCCGCTCGTTTTCAGACCGCAGACTTCTGGAGGGGATGTAGGTCTGTAGAGAGAGTTGAGGTAGATGGGTGCTGTGTTAGTGGCTGTTCTGTAAGCAAGCACCAGTGCCTTGAACTTAATGCGTGCCGCTACTGGGAGCCAGTGTAGAGAGATGAGCAGAGGTGTGACATGTGCTCTCTTGGGCTCATTGAAGACCAGGCGTGCAGCAGCATTCTGGATCATTTGCAGAGGTTTGAAGGCACAGGCTGGGAGACCGGCCAGAAGAGCATTACAATAATCCAGTCTAGAAATGACAAGTGCCTGGACGAGAAGCTGTGTTGCATGTTCTGTAATGTGCATTACTACATTGCATATAGATTTTTTGACGTGATTATCTATGTAAATGAATACACACAAATAAAATTTAAAACTTAAAACTTGAGATTTATACTGGGGCACTGCGGATTTATACTGGGGCACGTGCCCAAGTAAAATGGGTTTAGCAACACCCCTGTATGAATTCGTTTTCAAACCATGGGTCACGAGACTTCAAAACTTGGGTCGACATTTTAGGGAAAATAGAGCATGTAATAAAAATTTTCTAAATAGTCCAACATGAATAAATACGTAGACTTTTTGACAATTAACATAACAAAACGAAAGTTCGGATTTTGTTGGTGCCGGATCCGGCTTGTTCCGGCACAAATTAAGCCCTGCTCCCATCACCTTCGGTCTGAAAATGAGTGACGCCTTGTTGTTCTATCACAACGAGGCACCAAATTGCTTGCAAAAAACTTTTACATTCGGTTCCTCTGTGGTGGAATGATCTACCAGTCCCCATCCGAACTGCAGCATACTTCACATCCTTCAAAAAACAACTCCAAACGTTCCTGTCCCTTATCTATCTGACTAACCAATAACTATGTTTTGTCAAAAATTCCTGCGTGTTGTTCATTTTCTTCCCTGCCTACTTCAGCATAATCCTCCTAGTAACATGGTCTTGTAAACTATGGATATGGTTTAGTGTGTTGACAAACTGTTTTATGCTCCCATACTTGTAAGTTGCTTTGGACAAAAGCGTCTGCAAAATGAATAAATGTAAAATGTAATTGTTAATCAGAAACAAGAGCGGAGTGTCTTTAAAACATTATTTTGTGTAGAATTACTTCCTTCAAGCACAGATTCCAATCCCAAGATTACAGTTAAAGAAGCCTCCTGTCAGGGTATAAACAGAGACACAGACTGGGACTGGAGGCAGAAGGTGAGTGCAACAGTGTATACAGTTTATTAAAGATACACATAACAACTAATGAGTGCAAAAATAGCCAAGTTATTGTCCTTGTAGGTGAAGACTGACAAATGAATGGGGAACCAAGAAGACAATGGGGAACCAAGAAGACAATAGGGAACCATATAGGAACCATGCGGGTGATGTTTAGATCAGTATATACAACACAACAGGTAAATAAATCTGGAGACTCAATCAATAATCCTTAAGATAAGCTTTATGAATGAATACCATAAAGATGTAAACAAGACCAGACCCAAAGATGGAGAAACAGGAGTGCTTATATGGGGTAGAGATGATGACATATACCTGGATCTCCTCACCTCTCCTCATTACCAGCACTATTTAAAGCAGAGGTAACATGCTATGTCATGCATTCAGACTTATTTACACTGTTTAACTGCTGGCTTCTCATACTTAACATGGTCAGCTTTTTAAAAAACTAGTTGGACGTATGACGTAGTATTTCTGTGCTTGATACGCTCCCCCAGCACTACAACCTGTTTCGGAGAGCTTTTTATAAATCTGGATCCTTGTTTCAAAACAGAGGTCCTTTACTTTTATTGGTAATTCTCCCGGAAAAGCTCGGCAAAGCGAAAGAAAGAGCCCACACCCCAACCGTCGAGCATACAGTAGTAAGACCCGCCTACCATCAAGATTGTCTGCGCTGTGTGTCAAGCTCGGTTGCACTGTGAGCTGCACTGAAGCTCGTTACTTTTGCTATAGTGAGAGAAGTCCAATATAATGCTGGATTTGGAGATAGTTTAAAACTGATAGATGGTGCGGTCCCAGTGCTAAAAGATGCCGGACACGAACCACACGCGGTAAGTGAAACTAAGTCATATGTGTGTGTTTTGTTTGCAATCGACGCGTACGTGCATAATGTTAACAACACGAAGGGATTAATGCGATGTTGTAATGTTATTTTGTGCTCTTGCTGTAGATCCCTCCCCCTGTTTTTCCTGGAAATAATCGTAGAGCTGCTTCTCTCTTTTATAAATGTGATCAAACTAAAACTCTTCGAAGATACAACGTATGCAATACTACTTTATAGGTACTCAAGATTAACATGAGATTGGCAGAAACTGCGTGAGTTATGCCTGAGTTTTACTTACATTCCAGCATCAATCAGCAAAGTATCCACAATCACCTGACTTCCTTATCTACACCGCTTACATTTAACCAGCTCCTGGAACATCCATCTGTATCTTTCCAATCCTTGAATGTGCTTCATCACCTGGTAACAAGAGAGAAGAATCTGTTAGTAAAGTAATTTATCATTTTTAAAAACCTTATAACAAATCTACTTACATGCATTTCATTTCTGCATATCTCTTGTCAAAAATTAACCTGCTTGCAAGTGATGGTACTCTTAACTGCTGTTCACATTTATTTGTGTGTTGTTGTATATTTTTATTTATATTTACATTTAGTCATTTAACAGATGCTTTTATCCAAAGCAACTTACAGAGAGTTTAGGAAACAATAAAGCAATGTCATACACTGTAAAAAATTTAAAGTTGAGTCAACTTAAAAAAATAAAGCAACCAGCTGCAAAGCATTTTTGAGTTTACTCAACTTCAGGGGCTGAAGTTGTGTCAAATCATTTTTTCAAGTTTACTGAAACTACTGGTTTAAGTTAAGTAAACCTTCATCAGTAAGTACGTCTAACTAGTCACTATGAGTTGGTTGAAAGTTGGGTCAACTTTAAGGAATGAGTAGGCACAACTATAGTCCTGAAGTTCAGTAAACTCAAAAAAGCTTTGCAGCTGGTTGCCTTAATTTTTTAAGTTGATTCGACTTACATTTTCCAATTTAGCATTACATTTTACATGGAATTTTCACATTCTAATTCTTGCAGGGCCCATACTGTAAATCAAATCAAATACAATTCAAAAGAGTTTGTGTAATAATTATACAAAATATTTATTCACAATTTTAAAAAACATTTGAAACAACATCCACATTTTCTTCATGAAGTACAGACATTTTAATGTGATGAAGTTCTACTCCAATCAAGATAAATTAACCCCCCAAATCTATCCTCAAATCCTGTAGTTCTTTTAAAGTTCTGGAGTAACAACCAGCAATAAACAAGACACTTGAAGACACAACTTGCTTGGCATTTTAAAATTTGGTCTATTATTCTTGGCACATCAATGCATTCATGTGCTAAAGCTATCAAGTATTACAACTGTTAAAACAACATTTGAGAGTCATAATAAACCTTAAAACTCAAAGCCAAAGTGGGATAGTTCTTGTGGAGGGCATAAATCAAGCCAAACAGGAGAGCAACAACAGTTCGGAAGGTCATGCACGTTATCCAACACAACTTGCTCCTCTAGAACAACAGACAGGCACCTTACATTTGGGTTGGAATGGTGGCAACATCATCTTCAATGATGCTTAAGATCCCCATCTTCATCCCCTTTGTGTGAATGTCTTCTGGCTCTGCATCCTGCAGTAAAAAGCAGCATAAAAGCAGGGTCAAAAGTCATGTTTCATTCAAATCTACTGGCCAACAGTGTGTTAGACATGGTACTACTGTACACATGCTCATGTAACTTTATTTGGAAATTACTTTGCAAATGAAGTTACATGAGCATGTGTCACAGGTTGAAGATCAGAGGGAATATCTCTGTCTCAAGGTTTTCAATGTCTCAGGACAGGGTAGTGAAGCAATAATTTTCTTTGGTATAACACTTGTTAAATTTGTGCTGTTAGATAAAATCAGACTGATCACCGAGAAAGATTCAACTAAGATTATTCAATTAACTATTTTTTACCATCACTTTGTCTTGTGCCCTCTTTCCCCTGCCTCTTGTCTGATAGAAGAGTTAGTTACTTAATTTCGGAAAACACAGAAAACAAACTGTTCTCCTCACAGGATCTGGGGAAGAATCTCAGGTATAAGTGTATATGCTGATAACATGCATCTTCTTACCAGGCAAGTCCTCAGGAAGTTTCCAGACTTTTCCCGCATAAACAAAAGGTAGACTTTTGAGAGCTGTAGCCTTTCTATGAGCAAGGACATCAGAGGTCTAAAAGACAGAAAAACAAATACAGAACAAATTATATGCATGTTATATTCAACCAGAAGCATAGGACTTATTTTGACAAAGATGGCCCTATTCTATCTTTTAAGGGCCCCTTATAATTTTGTTCGGGAGGTCTACTAGAATGTTTATGTTCAAAAACCTATTTTCTTTTCTTAACATTTTTCCTACATTTTTCTTATAATTTAGATTGTTGCAGCACCTGTTTTCACCCTCTATCTGAATGCTCCATTTTAGTTTAATTTCTGTTGTAACTGTCATTATACATCACAGTAAAAACTGTACATCTGTCAACACACTGACCTGCAACAAACTGCACTACTAAAAATACAACTTAACTACCATGGTTTATCCCTCAAAGCTAAATACAAAGAAATATAAAAGCCAGCAGGTGTGTATTACACAAATGTGTTATTTGTTAAAGTCACATAAGAATTCTAGGAACTACAAATAAGGTGTTTCATGCAGTTGTTTTCTTTAGAGGGCAGTTGTGGCCTAATGGTTAGAGAGTCGGACTCGTAACCAGAAGGTTGCCGGTTCGATTTTCCATACCGGCAGGTAACAACTGACGTGTCCTTGAGCAAGGCACCTAACCCCGTTTGCTCCCCGGGCGCTGCAGTGTTAGCTGCCCACTGCTCCCGGTGTATGTGTGTTCACTATTCACTGGATGGGTTAAATGCAGAGGTCACATTTTGGGTATGGGTTACCATATCTGACAAAAAATAGGTCAGTTTCACTTTTTGCAGATCATCTTAACTTTAATGTGTATTTTTGTGCTTTGTAACTCTGCAGAATACTAAAAATACTAAAATTACACACTAATTTGACCAAATTACCAAAGATACAGTATATGAACACATGCTAAATAATTACCTGCTTTTCAAGTTCGTCTAGGAGGGTCTTCATTTCATCTTCGTATGCTTCACCATGGGTTCTGTACAGCTTGATCATTACTAGTGATGCATATGTATCCAAAGAAGAGAAAAGGGTACTTTTCATGTTAACTTGAGTGATCCTGTAAAACTCTGCACATACCTAAAAAAACATAGTTAATAGTATGAATTAAGTTAACACCGTGTTCAAAAAAAAGTAAATTCATCTTTAAAAACTCACCTGATCTTCCAAAAACAATGCTGACATCAGAGCCCAACTTATAACGTTATATTTTCAAACGATAAAATTCGAAATAATGCTAGAAATTCACTGTGCCTATTACATATAGTGATGATAGTATTCTTGAGGGCCTACAGTGATTAGCCTATGCTATACCACATTACCCTTCACTGAATTTATAATGAGCAGCAATAAACTATATTTTAGTATTTTAGAAAGCCATAGTCAACACTCACTGTATATGAAAACTTATACATTAAAATTGCGCTTAAAGTTAACTGCTTAAAAGACAAGAAATTGAATGTTATACAATAACTTTTAACTTCGATTATCATGTTTTAATCGTTTGAAAAACAGATTACAGTAAACGATAATCATCACTCGTCCTTCTTTGTCCATGTTTAACTTACTGCGTGAATACAGTATGACAAAATCAAACAACACGGTCATTAATAATTAACGTTAATCAAATGAACACCTTTAACAGCACATAATCTACTTCTATACAATGTATTGCTTTAATTGACACACTCTAACCGTGTATTTTAAGTAAAAATACCCTTAAAATGTTAACAGCTAAACTACGAAGATTGCTAACTCGCTGCCTGAGCTATAAAAACAGAAGTTTGCACTTTACAATATAGGTGTGCAATTTATTTATTGTATTTTTATTAATAGCGTTTGGAACTTACCTCAACCAGATGAAATCCAATCCCTTACACAGCGTTGTTGAACCGTTGGATAGAGAAAACCTTTGCAAAATACCGCGAGTACAGACTGCGCATGCGCATTAACATGAAGTTAAGCTGTCGAACTGAGAACTCAAAATATGACATTTTCTCAACTTAATTGTTTAAATTCATTGGACAAAGTAGTAGTCAAGATTCAGTTAAAACGTTTTTATAAGTTAACTCAACTCTTTGCTCGAAAATTTGTCCACTTGACTTACAATTTTAAGCCGAGTTAACAATTTGCAAGTTGGATTTTTTTACAGTGTACAGGGGCAATAATACAATAAGGGCTAACACCAAGTTAGTCGTTTCTACAAAAGCCAGAACACTACCTATTGATGGAAAAAGAGGGTTATTATTATTATTATTATTTAATTTACTTGTCAAGTATTCACAGAACAGTTGTGCTTTAAGATGTTGTTTGAATGTTGTGAGACATGTGGTTGACTGGACAGAGTTTGGAAGGCTGTTCCACCAGCAAGGAGTTGTGAAGGAGAATGAGCGGGAAAGTGATCTACTGCCCTTTTGATAGGGCACTACAGGACGCCGCTCATTTGCTGAACGCAAGGATCTTGATAGGGTGTAGGAGGATATAAAAGTTTGCCGGTGCAGAGCCAGTGATAGTTCTGTAGGCAAGCATTAGTGACTTGAATTTGATACTGGCTTCGACCGGTAACCAGTGTAGAGCGATAAAGAGGGGTGTCACATGAGCCCTTTTGGGCTCTTGGAAAACGAGCCGTGCGGTTGAATTCTAAACTAGCTGGAGTGGTTTGATTGCTTTGGCAGGAAGACCGGCAAGGAGAGCGTTGCAATAGTCCTACCTTGAGATTACAAGGGCCTGAACAAGGAGCTGTGCTGCATGCTCAGTGAGATATGATCTAATTTTCCTGATGTTGAATAAAGCAAATCGGCATGATCGCATTGTCTTAGCAATGTGGTCCCCGAAGGACAGCTGGTCGTCAAAGATGACTCGGAGGTTCCTGGTTGATTTGGAAGGGGTAATTGTGATATTGCCAAGTTGGAGGTCATGTTGCACTGAGGGATGTGCCAGAAATACAAGAAGTTCTGTCTTGGCAGGAGGTGATGCTCTTTTATCCAAGCTGAGATGTCTTCAAGGCAGGCTGAAATGCTCGCAGCTACAGTGAGATCGTCCGGGTGAAATGAGATGTAAATCTGGGTGTCATCAGCATAACAGTGATAGGAGAAGCCGTGTGCCTGTATGATGGGTCCTTATGATGTCGTGTATCGTACATCCCAGAGATAAAGTCGCATTTTGTTGCTTTTCTGGTATGGTTTTCAGTTGATCTGATGTCAGTACTGCACTCCAGCATTTTCTGCTCAATAGTGATCATCTCCAGTGGATAAAAAGTGATCTGAAAGTTCATTTTGATTCATTTTCATTTCATTGTTTTGAAATCAATCAGAACATACCTGTGTCCAACCTATCCTCAAACCCATTCTATAAGTAATCTGTCCTTTTCCTCAAATATGACCCATAGGAGCATGGAATACCCTGCGCGTAGCCATGGGTTGTTATAAGCTGCTTGTACAAACGACCAATAGGATTTTTCTTCTTTGGAGCACAGTCTCCTGTGTCTACTGATGCTTTTTTGCATCAGGTGGTATGCAACGTTTCTCCAGTGGGGAAACTGGACAGGGGTGTTATTGGGCTCTTCAAACATAGCCCCCTTCCTATTTTCCCTGTTGACCTCCAGTGGGTTTTTGTGTTTTGTTTTGAACCACATTATTTAATAAACCATTTGGGTTGCCAGGGTCAAGTGCAGCAGTTCACATCAGTATTTGCTGGTCTTCAAATGAAATTGTCCGGTAGTGTGATGTTCTGTCCATACAGGATTGTCGTATAAGTTTAACAGCTCCTTTGAAAACGTAAGAGGAGGTTCATTAATGTTTTGAGTCAGTTCAGACCAAACACTTGGGTAACTGCTGATGATACCATACAGTTTGCTGTTAACAGCTTTTTTCCAGCCTCTTCGTCTGATAAACTTTCATAGTTAATATCAAATGATATATTCATAAGAAAGGTATCGTTTGCCATATTTTTTTCTAAATAAATAAACTACTTTGTAATTTGCTCAGTGGTGGAATGATACAAACGGTGAAACATTCCTGTGGTGATACTGGTGGAATATCACATGTGCTAAAGGATGCAGACTTAAAGACGGGAATATGAGTTAATACTAGTTAACAGTGAATGATTTTTGTGCCTGAAATCACAGGTGCTATGAAATCCATTCCCCTATTGGTTGCAATTTTCCTGTCTCTAAACTATGGCCCTATCTAAGTTACAGGATTTCTCTGGCATCTGCTCTTAAGGCAAGCCAATTGTTTGCCTTTGAGGAATCCAGCCAGAACACTATCACCATAACAAGTTGAAAGCATACAGCATCAGAGAAGAGAAGTCTACCAAACTTCCAACGGTTTGTCACATTTTCTCACAATACCTCCCATATTTACAGATTTCCTCTTAGAGTAAATCACTTTCAAGAAGAGGCACATAGTGTTCCTGCATTCAACTTGCAGGTAGTTTATAAAGCACATTACAACGGTGCATTTCCACACCAAATAAGTAGCTTTAGATATGGCACAATAATTTATGTCATGGCACATTAAATTATTTATTTATGGACATTTTGTGCACAATAAGACTTTTGCATGCATTTAAAAATACACAGTACATTTCATGTTCACTTAAATAGATTCAAATCATTAAAAGTAATATCATGAATAATAATACAAAACAAATAAAATCATATATAAGTGACAGATTTGGTAAATACAAGAATAAAATAAGAATAAGAATGAAATAAACTGGATGAAAAATAAAATTACCCATGAAACTTTTCAAGGAACAAAAAAGGCTGTTAATGTAAGTACTTACATTTAGGAACTAATTTCAAACTTTAATGTTAGTTTCTGAAAGGCAGCAAGTGTAATCATATTATGAACAATTACATTACATTTGTTTATTTCATTTAATTTTCATAATACAGAGGAGAAAACAACACTGGCAAACAATTGGCTTGAGATCTGATGCCACTAATAGCACTGCTAACGTAGCAACTTTAAAACAAGCAACACAATGAAAGTTTGAACTAAACAATAACAGGCAAATAAATGAACAAACACACTGTACATAAATAAAACAACTTGGTCACTTTCAGGATTTATTACATGTGGATCATGGGTAAAATACTTTGAAAAGCCTATCAGCAATATGACATTGGTTGGCTCAGGGGTAATACGTATTCCTGTTTTCAGAAGCCAGATATGGTGTGGTGTAATGCTACTGCCATTAGCAGGCTCCTGTAGCAGTCTCTTGTGGGGCAGCAGCCTTAGGGCAAAAGCCATTATATTTAAAACACACTACGGTGGTGCCTGACTCCATTTCCCAAGAGCCCTCACTGTGTGGCTTTCCTAATAATGATGAAAATAATCTGAATGCTAGACACCATCCTCATTTGCTAAAGAATAAATAAACACATACTCTCCCACATGCTAGTGTGAAAGAACTCAATAGAGGTAAGATAATATTACTTGATAATATTACTTTAAAAACCCAGTCAGTCAAACAAGAAGGGCTGCTCTTTACAGAGTGCCAAAAATAAAAGATTATGAACACACAAACTTTGTGTACAAACTAAAAGTTATATATGTTGTCGTAGAACTATATACCTGTGGAAAATAAGGATGATTCGGCATGGACTCAAACCAGCATTGCCAGTAGTGCAACAAATCTAAAGCAAACTCATATGCTACCACTGCACCACAGCTTGGCAGCTTCTTGCCTATTGTTCCTGTTGTTTGATAATTAAATTTAACGCAGGAAAAGGTCAGACTATAATCCAGACTGAAATTGAAATGAGACCTTTTTCATAAATCTAATAAGTTTCATTAAAACCTAATACCTTCCCTTTATTTCCTTATTCTTCACCAGACTTTATCAACCCAACCACCTGTCACAATCCTATCACTTTCTTACAAATCCTCACTCCTCATGGTTTTACCTTTATTTCCCTGTTTTAATACCAGCATTCAGAAGTTTTATGCAACACAATTTAAAATCATATATACACAAAAGGTAAAGCTCTCCCATATTGCCAGTTGTTTTTTCCATTACTGGCTTTATTGTTAGCTACAGAATCGGATGGTTTAAATTAATTTAACTGGGCACATCGAAGATCAGACAACAAATCTCTGCATGAGGATGTTTGTGTGAGATAACAACTATCTTGTGCCACATGTACAGTATTTCCACAGCTGTATGCAATGTGTTTCTTCTGTAAAGCAGTTCCAACATTAATAAACACTGTTATAAAAAAAACCCTGAATTGAAGCTTTAACAGAACCATAAAAATGATATGTTTAGCCATATGGTGTTTATTTTTGCATTTTATAACCGTTTAATGATTTTAAATGACATTATGCCAGTGAATGAAAGGGCGAGAATATGCAACAGCTCCAAATGGAATTGACGTAAAGGCCTTTGAGGTTTAATTGTTTGTTGATTAGATTAACGTTAACTTCGAAGACCATCTGGTAAGCGTCAGTTGCCCTGTCATGGCTCCAAATGTTCTGGCTCTTTTCATTTGATGATCGGTGGTTTTCTGAAGTGATGTTCTGGAAATTAGCTGGAAACATTGTTGCTGTTTAATATCTAACTCATTCAGATGGATTTGTGGAAGATGCTATCATCCTCACACTGGCAAAATAATTGTATTGCACGTAAAAGTCAATTGAATGTTTAAAAATGATTCTGAAAAATGTACTGCATCATGTACTGTTCACGAACTGCACACATTTAAAAACCAAGCTAATGAGTAGGCTGTGCAGAAGCATGTAGTTTAAATAAGCTGACTAATTAAATTGTACATGTTTGTGTTTGAGATATAATTTCAAAAGAGATCATTAATTAGACTTAAATTAAATAAATACTTCAACTCTTACACAGCTGATTTTTTTCTTCTGGTGATTGCTCCTTAAAGACCGTCAAACTGACTAACTATTATCATGAGTGTCCATTTATTAGAGAAGTAAAAACACTAAGTCACTGCTCACTAATTATATTTTCTGTTGTCATCTCACATTTCGCTAGATACAAATGAATTATGAATAAAGAAATCCACACATGTTTACATTTTAAGATAAATCATGACACCTGTTAGTCAAAAACATATAAAAATAACAAAAACTTAAAAAATATGTTTTTAAAGGTGCATTACTTATTTAATGCACCTTTGTTTGTGTAATGTTTATGTACATTTTCATTAGGGACGCCTCTCAGATGATGCTTACTTTGTACTTTATTATTTTCAGATATTTTCGGATTCAGAATGAAAGCAAAAACTTTTCACGTTTGCATGATGCCGAATCCACACCAATGTGATTAAAGACAATGAAAGACAGTGTTATAGAATATAAAATAGAAATGGAAGCAGGATACAGATGTTTGCAACTGATGCTGGTTACGGTAGATTGTAACCAGCAAATCCCACAAACACATCCAGAGCATGTGCATTAACCCTGCACCACTGCTTCTAAGTCAAAGTCAAAGTCAAAGTCAGCTTTATTGTCAATTCTGCCACATGTACAGTACATACAAGTGGAGGATTGAAATTGCGTTACTCTCAGACCCTATAGGTGCATACAGATAACATAGAATAACATATATCAAAAAAAATATATCAAATTACAGATAAATACAAAATCTATATATGTACACAAAACAACTTTACAAGCAAGGGATATGTAACCGAAATAATTGTGCAAACCAAAGAAATAATCAACAGTGCAGATGAGATAAACAGCAGTGCAGATTAAATAAACAGCAGCGTAGATGAAATAAACAACCGTCTAGATGAAATAAACAGCAGTGCAGATGAAATAATCAAATCAAATGGTGCAGATGAAATAAACAACAGTGTAGATGAAAATATCAACAGTGCAAATGTAATGTAGTGCAAAACTTATCGGTCTGTATTAAAGTGTCAGTAGAGCAGGCTTGTTTTAACTGACTTAGAGGTAGTTAGTTGAGGAGGCTCAGACCACTACTGAAAAGGGGTTGAGCAGTCCAATGTTCCATAAAGTGACAAGTGCGGGACAGAGTATGATGTGGGAAGGGATGGATGGGTTCAGGGTTCAGAGATGCGTGTGGCAAGGGAGGGGAGGGTCGGAAGGGAGTTTAGCTTCCTGACTGCCTGGTGTATGAAGCTCTCCTTCAGTCTGCTGGTCCTGGCCTGGAGACTCCGAAGCCTCCTCCCTGATGGCAGCAGACTGAAGAAGCTGTGTGATGGGTGGGTGGGATCACCTGCAATGCAGAGGGCTTTGAGGGTGAGACGGGTACCAAAAATGTCCTGGAGGGAGGGGAGAGACTAAGGCTAAGCTATGAAAATAATCCACTCAAAATAACTGACAAATTTCAAGCTTTTGTTTCTGATGGTCACTCAAGTTTTACCTCCACTGAAAATTTCAACCACTAGCAAATGGGAACCATTTTTGTTTGTACAATTCCTAGCAGTTGATCCAAATCATGCTTAGTTACAACACAACTATGGATTCCCTGGTATTTATGTAAGACCTGTGGGTAATTTAAGAGTGATGAACTTACTAAGCTAAATATAAGAGGATCAAAAGTGTAAAGAAAATTATTTTACTTAAGGAGGAAGCCATAATTCAATTAAACAAAACAGTATGACTTCACCATTGCACATACTCAGAAACAAATGTATAATATAATGTAATGTAAGTTGCTTTTGATAAAAGCATCTGCCAAATGCCTAAAAATTTAAATATGAGTTTCACATTTTCTTAAACTTGGCTATTGTATGGCTTTAATATGTGTGTACACATACAGCATGCATGGGGTCGGTCTATTTCAATAGGTGGTGCAAAATAAAGTAACCAGGACAGACCTTCCTTATAAAAACAGTCAAATGATAATTGAGTACACTGGCTTAAATCAGTCAAATTGTTGAAGAGAACAATGGTCTCGTCTGTCTAGGCTCAATGTCCTGTCCACATTGCCACTAAAACAAATAAATCAAAAGCAAGAGTAAAGAGAACGTTTGAGGTAACACCAGATGGGATCTGTGAAAAATATTAGCATTAACTGGGATTAACCGAGGACAATAGCATTGTTTACACGCACAGAATTTCGTCAATCCAAAATAAATTCAATGCAATTGTGGATTGCAAACATACTGTTTACATGTACCCTAAACATTGCATTCCTATGAAAACACTTCTTTAAACGTGCATCAGATCTGTTATGAACATTGTTGCGCATGCAAAGAGGCCTATTGTGTCAACATTACAATATGCATTGATATGTTTGTGTGCTTTGTGAGAGTTAGATGATTAAATAAGCAATTGGTCATAAATAGCGTGTCTTCTAAACATTTCTAAAAATATGCCAAGAAAGTTTTTTCTCATGCTGCTGACTATACTCAACAAAAAACACAAATATTAGATGTGATATCTCAAAATCCATATTGCGTTAACATATTAATCTTATGCATATGTTTCCTTATGCGAAATGTTGCAGTTTAACAATAGGTGCTATAGTGAGGCAAATGGTAACACTTTAGATTATGGCCCGCAATGTACCACATAATTAAACAGAATTTACAGAGGAACTAATTGTAACAATAATGTACCTAAACAGTACATATCTGTAGGTAAATGGGAAAAAGATGCACAATTTGGGGATAAAAGAGGTCAAGAGTCAGGAAAATGTAAAAATATTTTACATTGTTTAAAACTAAAGGGTTTTTAGGGTAACTATGTTGTATGCATGACAACAATCTTATGATTGCAAGAAAGTTTAGGTAAACATACACTGCGTATATTGTTATAACAATGCACCAATAATTAAGCTACTGGGGGTATTTTTTTTTAACTATGGGTACTTTAATTATTACAGCACAAATAATTGATGTTACTAAACATAAAATTATCATAAGAGTAAATGATTAAAGAACATTCTGTGAAAACAGCCATGTTAAAGATTTGTTAAATGTTGGTCTCAGAAAATCATGTTTTTGAGAAATTCCAATGTAAAGACAAGCTTATATTTAAAGCTGAAATACACTTGAACTATAATTTTCCTGTCTATATGTCATATATCATATTAAAGCTAGTATTCTCTAGTTTTCAGTGATATAAGACACATCTATGGGATAATTCTTAAACATGGTAGTAAATGGGACCCAAAAAATTCATACAAATATCTTTCTCTGTGTTTAACCAAACAAAGAAATTTATGCAGATTTGGAGCAACTCGAGGGAGTAAATAATCATACAATTTTAATTCTAAAGTGAACTATTCCTTTAAAGAACATATAAGCACTTGAGTTGGTATATGGTTGTCCTGTTTATATTGTTTAAAAATTGAGTTACAACAAACATATCTACATGATACATTGAAAGTCGGTCCCTAGCCCAGTCTGTTTACAAGAACAAAGATGAATAGAAATCTTTCGTCTTAGCATTTTGCAAATTTCATTAATTTTAATTAATAAAACCATGACAAAGAACTGGCGATTAAAAATGAGTATTAATGGGTTTAAAAGATCATTTAATCCATTCAATGTCCTTCCGTGCCATATTACAGGGGTTCTCAAACTTTTTCACTATAATTATCTCAAGACCCACCAGCTTTTTTAATAGAATTAAGGGGAAAATGCACATTCGTTGACGTTTTATAACTTTCTATGAGGCAACTGCGTGTCATTTAAACATCAAACTCCAACCGCCCTTGAAATACTTGACAATAGTCTCAAAGATCATCATTGATTTTAAACATTAAAACACATACAAATTAATAACTCATAATAACAGGAATAACACATAATTAACAACAATTATTTGTGACCAATAATCCTAAAATGAATCAAATAAAAATAATCCTAAAGCCAAAACTTTGCCAAATTTGTAGTTGACAGACAGCCCTTCCCAGGCAAAATATGCTTCATTTGCGCTGTTCTGCTTGCGCATAAACTTAAAACATAATTTCCCCATATTTCGTGTTTGCTATAATCTTTACCCACAGATATGTACTGTAGAGGTACATTATTGTTACAATTAGTTACACTGTAAATTCTGTTTAATTATGCGGTACATTGCGGGCCGTAATCTAATGCGTTCCTGGAAAATTTGTAGCAACACTAAGGAATAGAGACAATGAAGACAATACAATACATAGGAATCATTCACTCAAAATTTTATTTTCAAACTTATTTTCCTCACTCTCATGCTGTCTCAGGTGTATGACCTTTTCCTGGCTGAACAATTTGAAAGATGTTTGTTTTTAACTTGGTTTTACAAGAAGCATTAATTCTCTCATGTTATGAACTTTATGTCATGCAAGAGATAGCGTAAACTCAATTCTTTTGTAATCATTGCCATTATCTTAAAGCCACATGGATTACTTACATGATATATGTATGTGCTTTTTGGTCTTCAAAACATTAGCTCATAGAGAGTATGAGAGTAACAGTTTGTCAGTAATGCAGGACTCAATGTAATTGTTAAATAGCCATTTGACAGGTGATATAATAATTTATCGTTACCTCTTAACTAAAACAAAACATTCAAGCATCAAAGCATATAATGGTAGCTAACTTTAATAAGTTGTGGATTTATTACAGTTATAAAGTGCCACAAAAGTGTACTTATTATAGTAAACTATAACTATATAGTAAAATCTAAGTGTGTGCAGCGTATTAACACCTGGTTGTGCACAAAGGCTGCTTCTAAAAAGTTGGGCAAATCTAATTTTGCAAGGAAAGTCTCACTCACAGCCTGTAATTATGTTTTCATTATTTATTAAAGAATTTGCAACTGACTATCCAAACGTGAGCTTTCTGTCATTCCTACGATCACAGAAATACAGAAATGGTTTTATGTTTACAAGGCTGAATTCATCGAGACCAGGATTCAGCCTCGTATCCTCTGGCTGTTCTCCCCTGTGCAACGTGAAAAAAGTCAATATAAGTCATTATATTCAATAATTATGTCCCAGCTGCATACAACAAATGCCTTGTTTTTAAAATATTTTATTGTCTTTCTTGCTTTGAGACACTGCATCAAAAGCTGCTCAAGAAGTTACCTATAGTTAGCTAATTGTTAAACCTAATAATTTCTTAAAATTAAACCTTACCATTCTGTTACGCTCTGCTGAAGTCGCACTGGCAAAGTTGATTGACTTGGTCATCTGGATTATTTTCTGTCTCGAACTCACACCGTACCGATGACATTATCACCTCTCAATATGCTTTTGAAGCTGACGTTTCGAATATGGTAAGGGGCATTACATTTCCGCCGCATGCTTGAGGTATTCAGGCAATCACAACGCACTGGGTAGCTGGCCAATCAAAACACACACGCTTTTTACAACAATGAGCTTTGTAAAAAAAAACAATGCATTTCAGAAAGGCGGGGCAGAGAGGAGCAACAGTAATGTACAGTATATAAAAACTAATGTGTTTTTTGAACTGTAAACACACCGTATTACACCAAACACACACAAAAAATGCTCGTTTTAGCCATGTCATTTGACCCCTTTAACAAAGTGAACAGACAACAAGTAAATCGTGTCCCCCATCACTTTACTGCTGCTGTGAATCTGTAAACCACTCAAAATGATAGAAAATCCTGTTTATTCTGTTAAATACCTAAATCCTGGCGGGTCTGTCTTAACTTCATGATCTCTCACAGTACTGGGGGTCGAGAATCACATGTCACTGCACAAGTTAAGGTTGCATACAGTATGATGATGAAATCACATTAGGGCTAGCCCTCCAGGAAATCATAGAGATTGAATTGCAGTGACTGAAGATTGATAAAAAAAAGCTTCTTGTATGAAAGTCAATAGAAAGATTTGGGGCAATTCTCTGCGATAGTGAAACAGTGAAAATAGTGAAAGGGGCGGAACTTGACACTAATTGGATGCAATAAATGCAATAAAACAAGCAAACTGGACAGTAATGATCATCAAATATGCTGCTGTTTGCAGCACACATTTCTTATAATTTAAAGCGACACTAATGAACTTTTGCTCACAGGTTCCCCCATGTGGTTGATAAGCGCAATTGTCTTTTACCAATGTTGCAAATAATGTCGCTGTATAAGTTTCCACGTGGGCAGCACAATACACGTGAATTTGTTTACTAAGCTGATGGAACCGCCGCATACAGAAACGTTGTTTGGAAACCATATCGCACTCTTCTGCAGGCAGGGGATGGGCGGGGCTGTGTGTACCGACTCGAACACAGAACTTACAGAGTCTGGTTTTTGCTGCTAGGAGGCTGCTTAGGTAGCAGCGCCAGTAAAATTCATCCAGTTAAGAGTTCTACCACTGAAATAATTTTAGAGACATTATTTTAAGGTCGAAAAACAACATTGTGCTGCTTTAAGATTAAATAAACCATTGTCTTTTGTTGGTGTGGATTATGATTTGGGTAGTCTCAGACGTCATGCCCATGGACTGTTGGTTGAACATCTGATGCAGGATTTCCGCGATACGTGCGTGTCGTGTTCATTAGCGGTCTGTCCTGAAACAACACGAAGCCGTCTGATCGAAGACGGCTATATCGGTTACAATAAGAACTCATCACAACTGACGGAATGCTGTTGCCAGGTTCATGGCATAAACTCATAAACATTATTGTTGGTGTTAACTTTTGACATGCTCATTTGGGCATGTCTAAAATATCTTACGTATGCCCACCTAATCAGAAACATTTCAGGTAACATGAACTTTTAACACGTATAGTATGCTAGTTAACTTTGTTAGTTATACAACTAGTGGCCAGAGACTAAACAAAGGAAACTGTTTGTCATCTCTTTTTCTTTAGTTGCCTCAAGTGCATTAGTACAAAGGGAGAGGTAACAGTGAGAAGGCTCATGTTATGTGTCAGGTGTGTGTTCAGGTATATGGATTTGCTAACGTTTGCCACTGTTAGTACACACAGGCATTGTACATGCTCTCAGTTTCTCTTAAATATACATGCTTGGTTTCTCTATCTGGTAGGTGTAGATGTCAGGCCACTTAAATGGAGGTAATCCTGTCAGTTCGTCTATCCACTGAGTGAGCATGTACAGGTCGGCCAATCTGGTTTCTTGTGTTAAAGTTAACTTTTTAAAATACAATCGCATTCCTAGACAGTGAGTGACCTTACATATTAAAATTAATTTAAAAAAAATATATTTCTTGTCAAAAAACAAGCAAACAAAACGTGCTTGCACTAGAAATGCGGTCAGTGTTTACTAAAAGAAAAGGCATCTATACACAGAAGCAAGTAATCTGTATTTCAAAACCTAACTCTTACTATATTGTATATTTTAGCACACATGGACCAATTAATATTGGGTCATATATAATTTGGAGTTGTATAATCCTAGAAACCTTTAGCAGTGAAAATACAAGTTGTCTATGATTTTTGTGAAGTTGTGTTGCTGTGAAAGCAAATGTAAAGTCAGGGTAATTGACTGAACAATCACTTCGACTGGTGTTATCACATGATACTTGATAAACAGAAGTGTGCACATATCCGGTGGTCCATGGTGACTTTTGAGAAAGTCTGGAAGACATAAATGTTTATATGGCCCTTGAAAGACATCTGAAACCCCCTTTGTTCATAGGAAACAAAATCTGGCTTGGTTTTAACATCACCATATCAGTTTACATCTCCTGACAGATTTTTAAGTCAAGTCGACACGCACACACACAGACCCACACATGCACACACGCACACAAGCCATTAGCATTATATCGGACTTACACTTACCTGTTTATGTGATGTTTCTGGGGTATATCTTCATAAACAGCTGACATGGATTTCACCAACGACCCTGCAATGTAAAACACACAGTCTCTGGCTAATGTCACTGTGGCGTCATAAAAAAAACAGACAAAAAAGAAAACAAGGGTATGTTGGACAGCTGAGGTTTGATCTGAGAAACTAAAGAATGATTTTATTGACTTGTCAAACTGCCACAATATTTAAATGTTTTGGCCGTCTTTGAACTTAATTTTTAGTGCAAAAAATATACATATGGTTTACTTACCAACGAACAATAAAATAATAAACATAAATAAATAAAAAAACAGTTTCCTGACAAATTGTGTGTGGTTCTTGCAAAACGGTTGCAATGCTAACATGTGTTGTGGGTGGTTACCAGGGCATGTGGCTGCTAAAGAGTTTTTCAACAAATTATGTGGTTTCTAAGGTTTTCTGGCTGGTTGCTTTACTGCCACTGGTCACAACTTTGCAATTGTTTTTGAATAGGTATAATCTTTTGCAGTACAGTACCTGATTTCCAGAGGTTTATGGACCTACATAGATGCTAAAGTGTTTGGAACCTTGCATGTTGATAATATATAATATTTACATTTACATTTACATATTTGGCAGACGCTTTTATCCAAAGCGACTTACATTGTATTGTACTATACATTTGTACATTTTGTATAGTAAGCAAGTGGGGGTTAGGTGCCTTGCTCAAGGGCACCTCAGTCGTTACCCGCCAGCCCTGAGAATCGAACCAGCAACCTTCAGATCATGAGTCCAACTCTCTAACCACTGGGCCACGACTGCCCCATATAATATATGGACAAAAGCATAGACAATAAATACCTAGATGACGCATTAGTTGCTTTGCTCTGCTGGTGTGATATGTCAACGGTGCCGTCAAATTAGTACTAGTAGAGCAAAACCCATTAAACTCATAGAAGTGAACGGGAGAGCTGGACTTTTTCGGCATTAAAAGCACAATCCACATTTTAACGGTTTACGATTTACATAGAAAAGCTACAAATGTATCATGTCTCTAGTTGCTTCATATCTCCATAGTTATAGGCTACTTTAAAATAAATTGTGGAAATGAAACTGTGAAATATCCATTATTTGTGCCTTTAATTCAGGAGAATCCACTACATGGCACCATGATCAGTTATATGTTAGGGATATGCAGGACAAGCAACAAAATAAAATAACCACAAGTTGAAGTATTAGTAAAAAAAAAACAGGCTGCGTCCAAATACCCCCACTTGCAGTCTTTGCACTTTGCACGGACCACTTGACATAACGTATTTCCTGTTTTTGGCCCAAGTGTTTTAGTGGGTGTGAAGATCCCAAGTGAGCATGTAGTTTTTCTGACCCAATGGTTAGACACAAATAGCAATTTGGGGTGCAAACATTTATTTCATGTGGTGCTAATTATGTGATTAAAATAAGTTTTACAATATACAAAATATATCTCTGGAGCTTTCACTAATAAAATGTGCTACATTTACGTGTTACTAGGAAATTACATGTAATATCTAATGATATAAGTCAGATTATTTTTTTATAGTGCTTTGTTTGTATTGCATCAAAGCAGCTGTACCAAAAAAACAAAAGAAACACACATGTTAGCCAAATATACAATAAATAAAGATGTAACCTTTAAAAGTAGTAGTACAACTTACACCGAAAAGCTTTCTAAAACATCTCGCGAGACCCGTCGAAAAGTCTCCCGATTTATCCAAAATGTGATGCATGTGGAGGTATTTGGACGCAGCCACAGAAATGTTGAGATTGTTTCTGAGTTTTATTTGTATCATCGAACAAAACATTAAGCTTATTAATCTTAAATGAATGCTTGACATGCTTGAGTTTTAACAGTTCCGTATGCCAATAATAAAATTTTCAGGTCTAGCCATCTTTAACCAGAGCCAAAACGTTTCTGTACTCTTTAAAAGTATTGAAATTAGTTGAGAAATTAAAATGTTATTGTTTTTATGCTGAAAACCGCATCTCCACCATTCATTTTTGCCCTTACCAAGATGACTGCTGCATTGATCTACTATCCAAGGGCCAATGCGGCATCTACATTTACAGTTTACATTTATGCATTTGGCAGACGCTTTTATCAAAAGTGACTGACATTGCATTAAACTATACATTTGTTTCTTGCTCAAGGGCACCTTAGCCGTTACCCACGCCGGCCTTGAGAATCGACCCTCTAACCACTGGGCCACGACTGTCTAGCTATTTATTATGTCTATGGACAAAAGTATTGGGACTTCTAATGAACAGATTTGACCACTTTATTCATTCCATGTGCACAAATCTTAATACTACAGAATATAATGACCAAAACCTTTGTCCATATATTGTATGCATTTACACAAAAGTTAACGAAATGCTAACATCTTCAGCGTCCCCTATTGACCACCCACCACTGTCTATGTTTTTAATGTCTACATTTAATGTCTACATTATTAATGTGCAACAATTCTTTTTTACATACATTTCATATAAAAAAAATTTTTTCATTTCATTATCACTTTATTTACTCGTCTCGAGCATGATTGAGAAGGTGATTAAATTAAAAATTCAATTTCACATTTACATTTACATTTATTGTACATTTATTTACATACTTTATTTATTGTACATTTATTTACATTTATTCATTTGGAAGACGCTTTTATCCAAAGCGACTTACAATTGAGGAGCAAGCGATTCGTCTAAGTAAGCAATATTCACGAGAAGTGCTAGTAATACAAAGTTTCAGATACAACCTCAAGATAGTATAAGCAAGTATATAGAGAACATTAGAAAAGGAAAAGAGAGGTAGAAAGTTTTCTTTTTAATTAGACAGTTAAGTGCTCACGGAAGAGGTGGGTCTTCAGCTGTTTTTTGAATTGTGAAATTGATCAAGCCATCCTGATGGAAACAGGAAGATCGTTCCACCAGCAGGGAACGGTGAAAGAAAATGTCCTTGAGATGGATCTCATGCCTCTCTGTAAAGGAAATTTATAAATTTATAAACATAATAAATTAAAAACATATTAATTAGCCATACGCCTGCTGAAGAGCTTCTCCCCTTCTTAGGTGAGTCAGTGCGCTATCTGGCCTACCCTACTTCCCCCCCATGGGTGAAGTTAAGACACTCCATCCATCACTAAGCCTTTTTTTCTGGTAACAGACTGGGAAGAGCAGCCTGTTTCCCAAGCCGGGTATTGGTCGAGTCATCCGTGATCTGGTGGACCCCTATACTTGGGCTAGCGCTCAATACAAAGTGACTCCAGTGTGACCTATTCCTCACTCTACGGTTCCCCTCACGGCTCAGCGTTTTTTATAGGGACTCCATTCTGTCACATTGTCGAGAGACCAACAGAAAGGGAACATCTAGGTTATGACTGTAACCTCTGTTCCCTGATGGAGGGAACGAGACGTTGTGCCCCTCATGCCCCCCACAAATTTGTATTTAACATTATTAAATCCGTTGTTTGGCAAATTCTTCCTTTAGTAAATAAATGTGTTGTATGTCTAAATATGTTTTTTTTAATTGTAGAATTTTTTCATGTGGTAATAATTTGCATATGCCAACGTGCACAAGAGAGTACTGGAACCTTCAAGCACTGGTGGCTACCTGTTAGTTCCTGATATTTCTGTAGCTTTTTTGTTTGTCATGTCTGTAATCAAATTCTGCTTCATCCTTAATACACAAATCAAAACGTCTCGCTAGTTTAGATGTAAGGAAAAGCTGAAAGAAAATGTGAGGCAGGCCAAAATGTCTGCGATGAGCTTCAGAGAAATTACTCCTGACACTTTACCACCATCAAATGCGGTCTGTTAAATTTCTTCTTGGCTGTTCTCACAAGCTGAAAATGGAGACTTCATGCACTGCACATTGTCATTTAGACCTGAACTGACAGTGGGTGACATCACTTCAGAATCAACTAAATTTCAGGAAATTAGTTTAGCTTGACTTGCTGGCAAAACACAAGAAAAGCATTTTGAGCATTAACATTTTTCAACAGATTGTTCAACAGCATGAATAACGCAATAGGTCTCTCGTGTGTTGGACAAGATTTCTGTAGCAATCATGAGGACCAAATTTAAAGTAATACTGTAGTTCTTTCAAAATTTCTGTAATCATTACCTGGATGCAAATTACTAAGGTTTAAGGGTAAGTAACTGCCATTATATTTCTTTTGTAAACTATCCCTTAAACTATCTCTATAACCCCATACAAGCTGACACAAGATAAGACACAGAGAATATTGATTTTCATCCCTTTTAAACACTATTGTGTTGAAAAGAAAGTTCTGTTTGGTTAATGCATTTTTTTATGTGCATGTATGCATGAGCATGTGTTGTGCTTAGAACTTCATGTTATCACCTATATCTGGTAAAAAAAAATATAAATAGACTTCACTAGCTATCATTTACAAAGTATCTAAATTAGAACCAGCTCTGGTGAATATAAAGCTAGATTTAGAATATCTTTGTGTCTTCTGATGGATTCATTTTCTGTCTTTATTATTCATTAGCAGTACAAATTCCACAGCAGAAATGTAGGGCATGTAATAAACAAATTAAAATTAAATCCAGCAGTACAACTTCGACAAAATAAACAGTGGGAAATTACAATAGCTTGTTTTGTTGCTGCATTTTTATTGTATTTTTTTTATTTCTGAGGACAAGGTTTGTTTTTACAAGGTTTGTAAACAGTGAAGGCTTATTGACATTTGCTCGTACAATAAGTGATACTTTTTACAAATATTCTACAATAACCATTTGTTACATACACCAATCAGGCATAACATTATGACCACCTTCCTAATATTGTGTTGTTCCCACTTTTGCAGCTCCATATGCAACAAACTGTGATACAATGTGTATTATGACACCTTTCTATCAAAACCAGCATTAACTTCTTCAGCAGTTTGAGCAGCATCTCGTCTGTTGGATTGGACACACAGGTCAGCATTCTTCCCCACATGCATCAATTAGCCCATGACCCTGTTGCTGGTTCACCACTGTTTCTTCCTTGGACCACTTTTGATAGATACTGATCACTGCACACTGGGAACATCCACAAGAGCTGCAGTTATGGATATGCTCTGACCCACACTCTTAAAAAATAAAGCGATGCCATAGAATAACCTTTTTTGTTTCCACAAAGAACCATTCAGTCTAAGGTTCTTTAAAGAACCATCTCTTTCTGACTTTTTTATAATCTGAAGAACCTTTTTTCATCACAAAGTAAGTTGTAAAACAGAAAGGTTCTTCAGATGTTAAAGGTTCTTTGTAGAACCAAAAGGTTCTTCTATGGCATCAAAGAACCTTTTGAAGCACCTTTATTTTTAAGACTGCAGTCGTCTAGCCATCTCAGTTTGGCTCTTGTCAAACTCGCTCTAATCCTTACGCGTACCAATTTTTCATGCTTCTAACACATCAACTTTCAGGACAAAATGTTCACTTCCTGCCTAATATACAGTATCCCACCAACTAATAGGTGCCGTGATGAAGAAATAATCTGTGTTATTCACTTTACCTGTCAGTGGTCATAATGCTATGACTGATCGATGTACGACTCCAAGGTTTAGGCTAATAAAAAGATTTAAGTATTATTAAATAATAATAATAGTAATATAAAAGTAATATGAATGTTATAGCTGATATGATTTGGTCTTGATAGAAAGAGTTGAGTTCACATTAAAATATCTCAGATTTGCAGACCTTGGTATTTTGGCAATTCTGAGCATAATCTGGGACAATATTAAGAAAAAAATATACTAAACATGCAAAATTAATCTTATTCTCAGTCTAACAGAAAAAGCACATTTGTTATTTTATTAAATCAAAATTGTATTGAAAAACAATTGAGATATTAAATAAATCTCATCTGTCATGATAAAAGTGTGTAAGACAGTAGCTACTGTATGTTTTCATCACCCTGTTTCTATATACCCTTTGAAGTATTGCATCAGATGGAAATGCCAAAGTTAGAAACAAAATCCATTAATTAGCAAAAAAAGATTTATGCTTGCTTGAGGTGGTTGTTGCAAAAAAGGAGTTAATGCGAATAATGAGAGATGGAAACGCATTTGCAGAAAATAATTCTGACATAGTGAACATTAAACCCATGTGACTAACTGGCTGTTTCCGCTGATGGTCTATTTTCTATGCTTGCCTTGATTTATTTATTGTTGGTTACTAGGTTATCAGCACCATCATCCACTCAAACAACATTCACAACATTTTTTTGTGAACTTTGAAAACATTTGGTTTACGGATACATGGATACCCAGCTAGTGTGTTCAGGGGCCGTTTTCAGGTAGCAGCCACTTTTGTTGCTCAAGGGTCTCACTAATATTGCACAAAAATGGCCCACAAAGGGCTCGCTTCCTGTGCATTCATGGTGGAAGTGATTAGAAAGGGATTTGGGCTAGAAAAGGGTTGTTATCACACGCTTTGATTTATCACTCGCAGATGGAAATGCCTGGCCAATTCTATAAATTCCAGGTGTTTCTGTTAAATCTTCTAATTAAACCATTTAACATGTGTTTCATTTCATGCAATAAAAACCACACAGTTGCATCCCCCCCGAAACTGAGTGGCTTCTGTTGTTTAATGAATTACATTTTTTATAGCTGTTATTTGGGGATTTACTGGTATATTTCACTTTACTCTTAATAGTCCAGAGACAGAATACTTTTCACTGGATAACCTGTTGACATCATTTGGCTTAATTATTCTACAGTTATTCTGCAGTTCCCCAAGACCAAACGTTAAGCAAGACTTCAACCAAGATTCAAAATGAACACTTGCCAAGCGAACAAATTTGTGTTGGCGAATGTGTGAATCGTTCTTATGCTTGGTTATAAGGCGGCTTGTCATTCTTTTCATCAGCGATTAGCTAAACAACTATAGATGCGGTAAAAACAGGGTACACAGGTGGATGAGACGTAATAGGATTTATTGTGAGAGACAGACATTAAAAGGAAAACAGGGCCAATGTAACCCAAAAAATTTATTCAATTTAATTCAAGTTTATTAAAGCAGCTGTACAGAAAACATGTTTAATTTTAATTTGCTATTTTACATGACATACCCAATATGCTGCTATATCTGAAACAGATTAGATTAGATTAGATTAGATTAGATTAGATTCAACTTTATTGTCATTACACATGTACAAGTACAAGGCAACGAAATGCAGTTTAGGTCTAACCAGAAGTGCAATAGCAGCAAGTGCAGGATATACAGTGGTTGCATAAATTACATAAATAAATATTACAGAAGTAATTTACAGATGGAAATCTATGACCATGATTTACAGATGTCTCTAACTATAGACAGAAATTAACAGATGGATATATACTATGAACATAATATACAGATGTCTATTACTATAAACAGAGATTTACAGATGGATATGTATTATGAACATAATGTACAGATGGCTATTACTATAAACAGAAATTTACAGATGGATATATACTATGAACATAATATACAGATGGTTATTACTATAAACAAAGATTTACAGGTGGATGTATACAATAAGTTAGGCTATGGTGAGCAGCAGTGCGATGAATATAGAGTAGTGCAAATAAATTATGGACAGAAGCTATCTAAGTAACAGTGCAGTGGAAGAAGTTATTGCATATTTCAGTTAAAGTGTAGGAGTGCAAGATGCATAGTAAACAGTCGGTATTGTAAATGAACAGTTGGCAGTGCAAATGAGCAGTCTGGTAGTGCAAATGAACATAAATGTTATGTATAGACAGTCCATTAGTGCAAATAACAAGTGAAGTCAGGTGTGCAATGGGGGGGAGAGAAGAGTGTAGGGGCAGTGGGATCAGTGAGGGGCAGAGTTCAATAAAGAGACAGCTCTGGGAAAAAAGCTGTTCTTTAATCTGCTAGTCCTGGTCCGGAGGCACCTGAAACGCCTGCCGGAGGGCAAGAGAGAAAACAGTCTGTGAGGGGGATGAGAGGAGTCCTTAAGAATGCTGCGAGCTCCACGCAGACAGCGTTTCCTCTGGATGTCCTCCATGGATGGAAGTGGAGTCCCTGTGATGCGCTGGGCGGTTTTCACCACCCGCTGCAGTGCCTTGCGCTCTGCAACAGAGCAGCTCCCATGCCAGACTGTGACACAGTTGGTCAGGATGCTTTCTATTGCACAGCGATAGAAGTTCACCAGGATAGCCGAGGACAGCCGATTCTTCTTTAGTGTCCTCAGGAAGAAGAGGCGCTGGTGAGCCTTCTTGACCAGGCTGGAGGTGTTGGTAGTCCAGGACAGGTCTTCCGAGATGTGGATCCCCAGGAACTTGAAACTGGAGACACGTTCAACAGCCATCCCATTGATGTGGATGGTGTCATGTGTGCCTCTTGACTCTTTCCTGAAGTCCACAATGAGCTCCTTTGTCTTGGAGGTGTTAAGGAGCAGGTTATTGCTGTTGCACCATGTGGCTAGGTGCTGGATCTCCTCCCTGTAGGCCGTCTCATCGTTGTTGCTGATGAGACCAATCACCGAAGTGTCGTCCGCAAACTTGATGATGGAGTTAGATCCGTTCACAGGCTTGCAGTCGGAGGTGAAGAGGGAGTAGAGGAAGGGGCTTAGCACACAGCCCTGTGGTACACCAGTGTTGAGTGTGATAGTGGTGGAGCAGATGGAGCCTGATCTCACCTGCTGTGGTCTGTTGGTCAGAAAGTCCATAATCCAATTGCATAGGGAGGTGTTAATGCCCAGGTCTTCAAGTTTGGATATTAACTTGGATGGGATGATAGTGTTGAATGCTGAGCTGAAGTCAACAAACAACATACGTGCATAGGTGTTCTTATTGTCCAGATGTGTGAGCACAGAGTGCAGTGCCATGGAAACTGCATCTTCTGTGCTCCTATTGCTGCGGTAAGCAAACTGGTGTGGGTCCAATGTGGATGGTAGAAAGTCCTTCAGGTGTGCCAGGACCAGCCGCTCAAAGCACTTCATGACAATGGGTGTCAGTGCTACAGGGCGGTAGTCGTTGAGGCACTTTGGGCTGGAGTGTTTTGGCACTGGCACAATGGAGGTGCATTTAAAGCATGTTGGCACAGCTGCTTGGGCAAGAGACAGGTTGAAGATGTCAGTGAAAACCCCAGCAAGCTGCTCAGCACATGCCCTGAGTACGCGTCCAGGGATGTTGTCTGGTCCAGCGGCTTTGTGCGCACTGATCCGGCTCAGTGCATTGCAGACGTCTATGGAGGAGAGTGTGATTGGAGGGTGATCAACTGAGGGTTTGAGCTTGGTGGCAGTTTCTCTATTGTCCCTCTCAAAGCGAGCATAAAAGTCATTAAGCTCGTTCAGGAAGAGGACATCAGTGGCTGCGGGGGTGGAGTGGGTGGGTTTGTAATCACTGATGGCCTGGATGCCTTGCCACATGCGTCGAGTGTCGGAGTTGGAAAAGTGCTCCTCTACCTTTAGCTTATAGCAGTGCTTGGCCTCTTTGATGCCCCTCTTCAGGTTAGCTCTGGATGTGCTGTAGGCTTGTGCATCACCTGATCTGAAGGCAGTATTGCGTGCCTTCAACAGGAGGCGCACCTCCTTGTTCATCCATGGCTTCTGATTTGGGTACGTGATGATCTGTTTCTGAGTGGTAACATTGTCTATGGTGGTGTTGATGTAATCCAGTAGAGAAGAGGTGTAGCAGTCAATGTCCGTGTGAGAGCCACTGGTGGCCTCAGAAGCAAATGTACTCCAGTCTGTGTGTAGAAACCTTTCCTGGAGTGTGAAATCTGCCCCCACAGGCCACACTTTGATGGTCTTCACTGATGGCTTCACACGATTGATGAGGGGTGAATACTTGGGGGTGAGAAACAAAGAAAGGTGATCTGACTGTCCCAGGTGGGGGAGGGGGGTCGCAACGTAAGCTTCAGCCATGTTTGTGTAAACATGGTCTAAGGTTTTGTTTCCTCTGGTGTGACAGGAAACATGCTGGTGAAATTTGGGGAGAACTGACTTTAAGTTTGAATGATTAAAATCTCCCGCAACAATAAACGCAGCTTCCGGGTGAGCAGTCTGTTGTTTACTGATGGCTGCATGAAGTTCTTTCATAGCAAGCTTGGCATCAGCATCCGGGGGAATGTAGGCTGCAGTTATAATGGTGGAAGTGAACTCCCGTGGCAGATAAAACGGTCTACATTTAACCATGAGAAACTCAAGGTTAGCTGAACAATGTTTTCCGACAATAACAGAGTTCGTGCACCAAGCTTTGTTAATGTAAATGCACAATCCACCACCTCTGGTCTTACCGGAGCCATCTAACGTTCTATCCGCCCGGAGTGTGTGGCGTCCTGCTAAATCAATAGCATTGTCCGGTATGCCGCTGTGTAGCCATGTTTCCGTGAAGATCATAACATTACAGTTAAAAAGTCTCTTGCTGTAAGTGATGCTGAGTCGAATCTCCTCCATTTTGTTCACCAGTGACCGAACATTGGCGAGGAAAATGCTGGGTAAAGAGAGCCGGTGTGGTGTTAGCTTTAGCTTAGCTCTTAGTCCTCCGCGCTTCCCCCGCCTTTGTTTACGATCTCGACGCCGCCTGCGAGCACTTCCGCCCGGCCGGGTAGAGTGAGCGGCCTCGGTTGCTCTGGCGATCTCAGGAAGGAGTTGAAGGTTGTCAATAAAACTGTCAGGAAGTCGCAAACCAATATCCAAAAGCTCATGTCGGGTGTACGATGTAAAGGCACAGCTGTTCTGCACGAACAGACCCGAGATGAGCAAGAAAAATACCGCAAAATTGCAGAATCTGGAGAGAGCCTGAGCCTCGCGATGTGATCGCGCCGCCATCTTGGATCTATATGTGGTTCATTATACATTAGCATCAGTATGGTGCACCACAAGCCACAAAACACATAAAGACATATAGGCTTATAAATCAAACACAAGTTATGTCAAATGTTGTGTGTAATACACTTTCTGTATATTTTTTTTATTTTTGCTGAAACAGAAATTGCACCCTCATGTTAAAATGCTGGTGTCATCTGGATTTGTTAACCAAATGAAAACATAATTTCTATAGAAACAAAACAAATCATATGATTCTCCTAAGAAGTATTGTATAAGGAGCATGTATTTAACTGTACCTTTTGACAATTTCAAATATGATGCATTGTAACACTCCCGTTCTGTCCCTGTTTTCAGTTTTGTTTCTGGACTCCATTTCCCAGCATTCACTGCACCTTCACCCGGCCATTTTGATTTTACTCTCACCTGTGTCTCATCTGTGTGTGCACCTGTTCTGTGTTTGCTGTGTTTTGCTGAGTGTATTTAAGTTCCTTTTGAGTTCTGTTCTGTTCTGCGTCTGGTCTGGTTGTTATGTTCTCGTCTCGTGTCTGAACTGTTGAATATATACCTGTTTATCTGAAGGTGGAATACTTACCTGAAGACCTGATTGTTTGAATATATACCTGTTTATCTGAAGGTGGAATACTTACCTGAAGACCTGATTGCTTGAATACATACCTGTTTATCTGTATGTGGAATACTTACCTGAAGACCTGTTTGTTGGAGCACTTACCTGTTTATCTTGGCAATAAATCTACCATCCATCATCCCTTGTGGCGTCCTCACCTGCCTGTGCACTCATCAGTTCCGTGACAGAAGACCAGACCGCCAACCATGACCACGCCACAAAGGATTGCAGGCACTACCACCATGCCTCCGGAGATGACCCTGCTGTCAGTATGGCAAGATGGTGGGGCTCTGGAGAGTTATGCGGGGGAGTACTTTGAGGCATGTGAGCGGGTACTGTGGGACGACAGCATCCTCAATCACACATTTCTGATCGGCTTGGATGACGATCGACTCGCCTCCCTTTTGCTCCCTTACGTGGGGAAGTTCCGGCTGGAGGATTTTATAAATCTGGTCCTCCAAGTTACAGATTCTTCCTTCCGCGTTGGGGAGGTGGACGGGAGAGCGAGGGTTGGTCATCCAAGCCCGATCAGGTGCGGAGGGGTCGTCTTCACTCACCCAAGCTTCGTGTCTCAGTCCCCCGCAGAAACTGAACGCCGTAAGAGACGACGTTCGTCCCCGCCTGTCCAGGCCAAAGAGCCAGCGCCACGAAGCTCACCCGAGCCAGCGCCACGAAGCTCACCCGAGCCAGCGCCACGAAGCTCACCCGAGCCAGCGCCACGAAGCTCACCCGAGCCAGCGCCACGAAGCTCACCCGAGCCAGCGCCACGAAGCTCCCAAGTCTCCTGAGCCTGCCTCCGGACCCCGAGCCGCCTCCCAAGCCTCCGGACCCCGAGCCGCCTCCAGAGTGGTCTCCTCCGGCTTACGAGCCTCCCAAGCCTCTGGACCCCGAGCCGCCTCCAGAGTGGCCACCTCCGGTTTACGAGCCTCCAAGCCTGTTTGCCCGGAAATATCTGTTTGCCCAGAGTTCCCGGTCTACACTGAAATGCCTGTTAGCCTGGAGCTACCTGTTTGCCCTGAATTATCTGTCTGCCCTGAATTATCTGTCTGCCCTGAATTATCTGTTTGCCCAGAGTTACCTATCCGCACCGAAATGCCTGTTAGCCCGGAGCTACCTGAATTATCTGTTTGCCCTGACCTGCCTGTTTGCCCAGAGACACCTGTCGGCCCTGAATGACCTGTCGGCCCTGAATGACCTGTCGGCCCTGAATGACCTGTCGGCCCTGAATGATCCGTTTGCCCAGAATTACCTGTCGGCCCTGAGTTATCCGTTTGCCCAGAGTCACCTGTCTTCCCTGAATTAACTGTTTGCCGAATATGATCCCGAGCCCGTTACAGCGTATCCAGGACCCGCCTCAGCACCCCACCCGCCCACCTCAGTTGGACCATTTACGGCACGAGGCCACGCCTATGTAAAGGGGGGGGGGGTACTGTAACACTCCCGTTCTGTCCCTGTTTTCAGTTTTATTTCTGGACTCCATTTCCCAGCATTCACTGCACCTTCACCCGGCCATTTTGATTTTACTCACCTGTGTCTCATCTGTGTGTGCACCTGTTCTGTGTTTGCTGTGTTTTGCTGAGTGTATTTAAGTTCCTTTTGAGTTTTGTTCCGTGTCTGGTCTGGTTGTTGTTTTCTCGTCTCATGTCTGAACTGTTGAATATATACCTGTTTATCTGAAGGTGGAATACTTGCCTGAAGACCTGTTTGTTGGAGCACTTACCTGTTTATCTTGGCAATAAATTTACCATCCATCATCCCTTGTGGCGTCCTCACCTGCCTGTGCACTCATCAGTTCCGTGACATGCATCAACTCTTTTTACTTTGGTCGTGATTCAGGCTCTCTGGCTCTAGCTATGTGTGAGCTAGAAAGGTTTTATAGATTTTTTTTTTTAATAGTTGTATGGGGTATTTTGTCTTTTAAACAAACCTCCAGTGATCGTTGAAGTTCTAAGAGCCAAACATCAACTTATGTTTTTTTTTTTTTTTATGGTGCTTATAAAGCACTAAAATAAAGAATATAGAAAAAAAAGTATTTAGTTTTTATGTATGGCTACACAGGGTTGGTCAAAAAGTCACATTTACTCACCAAGGGCCTCATCTAGCAATTAAAAATGAACAAAGATTGCTGTGGTGTAAAGAGGCAAAAAGGGTGGGAATTTATTGTAGGCTGGGTAACCAAGAGTGGTTCCTGGAGTGGTTTTAAGTGCCATACGTCATACAAACATATGTTTTAAACAGAGCAGAACATATGGTACAAACATATCAATGCTAAGTGCATAGACTAGAACTGTGTTTTACTGATTTTCATACTTATTTTTTTTTTTAATTGATTACTTTCCACTTATTTAATTTTCAATACACTTGTCACTTGCCAAATCTTAGTGACTTATGTGACCTATATAGGTGTCCTAAAAGAAATGGAACACACATACTGTATACACTGGGTAAAAGCATTTGTCAAATACATTTTTATACTCTGCTTGCCACAATGCATTAGGTTTTCACTGCATACGACTTACAAACGGGCAAAAATCTAACATTATTTTGATACTGTATGCTGAATGGTTGCGTTTAGTTGTTTTGAGAAGAGCTTTTTGAACATTCGGCATATTGGGAGTGTAACTATGTCTCAAAATGTCACCCACATTACAGAAGCAGTTTTGGAGCATATATTTGAAAAAGGTGTCTATATAATTTCAACATTAGTTTAGTCTGGGCATAGTTAATGTTTTATAAGATTTATACAAGCTTCTTAAACAAGCTTGGTCATAGTAATTTGCTGTAGAAACAGGAGAGCAGCTGGTGGAATTAAATAGGTTTTCTGGCTTATCTCCAAGCCATATTTTACTACCTGGTTTTCATAGTGAGTTATGTATAATGTTTAATGATGCTTTAGATTTTACCTGATCTCTCTTTCTCACTGCTAGCTAACAAGGGTTACAGGGAAAGAAATGGAGGCAATAAAATGTTTTGTGGTCAAGTTACACGCCTGTTATTTTCCTGTGGAGATATATGGACACCCTTTTTAAGAACATACGTAAACAGTGTTTATGTTCGGATTCTTTTGCATTTTTAATCCTATCCTTTCTAAAACCACTTAAATCTCAATGCATTGCATTGTGGGATACACTATCTTTCACAATGCACTGTGGTATATATAAGCCAAATACATTAGGTTGACCATACACTATGTTGAGTAATTTACAAGTGAGAGAAATTGTTATTTTGTCAAAGGGATTTTAAAAACTATTCCCAAACAAATGAAATTTGAACTGAAATTGGTCATAAAATTTAATATTTTCTCTTCAATTTTCACTATTAAGCTGTAAAAACATGTAATAAGAGGAACACATACAATTGCTCAGGTAAAGGTTCTTGAATGTATTTTGTTTTATTATTCTAGAGGATTTTATGTCTAATTTAGTGGCTGATGGTTTCCTACTGCTATCAACATTTCTAATAACGCTTCAAGATCACAGTGTATTACTAAAAAGGAAAAAGCGAAACATCAAAAAATCATGTGTTTTCAATGACAAATCATGTGACAGTGTTTTGCATAGTAATATCCTCCTAATGTCTAGTACTTAAATGAACATGAGACATTTATGTGGTGTGACCAGAATGGAAAATTGCCTGCCTTTTTACTATTTAAGTAAAAAAAATGTTCCTAGTCTGAAAACATAACCCAAATGCCTTGCTGATCTTGCTTATATGATAGATGTATTGCCACAGTGTTTAATCACAATCACATGTAATCAATCTAACTGTAATAAGGCCATTACCTGCAAACCTTATGTGGCCCAGACTAGGAGGAAGGTTGAATACTGTTTAAAAGCAACAACCATATAAAGGCCAAGTAACACAACCAGGGCAGGGTCATGATCATTAGCCATTGTGCTCCATACCAAACTAACAAGCAATAAATAAGAGTAATATTTGCAGCATGGTTATATATTATGCCCTGTGATGGACTGGTCATCTATCCAGGGTTCCCTGCCTTTGGCCCACGATACTGAGATAGGCCCCAGCCCCCTAAGAGCCTGCAGAGGACAAGTGGGCTCAGAGAATGAATAGGTTGTGTATTATGTTTGATGATGCTTTTTGTCATATTAATGCTGTGTAATTTATTTACTTTTTCTATTTTTGTACAATTGATTTATTTATTGGTGTGTTTTTTTAATATTAATATAATTTATGCAAACACAGTCATGCGATTGTTTCAAGGTCTGACTGTCAGAAATAGTCATGTGCCACTTCTGTCTGGTAACAGTAATTCTGAAGAGCCCTTCTGTTCAGAACGACTTTACAAATGCCGCTTTTTGAAGTTGCCATTCTGCTCAGAGCTTTCAAAAACCCATTTGGATTGAATTGCAAATTAGGATTTTATTCAAGAGCACCTGGGTTTTGTTTTCCAGAGAATTGTCATTCATGTGAGGGCCTCATCAGTTATGTAATGGTAAAGAATCTCAGTATTTAAAGCCACCTCCATGAGAAAGGGTTTGTGATAAAAACTAAATGAGTAAGGCAAATTTGTTTTACTCGTGTTAATTCACAAAGAAAAGAAACCTGAACTGTAATTTTTATGGTAATGCTTGAGGCTGTAGTTATGGAATCAGTATAGTTCATTGTTTTATGCACTGTATTTTGTTTGAAGTTAACCTGCTGTAGGCTATACTAATTAAATAAAGAACATTGTAAATACTAATGTAGTAGACAGTTTAATTGTGTCACTTAAAGAATATGTAAGCTGGTTGGTATTGATGATATTAAGCTGTATGTTGTTGGTAGTTTGAACACAGTTTGTCCTACTGATGAACAATAGCAATAAAGCTAGCTAAAATATACATATCCCACCATTCACTGTGTCTTATTAAAATAATGCATAATAATAAGTTCTGAACACGTGATGAGAAAACATAAAAGTCATGGAAACAGGGCCATAGTGACAACATAACTAGTTCTGCTCAGTAACTTTGACATACACAGTATGTGAAAAGGATTTCTAGGCAGAAAGCCCTTTACAAGAGAACTAAACACATCGAAATAAAATACAGAGTATGTGAAAGATTATTAGCAATGCTTTGCAGAGATATTCGGCAGAGTGACCCTGCTGTCTCCCCCCGGCAGCAGTGGGCAAAAGTGGACATTAATGAGCTGTGTGCTGGCACAGGAAGTTCCAGAACAATGACTTTAACAATTAAGAGAGATCAGCTTTGATGCCCCACTGATCACACAGGAAAGGACTGACTTTGATGGACCAATTTTTACTATGCAGCGGCATTCATTGCCTCATACATTTAATCACTGTGTGTGTGCACCACTAATCTCACACAGCCAATTATCTTAGCAGGCTTTGAATGTTTGCTTAGGAGCTCTAGTAATTCATTTGCAATGTACTATGTGCTCTGAGCCACGACTATATATTGCCAGACAAAACTGGAAAAGACATTACATTAAAATCTGATTGACTGACTTTATGCAATTTATGCCTTATGCCACAGAGCTCACCGGGTTTTTATTGTACAGTACATACAAGTTTACAAATTCAATTTGTGTTTATACAGAGAGTGTCTGACTATTATTATATTTTTCACACCATTGTTGTGGTTTAACTTATTCCCCACTATTGACAAGCTTTTTCGTCTGTCCATGACTTCATTGTTCATCTTCTGAAAAATTACAATATCTCTGCATAAACCAAAAGGACCAAATGCAATATTACTTGCATGCGACATTACCCAATAAAATTAAACCCCAAAGAGAAATACAACTGTCCAAGCTTTGTAGGTGTTGATGGACTACTCAATCTATGTTTTTACCACCATTTTATTTATATTTTACAAGACATTATATTTTCTTAATGCTGCAGTTTGTAACAACTTTGCAGTAAAATATTCAAAAACCACTAGGCCAGTGTTATATATTTTGTTCAGCTGAGTACTTACAATATCTATGTATGTTTTAAACTACTTGTAAATTGTGAGAAAATCGCCATTTAAAACCGTGACACAGGGCCGTGCAGTCGCCTGTCAATGGCGTCAAATCCGCGTTATCCTTTTTACCGCCTTTACTGACAAAGAATCCGCATGACAACCATTTCTCTTTTTTTTATTGCTTTTAACAGAAATAGACAACAGAGTTGACAACAATTTCTCGTTCCCGTCTGATTAATGGCCATCAGCGGTGGAGTTGACGAGAACAGATCCCATAATTCCACGCTCCTTCACAGCGTCATCAAGCTACGGAATTGTTGTTGCTTTGATCGTGTTCCCTCTAGCGGCGGATTTACACAAACTGCGCCTTTAATGCAACTTAATGTATACAGAATGTACATTAATAAAGCAAAATATTCTTAAAGTTAAATTAATATAATAAAAAATGCTGGTGCTAGCTGGCAACTTTTTTTCAAACCTGCACTGTAAAAAAAATTTGGATTGTAGTCAGCTGAACTTAATTTAGTAAGTTAATCCAATGGTTTTGTCCAATCTTGTTGAGTTGACTCAATTATGTAAGTTATCTCAACTTTTGGAAGTCAGTACAACTCAAAAAATCCAATACAAAAAGAAACTTAAAAAGATGAGTTTAAAAATTGCAGATTTTTTACAGTGTGGGTCAGTTTGATCTGTGAACACCGGTAGTCTAAAGTCGGACTATTTAAGACTAAAAAGTGCCACCAGCACACGGTAGCCTAACTATCAGACCATTATCACTTTAATCTATGTATGGCCTACGTAAACATTGAACTTCAAAAATTTGTCAAGCCAACTTATTAACTTTTTTAACTTTTATTATCTAGTTTTCTGTTACAACCAACCAAAGAATCGAGTTAGGTCTCATTTACTTTTGACAGAGGAGCTCTGCTGTTTGTCTCAACATTAGCTTTTAATGATGGCAATTACAAAGTCACCCGAGATTATGAATAAATGTTCAGGGAGTCTGTGGTTTTCTTGGCTTCCAGGTCCTGACTGCCAGAATCGTTTCATTCAAGTTTTTCTGTTTTAGAGGGAAACCTTAATGATAGTCACAGACTAACAACTTCTAGGTGAGATTTGACCTTGTCAGTCTTACAGAGGCAGCTTGTTTTTTACCACCAGCATGGTTTACCGACTTGTAATTATTATTGAGTTTTTCCTTTTTTCATGCTTTCGAATCGAACTTCAGGAACAGGTAACCTTAAATGTCAGGAAACTATGAATGGCGTGAATGTCAGCAGATATATACTGTAGAGCAAACTGACTTTGCTCTGCTGTAATGGAACCACAGACCTTCTTCCCATCAACAGTGCTGTGTGCTTAGCCAAATAACACACAGCAGATGCCCGTGAACCCCAGTGCTGTAAAGCAGCGAAAGGAGGAAGCTGGGGGTAGTATTTGGGGTTTTCAAGCATGCCAGTTCTCTTTATTTTTCTGCAGCCTCTCTTGAGCTATTGTGGCTGGCGATGGAGAGTCCCAGGGGCGCAGCAGTGTAATGGTAATACGGCCCATCTGACAGCTGTCAAAACAGCCCTGTTAGTCAAGCAATGAGGCTTGTCAACCTGCTGAAAAACTAGTCTGCAGCCTCTCAACATTACTCTCTCTCTCTCTCTCTCTTTCTCTCTCTCCCTCTCTTTGAATTACTCACTCACTTTACACTGACTGCCACAAAACAGAGTTGGTTTCCTCCTTTGGGTTGACCTTTCACACTCTGGCCCGGTCCATACAACAACATGTTCCAGTATAATCACATGTCTCACACACTATTGGCCAACAGCGGCTTGAAAACAGGATGTATTCGTAGGAAGACCGCAGAAAGCAATTAGATTGTGTTGTTGGAGATCAAGTTGTATATTTACTCTTTTAGTCTTGGTAGGCTCTGAATGCATTGTCCTTATAAGATGTTATTGTTCCTGTTAGCGGGTTGTCGTGATACTAAATTTCAGGTGTTGATACCAATACCTGTGAAATTTTCAAATACTATGTTTCTGTACCACAGCATAACTACACGAACACAAATCTTTAATGTAAAGTTAATAACAATAACAAATTAAAATGTCTTTTAGCAAGTGTTTTTCAACTGCATAACCACCTGAAAATAACATTTTTAATTAAATGTTCAAGCAAATATATCCACAGTGATTATCAACTGGTGGATTACAAGTCAGGACAAAGAAAACATTCTAACCTTTAATTGCTGGCTATGCATTAAAATAAACGTAATGATGTTTTGGTAATTTGTCCCCTTACCCCAAATTACTACCCATTACTAAATAAGCACCTCTAGCGGCATCAGGCAAAACTGTCATCATTAAATTATTTATTATAAATTATGATTTTCAACTTTAACTGTCATGATTAATTGTAGTTACATTACACATTACACTTTTCAGTCATTTTGAGCAAATAATATTTATTATATAACAAAAAAAGAGATCACCATTCTAAATAAATCTGCAGTAAAAACACTGCTGCCAGAAGCATTATTTTATATATATATATATATATTTTAAACTACTTTAAATAGATTTTTTTTAAAACATCAATCTAAATTTTCTGGGTATGTTGTGACAAGCATTACACATCTGCATTTGGCAATTTTCTGCCATTCTTCTCCTCAGGTCCTCTCAAACTCAGTCAGGTTGGAATGGGGAATATCAGTAGACAGACATTTTCAAGTTTCTTCAGATGTGTTCAATTGGTTGAACACTGGCTGGACCATTAAGGGACATTGACAGAGTTGTCCAGTCACTCTTGCATTGTGCATAGGATCATTGTCCTGTTGAAAAACAAACCGTCTGGCCAGTCCGAGGTTCTAAAAGCCGGACTAAGTTTTCATTAAGGGTATCTCTGTATTTTGTGCCGTTGAGCTTTCCTTCAATCCTGACAAGTACCCCAGTTCTTGCTGCTGGAAAACCCCCAAACAGCATGATTCTTTTAATACCACACTTAACTGTTGGGATGGTATTGTGTATGTGAGGTATTCCTCCATTCAGATGCTTGAAACTGAGATTAATCTGACCAAAGAATCTTGTTTCTGACTGTTTAAATGTTTAGTTTTTAGTTTGCAAATTTCAAGATTTCATGTGTCTTCACTGAGAAGAGGCTTGAGACTGGTCACTCTGCCATAAAGTTCAGATTGGTGGAGTGTTTCAGTGATGTTTGTCCTTCTATAAGTTTCTTCCATCTCCATATATGATCATGGAGCTTAACCAGAGTGACAATCAGCTTCATAGAGGCCGTTTATACAAGATCGTTATCAACTGAAAGCACAAAACGTTTTATGCATCTTGGCAGTTCGTTTACATGGAAACAGCATTTTGGGAACCGAAAATGCAAAGTTTTGAAAACGGGTCTCAAAATGCGAGTTTTTGAAAACAGATGCGTTTTCATCTCCATGTAAATATAGTCGCGTTAGGATAACCAAAACAATATGGCGGCCTCCAGTACTGTGAGCTCTCGCAGCTCGACTATGTATTAACGTTTTCCCAGCAAAATGTGGATTTACTGCATCAATAAGACCAGCAGAGACACATTATTTACATTTGCCCGACTTTTAACACATATACTGTACGTCAACCAAAGGTATTAACTGTGTATGGCTTATAACTGTGTATGTGCGCAACATCGCTACCACTGGCCTGGCATGCATACTACAGCATTTTTGTCAGTTTTCCTGGATTCGTTTAAATGCAGATCATTTTGATAACGCTGTCATGTGTACGTGAAACCTTTCAAAACGCAAAAGAAAAACTTTTCAGTTTTTCGTCGTGTAAACGTGGTCTTGGTCATCACTCTAATCAAGGCCCTTCTCCATAGATTGCTCAGTTTGGCCAGGAGGCCAGCTCAAGTAAGATATCTGGTTGTTTCAAACTTCTTCCATTAGTGATTAATGGAGGCTACATGCCTTTGTGATCCTTTAATACAGGACATTTTTTTGTAGTCTTCCTCAGATCTGTGTCTTGGTGAAATCGTGTCTCAGAGCTCTACTGGCAGTTCTTTTGACCTGATATGCAATTGCAGCTGTTAGAGCTTTTATTGAGATATGTGTGCCACTCCAAATCATACTCATTCAATTGAATTTGTATGGGTATGAATACTTTTGAGAAATGCCTGTGACTTTACTCTGGTATTGTGTTTTATATGGTTAATATAAAACACTATACCAGACTTTCCTTTTACAAATGTAATGTTTTGCTTATAGTCATTTTGTCTTATGTACAGCTGCTTTGTAACAATGAAAATTGTAAAAAGCGCTATATAAATAAACTTGCGTTGAGAAGTTGTTAGATTTATGGTGGAGTTAAGTGCTCCGAAATATCTTTAAAACCATAAATATTTATGAAACAATTTCTACTTTTACATACATACATACATACATGCATACATATATATAGCCTACACACACACATATTTATATATATATATATATATATATATATATATATATATATATATATATATATAAAATACCATTCACTTAAGCATACTGTATCAGTGATTCATATTTCAGCCACAGAACTTTGATATTTTAGTTTAGTATATTTACAGTCAATTGTTGATATTGGTCACACCACATGATGAGTGATAGTTATATGTCATTAACCCATACATACAAAAGCAATTACCTTTAATACAAAGCTCAAAATGATTTGTATTTGTATTTGTATAAAACCAGAAAGGTAGCGTGGCTCAAACCAAAAGCATATTTTTATGTTTCCATTTCTAAATCTAACAAAATTTATGTCTGATTTATCTCAACATTGAACTCAACTTGGTTTTCAGCTTGAGTGAAACTGGTGTTTTTAGACACATTGATGGCCATTTACTGTATTCTATTTGGGAAGTTGTTACTTTATGTCCTAAAATTGCCCTTTTTATACTACAGGCCAAATTACTCAGACGAGGACTGTACATTCAAGTACCCAATGTCCAGTGTATAACTGGCCTAAAATCACAAGATAAACATCACCACTTATCCAGTTGCATCAGGATCATTAACTTATGAAGGTGTTAATTAAGTAATAAAAATACACCTCATCACACCCTGCTTTGAGTATAGAACCTCAATCTTAATGCTGGTGGTGTATTTTGCTAGAAATCTTAACAGCTGTGCTGTCAGTTGTTTGGAGGCTGTGAGCAAGCCCGGTGTCATGCAGTCATGTTTAAAGGTGGAAGGGAGTCAGATGTCTAGAGAATACTGCGGGCAAGTTCAAGAGATTTTAAACGGCCACCAAATAGGAAAAGTTAAACAGTTTTAGCACAACCTACAATAAAACAGAAATGTTAAAAGGGGTTTCTCTGTAATTTTTGTAATCTTTGAAGTCATCATCAGCACATCCACTCTACCACAGTGTGTATCCATGCAGGGCCAGTTACCATTAACTGAAATGGATTGGGTCAAGTGTCAGTCACTTGAAAAACGCTTTTCACACTGTCTGAAATGAATATAGGTCGAAACTCTGCTATGCACATGTCACATCCATTATCGTTGGAGTTTTTCAGTGCTGCTATTCTGGTGAAAAGACTGATTGGTCAGGGGGATGTGACCATTTAGAGGCAGACAAAGTTGATTTTGGCTTGTGTTTGTGGGGGACTGGGGAATTGAGCTTTTTCACCTGGCAAGAATCTTTGGAAAGCCAACCTGCCGTAAGAATGGTTTTGGCCAACACAAACAGGTGCTGGTTCAAACTTACTGCATTTGAATGGTCTCTTGTCATTCGAAAGACAGGCATATTAATTAACTTGATTCAGACAGTCATAAACATTTTTTTTGTTAAGATATTCTCCATAAGGCAAATTTAATTATTCATATTTCATTTTTAAATCAAATGTTTTCAGAGGCAAAGCAGTAAGCATTCCAGAATATTGCATCATCACAGTTTTTAAGAAATATATAAATATACTGTAAGAATTATCTATACTGTCATGAGACAGGAATCATGATAGGAAAACAAAGGAAGAAAACTGACCATGATAACTAACTTAAGACTCAACTTTGTGTTTTTCTGTCAAAATGAAAATAAAAATAAGTTAACTAAAGACAAAACAAAGTTAACAAATATGTAAGTTTAGATTTTTAAGTTGTATTTTAGCAACCTATCTACTTTAATGCTTGCCAAGTTATTAAAAAAAATATTTTTGCAAAATACAACAACAAAAAATCCTATATTATTAACAGTCAACACATTAAATCATTTAACATATGTGTCCCTGGACATTTTTTTTAATTGATATTTTTACATCATCTAAAAGCTGAATAAATAAGCTTTGTTAGCATATGACTATATTTGGCCGAGATACACTATATTGCCAAAAGTATTCGCTCATCTGCCTTTAGACACATATGAACTTAAGTGACATCCCATTCTTAATATGACGTCGGCCCACCCTTTGCAGCTATAATAGCTTCAACTCTTCTGGGAAGGCTTTCCACAAGCTTTAAGAGTGTGTTTATTGAAATTTTTGACCATTCTTCCAGAAGCGCATTTGTGAGGTCAGACACTGATGTTGGACGAGAAGGCCTGGCTTGCAGTCTTTGCTCTAATTCATCACAAAGATGTTCTATCTGGTAGAGGTCAGGACAGGCCAGTCAAGTTCTTCCACACCAAACTCGCTCATCTATGTCTTTATGGACCTTGCTTTGTCATATTGGAACAGGAAGGGGCAATCCCCAAACTGTTTCCACAAAGTTGGGAGCATGGAATTGTCTAAACTCTCTTGGTATGCTGAAGCATTCAGAGTTTCTTTCACTGGAACTAAGGGGCCAGGCCCAGCTCCTGAACAGCCCCACACCATAATCCCCCCATCCACCAAACTTCACAGTTGGCACAATGCAGTCAGACAAATACCGTTCTCCTGGCAACCACCAAACCCAGACTCGTCCATCAGATTGCCAGATGGAGAAGCGTGATTCGTCACTCTAGAGAACACATCTCCACTGCTCTAGAGTCTGACAGAGTCTCTAGAGAGACATTTCACAAAAGCTTTTATCTCTGTAAATTTAAAAGTCTAATGCAACTATTTTAACAGTGATTTTACATGATATGTTCAAAAACAAAGTTTAAACATTTCTTAAATTACAGTAATTTAAAGCTGCAATCTAATATTGCCATATAGTGTAAAATTGAAGTTACATGCAAAATCCGACCTTACTCGTTAAATGATATGTTATTAGTATAAGCTTACCATTGTAAATTGTGGTAAGGAGACTAAACACTTTTGTTTATTTTTAACAAAAAAGTCACAGATGGCAGATTTCAATTAGAACATTTTTTATGAATGTCAAAAATGTATTGAGAACAATCAGTAGATTATATGTGTATATGTACATGTTATTATATTGTATCATATAGAATAATAAGTATAACGCTTTCTTGTAGCTAAGTGGAACATTTATTTAACACACAAACAATTTACTTATAATTTTTAGGGATGCACCGAAATTAAAATTCTTGGCCAAAGCCGAGGCCGAATAAAAACAAAACACTTGGCCGAATACCGAACATCGAACATGGGTTCTAGCATTTCTTCTATTTATATAGCCAATTTTTTCACTATTGCATAAACTGAACGGTCAAATGTTATTTGTATATTTTGTCTTGCTTTTCAATATAATACAATATAACTTAAAATAAAATTGAGCAAAACAAGTAAATTAAAACAAAAAATTGAGCCCTCTCCCTTCTCGAATAGCCTGACTGCTGAAAGAATGTAATGTACTCTGTACACCTACAACAAAACAGTTCATTAAAAAGTCTTTTAACATTATAAGCCAAAAATACGAATAAACAAAAACTGCAAAATAATTTAAAGAAAAACATCCATGCAAGGAATGCTGACTGATGCTGACAAACAATCATTTCAGTTCAAGTCTCTCCTCCAAACTGACAAAAAAGCTGACTGTTCTCTCAGAAGGCGTGCTCGTGGCAAGGATGCAGAGAACATACTCTGACAAGTTGTTTAGTACAGGGACCTGTGTGCACGGAGGGGCTACCGTCAGACCATCCACTGCCGTCTGAAGTACACCAAAGTTACCAACCGGTAAAGGTGCTTTCATTTGGAAAGTTACTGCCGCACCGCTTCCACACTCTGCTGAGATGTTTGCTGCATTAATAAAGCATGCATGTCTCTCTCTCCGCACTGGTTGCTCCTACGTTTTCATGTTTTTTATGACACATTTCATATTTTGAATGCTTTTGTCTTGTTCAATTTACATTTACATTTACATTTACATTTACATTTTGTCATTTAGCAGACGCTTCTATCCAAAGCGACTTACAAATGAGGCAAACAATAGAAGCAATTAGAACAACACAAGGACAGCAATATATAAGTGCAATAAAACTGGTCTCAGCAAGCCTAACACAATATACGAAGCTAAGGTGTTTTTTAGAAAAGATAGTAGAAAAAGATATAGAACTCTGTATTAGGGAGTCAGGTGTTGGTGGAAGAGGTGTGTTTTTAGCCGATTCTTAAACATGACTACAGAATCTGCAGATCTTGCAACAGGCAGATCATTCTACAGACGTGACGTGTGCTTTCTTTGGCTCATTGAAGACCACTCTTGCCTCTGCATTCTGGATCATCTGTAGAAGTTTGGTTACGCAGGCTGGGAGTCCAGCCAGTAACACATTGCAATAGTCCAGTCTGGACAGGACAAGAGCCTGGACTAGGACTTGTGTAGCATGCTCAGACAGGAAAGGTCTAATTTTCCTAATGTTGTAGAGGACAAATTTCCAGGTCCGGGTGATGCTGGCAACATGATCCGTGAAGTTAAGCTGATCATCAATTACCATTCCCAGGTTTCTGACTGTCCTGGACTTAGAGGGTAGACAGGAGGATGTGGTGATTAACAATGTCAAAAGCGGCAGATAAATCCAGTAGGATAAGTACTGTCCAGGAGATGATTTTGTGTGAAGAAGGAGGAAGTCTTGGCAATGAAAGGGAAGAGAGATACCGGTCTGTAATTTTCTAACATTGCAGGATTAAGTGTGGGTTTCTTCAACAGCAGGGCTATACGGGCATAAAAGGCTGTGCTAATTGTTGTATCTAAATGTTTCATCCACAGAAGTTGCTACAGGTAAAATTATTTTCTAGAAATGAGTACGGCTGAAATAACATATTGTAAAAATCCAGTCTAAAAGTGTCAAGAGCCTGGACGAGAAGCTGTGTTGCTTGTTCTGTTAAGAATTATCTGATTTTCCTAATGTTGTACAATGCAAACCTGCATGACCGTGTTGTTATAGTGACGTGATTCTTAAAAGTCAGCTGATCATCCATGATTACTCCAAGATTCCTGACTGAAGTTGATGGGGTTATCTTTGATGGACCAAGCTGGATGGTAAGCTGGTGCTGTTCTGATGGAGTGGCAGGAAATAATAGAAGCTCAGTCTTCGCCAGGTTGAGTTGTAGGTGATGGTCTTTCATCCATGAAGAGATGTCATCCAGGCAGTCTGAGATTTGTGTGGCTACCGCGGAATCATCTGGATGAAACGAGAGGTGAAGTTGAGTGTCATCAGCATAACAATGGTAGGAGAATCCATGTCCTTGTATGATAAAACCCAGTGATGTGGTGTATATGGAGAAGAGCAGAGGCCCAGAAACCGATCCTTGTGGAACCCTGGTGACTAGTCGGTGTGATTTGGACACCTCACCTCCCCAAGCTACCTTGAAGGATCTGTGAGATAGTATTTAACCCAGGAGAGTGAAGGTCCAGTAATGCCCAGTGCAAAGACGGATGAATGTGATGGTTAATCGCGAAGGCTGTAGAAAGGTCTAAGAGAATGAGAACAAATGACTTGGACTCACCTCTTGCCCTCCCTAGAGTTTACGTAACTGTTCGTAAGGCAGTTTCGGTTGAGTGACCGCTCTTAATGCCTGACTGGTTAAAAAGAGAGATTGTTGTCACTGCACCACCTGGCCAAGTGGCTCACCTCACTCCTGTAGTTTGTCTCATCTCTGTTGCTAATGAGATCCACTACAGTCGTGTCATCCGCAAACTTGATGAAGAGGTTGGAGTCGTGTGATGGTGTGCAGTCGTGGGTCAGTAGGGTGTAGAGGAGGGGGCTAAGTACACATCCTTGGGGGGCCCTCGTATTCAGTGTGATAGTGCTGGATGTGTTACTGCCAACCCATACTGCCTGAGGTCTCCCAGTCAAAAAGTCCAACAGCCAGTTGCACAGCGAAGTGTTTAAACCCAGCTGGAACAGTTTGTGAGTGAGATGTTGAGGGATGATTGTGTTGAATGCTGAACTGAAGTCTATGAACAGCATTCTGACGTATGAGTCTTTTTTGTCCAGGTGAGTGAGTGCAGCATGGAGGGTAGTGGCAATGGTGTCATCGGTCGAGCGCTTGGACCGATATGCAAACTGGAAGGGGTCCAGAGAGGGTGGAGGGCAGACTTGATGTTGTGCATGACCAGCCGTTCAAAGAATAGGAGTGAGTGCAACTGGACGGTAGTCGTTGAAGCAAGATGGAGATGACTTCTTTGGGACTGGGATGATGGTGGTGGCTTTGAAGCATGTGGGGACAACAGTCTGACTCAGCGAGATGTTGAAAATGTCGGTGAAGACATCAGTGAGTTCTGCTGCACAGTCTCTCAGCACACGCCCAGGAATGTTGTCAGGACCCGGAGCTTTCCGTGCATTGATCCTGCTGAGGGATCTTCTCACTTTGTCTGGGGACAGCGTCATCACCTGGAGGTGGTGGAGTCTTCTGTGCAGTGGAGTCGATTTGTGCCTCAAAGCAAGCGAAGAAGGCGTTCAGCTCATTTAGCAGGGAGATGTTGTTGTCACAGGTCTGTGGTGGGGGCTTGTAGTCCGTAACCCGAGTGTCTCTGGTGTCGCTGAAACGATGGGATATCCTCCTGGAGTACTGTCTCTTGGCCTCTCTGATGCCGCGGGATAGATTGGCCCTAGCTGTCTTCAGGCTCACCTCATCTCCTGCTCTGAAGGCAGCATTCCGAGCCTTGATGAGACGGTAGACTTCCCCTGTCATCCACGGTTTCTGGTTGGCCCGCACAGTGATGGTCTTTGTGGTCGTTACATTATCAATGCACTTGTTGATGTAGGCAGTGATAGTCTCTGTGTACTCCTGGAGGTCTGTGGTGTTGTTGTATGTGGCAGCCTGCTTGAACATATCCCAGTCAGTAGTGTTAAAGCAGTCTTGAAGTACCTCTGATGAGCCTTCTGGCCACACTTGTATCTGTTTGTAAACTGGTTTGGTGACTTTAAGGAGTGGTCTGTATGCAAGCATTAGCATGACAGTGATGTGGTCTGAGGCGCCAATTGTGGGGGAGGGCTTTGTATGATCCTCTCTGGGTGGTGTAAACAAAGTCCGTTGTGTTATTTCCCCGAGTTGGAAAGTCTATGTGTGGTGTATTTTCGGGAACACACTCTTCAGGTCTGCGTGGTTAATTAAAGTCTCCAGCCGAGATGAGAAAAGCATCTGGGTGGGCTGTCTGCTGCTCACTGATGTGCTGGTACAGTTCATTTAGTGCCTCACTCCTGTTGTTTTTGTTGGAGCTGGGGGGGATGTATACAGCAACAAGTAGTATGGCTGTATATTCCCTTGGTATGTAGAACGGCCGGCACTTAATAATCATAAACTCCACCAGGGGTGAGCAGTGTTTGCAAACCACAACAGTGTCGTTGATGTAAACAAAAAGTCTGACGTCGCGTGTCTTACTTCCCTCGACGAGGACTCTGTCCGCTCGATAGCATGTTAGCTCGTCGAGCTGAATGGTGCAGTCCAGTACGTTGTTGTTGAGCCATGTTTCCGTGAACACAAAAACACAACAGTCTCTTACAGTCCTTTGAGTTGAGCGTAGTAGTCAGATGTAGTCCAGTTTCTTGTCCAAAAAGCGTACGTTAGCCAGTACGATGGTGGGGATAGCTGGCTTGTTTGGGTTAGCTGCTAGCCTTGCCCGGATACCTCCGCGCTTACCCCTCTTCTGCTTTCTCTCACGTCGCTTGTGGCGCCTCCACTGTGGGCAAGATGCAGTAGTGGGGGTCAGTGATGACGTAATCCTCTGGAGCAGAACAAGGTCACGCAGCTCTTCGGCGTGTGCAGAGTTTAACTCTAAAAATGTTGTTCTGCCAACATCGAGAATAAACTCACGACTGTATGCGCGCTTAAAGACAGTTATGCACGATGAAGACGTACAAAGACATTGCGACTTACAAGACAAAAAACACGAAAACACCGTTCCGTCGAGAGAGAGAGAGAAGCCGCAGCGTGTGCATGCGCCACCATCTTGGAAAGTTCCTCTAGATGTCAAAAAAACTTTAACACGTAAATGCTGTGTGTCTTTACTAACCAAATGAGATATACTGTATAATAAAGCATCATAAAAATAGTTTACTCAAAAAAGCCAAGTATATGAAAACACATCAATTAGCTGCAAATTGCCAATTGAAATAGAGCATTGAAAATACACACAATCGAAACAAAAACTCCCATGTGTCGCAAAAAAGTCGCGGTATGTTTGGGCAGAACATTTGGAAAGATAAAACTTGAGGAATTCACATCTTATAATATGGCGCAAATGCAGGAAAACGAGAGTCAGTTAATGTTTAGGCAATATGAAAATATATAAGGAAATAGACATTTCTCTTTTACTCTTTTCGGCAATATACACCTCTAACGTTTGTTTGCAACCTGCCATAAAACCTAAAAATAATTATGGTCAGAATGACTTATTGTGAAAAGTAAAAAATGAACTTGACTCGCATAACATCGTCTTATGGAAAAGCCATAATTCGTCACAGCAACTAAATAAATTAGTTATAAAAAATACATTTCCAGATGATTCCTGTAAAGTTGAATCCGCAAGTTATAAAATAGCGTCTTGATTACATTATAGTGTTTTTGATTCGGTACTCATGGTGGTGCAGGGGCCCTATGCATAGTTTGCATATGGGAAGGATCGGCTCTGCATGCGCATTACATGTTCAGTCGTGAGTATACTCAAAACAATAATGGCAGCCTCCGGTATTGTGTCATTGTGCTTGGTGACATACTTATTAACATTTATCCAGCAAAAAGTAGATTTTCTGCACCAGTAAGACACATTATTTACAATCGGCAAATTTGAAACACACATATTTGTCAACAAAGGGTGTTAAAAAGCACTTTTGGCTTAAAACTAGCATACACGTAGATGCCTTAAAATGAGTGGCTGCGTAGAGGAGCGGCGAACAGAGTATGTTCAGTCATTCCTGTCTGGGGCTCATAACAGCCATCCCGCAGGGAACACTTAGACCAGTCCTAATAGTAGGCAACTGTTTTTATTCAGCTGAGCCTCCCTTATCTCCAGCAGTATCAGTACCTATTGCTTAAACAAACAAAGGGGCAATTAAACCCCAGGATTACCACAGAGATCAAAGCATTGTCCTGAGAAGCAAAAACAGCATGGGACAGTAAAACAACTGCATGATTGTTGATTATGAAGATTGAAGGAAAGTTGACAACCACAAACTTGAACTAGAGCACAATATGTGGGAGGCATCTAAAATATGGACGACTGACCACTTAAAAACAGAAGCACCTGCATCTTTAATAATAATCATATTGTCTGTTAAAGCAAATATCAGAGAATCTGGTATTTAAGTAAATGTTTTATGACATTGCAACATAACGAATATGTCTACACTGTAAAAACTATAATTTTACAGAATTTTACTGCTTTATTTTACAGAATTTTACTGCTTTATTTTACAGAATTGTAAAAAAATGTTTTAAGTTTCACACCATAAACATTTATTACAGCAATGTAAGACTTTTTTTGAAATTCTATTGATATATAATAGTGTCTGTTCACACTATGTTTATCAGTATAGTTAAAAATGCACCGTGCTTGCCTTATTCTGTTTTAGTTTTATGTCTGTTTGCCATTCCTAGCTGAAAACCTACCTGTCAGGCTACAGATTGGTTGGAGGGATTTGAATATGGAATGACTATGGTAATTAAAGTCTGTCTGGGCAGAGTTACTGCAATGTGATAGCAACAACATTAGTTCTAAAGATTTTATTTTCTAACCCACTTTGATGGCTGTATTTGGAGTAGGTTGTGTTAGCAGTGTAAATGTAATTGGTTTATATCTCAGGGATTATGCATACTGATGAAAATGTATACCTTAAATGCACTATAAGTTGCTTTCAATAAATGCTCTGTCAAATGTAAAAGCTAGCAATAGCATGTACTGTATAGGCCACTTGACACAGCGTGCTAATTTTGTTTACATTGATAACATACTAAATTTATGTTTATTGAATTTTATTGAATTTATGTTTATTTAAAATTAATGATAGATGTTGCTTTTAATACTGTATCCCACAATACGATGTGCTTGACCTTTTATTTCCGAAAGTAATAGCCACTGTCAGTGTTAAATGACAATAATTTTTATTATGCTACAAATAAAACAATCATGAGAGAGTTTAATGATTGTCAAGTTTTCTTCTGTTTCTGTTTTACAAAACCCTCATGTCCCCAGTGATGTACAAAAAACTGCATATTGTCCGCGGTTATGCACAGTGGATCATAGTATGTACTGGCATGTAAATGATTTTCAGAAGTTTCACCAAAATAAATATTTTCCAGTAGGGTTGGTATTTTGTTTGTGTGTTTTTAACTCCTTTGGGAATTAACTAAATTGCGCATGCCTCATCTGCCAATGTGGCACTGGTTTTTCATTTGTGCAAAGCAGAAGTCGAATTCCAGAGTAAATTGCCTGTGGAAAATATGAATGAAATGGTTGCATGAAATCCACAAACTAAAGCCAAATTACAGCTTCATGGTTTCATGGGGTTCAAACGTTGCACTATGAAGTTATACTGAAAAAACACATTCCAAAATGAATAAGCATAGATTTCAAAATATAGATTTTGAAACAATTGATGTTCAATGCCAGTTAATCTCTGACCTGCAGCCTTTGCTCCATTGATAGCAATTTGAGTGTAATGCCCAGCAGTTAACATAAATTACCACCAGTCAGTAAGTGAAACCCAACCTGAGTCATGAACTTTAGAATCAATTTCAGTAATGCAGGAATTGATTATATTAATACTAATTATTTGTGCTTTTAAATGTCCTTGTGTTATTTTTTGCAATGCTAAGCATCCAAGATGGGTGGATATGAATTATAAAGGACATACAGTACATGAAACTTGTGAACCATGATGTGACACAGAAGGCAGGCTTAATAAAGATCCTGCTTAATAAAGATCTTGTGCTAGGGATGGTTTAACGTTTGCTCTGGACATCCATGTGCTTTTGGTCTGTGGGGGTCTGTGTCACACCATTCGTTATATTGACAGGCTGGTGGCGTCAAGTGCCAACAAGTGTGACATTCCAGGGTGCACCAGGCGGCCAAAAGCGCAGTGTGCTGTACACACACACACACACACACACACACACACACACACACACACACACACACACACACACACACACACACACACACACACACACACACACTGTCCTGAACTCGGACACACATCTGGCAGGGAAGATGATATGGTATGTGGACCCCCTTTACTCAGCGTATTACGCCACCCCAACCCCCTTTAATGTGAGTGCAGGAGGTGGTTAGAATTGTTGTGGGACAAACTAACTATATTTATTTGTATGACTATTCACACATGTAAGCGGTGTTGGACAAGCTACTGTGAAACTGTGAAAAGGTACTTATAATTAGGTAGAAGTTAAATTGATCTTTAAAAAAGTAGTTTGTTACACAACAAAATACTAACAAAAATCTATTAACTGAAGCTACATAGTAAAGTAAAATTCATAATTTAACCAGAAGTGAATCTTTCTGGTGCAAAAACAATAAAAGTTTTTATTGGACAAAAACTTTTACTTAGAGACAGCACCAAATATGAAAAATAAATGTATAAATTTGTCAAAAGACAATACTGTTTGTGTTATACCCCATGTTCCATGTATTTTCTTAATATTTTCAATTAAACTGACCCTTTATCACCTAGTAATAAAAAAATCTAACTACATTTAATAAGTAAACAGGTTTTGACTAGGCATAACCATCATCAAGAGAGTTCTACGAACTAAATCAAATTTCTCTTTAAAGGTTTTGTGCAAACCCTGACAATACTGAGAATGGGCACACTGGATGTAGACCTTATCTCACCTCAGCTGAATATAATGACACATTATTATTTACTACAGACTAGTCGGCACTAAATGACACACTCAACTATTACATATTGGCCATGGACCAATGGTGGCTCGAGGGTGTTTACCCGCCAACGCAAACTTTCCCGGAGAGTTCTGTTTGGTTTGCAGCACCCAACTAGTGAAACGTTGTTTAGATAATTTGTTCCAAATCTTTTTTATTTCAAATGTAGTATGCTGAGCCCTTAATACATGGAAAAATATATATGTTGGCTTTCTCATTTATTTCATGGACAATTAATTGGCTAGAACATGAATCTTACAGTTCCAAATTTTGCCTGAACCATAAGTGCCATGTGAAAAATTACTCGTGCTGCAACAAAAGATGTCATGACAAGAATGACTGGAATGATGTGAATACATATTGAGCTGTGATGAGAAAGGCCAACAGACGAGAGAAAATTGTCTGTTTAAGATGCCCCATCAGGTGCTGTTACATATCTCCTTAGTTATTTTTGCAACATATATGGTGTAATTTTATACACCAATTTTAAACATATATATGCTAATTTTGAATAAACAGAATTAATTCTTGCACAAGTTTGCTAATGGTGTAGTTACTGCATCAGACCACGTTTACACAATGAAAAACTGAAACGTTTTATCCTTGGCGTTTTGAAAAGTTTCACATACACAGCATTACCAAAACGGTCTGCATTTACACGGATCCAGGAAAACAGATTAAAACACTGTAGTATGCATGCCAGGCCAGTGGATGGCGATGATGCTGTGTAAAGAAACAGGATGTGCCTGTGCATATACACATAGAAAGTTATAAGACAAAAGTGCTTTTTAATACCCTTTGTCGACATATTAGATGAGATTAGATTAGATTCAACTTAATTTTCATTACACATGTACAAGTACAAGGCAACAAAATGCAGTTTGGTCTAACCAGAAGAGCAATAGCAGCAAGTGCAGGATATACAGCGGTTGCATAAGGGCAGGATAAATCAGTATTATACAAGTAATTTACAGATGGATATGTACAATGAACATAATATAAAGATGGCTATTACTATAAACAGAAATATACAGATGGATATATACAATGATAAGTTAGGCTATGGTGAGCAGTACTGTAATTGATATAAAGTAGCGCAAATAAATTATGGACAGAAGCTATCTACTAAACTAAATCCACATTTTGCTGGGGAAACATTAATACATAGTCGAGCTGCAAAAGCTCACAGTACTGGAGGCCGCCATATTGTTTTGTTATACTCACTCGAGTGAAAGCGTAATACGCATACACGCAATGAAAAGTGCCGCCTTGCAGTTTACACAGACACGAAAATGGCAGCGGTTTTAAAAAGTAGCACTTTGAGACCCATTTTCAAAAGTTTGCATTTTCTGTCCCCAAAACGCTCTTTCGATGTTAACGAATGGCCAAAAAGTTTTCAGTTGAAAACGGCGTTGTATAAACAGCCTCTTAGTTTGCAGAAGCTACTGTGGCCATGCAAACCAGCTAGACCCTGATCCACTGATTTTATTAAGGATGTAATGGGACAGTGTTAAGAGAGTGTACAATTTTCTTAATGCCAGCCATATGTCTTGAAGATACCATTAAGGCACAGATGTGACAATGTCATAAGGTCACAAATCTGACAATGTCATAAGGTTAAATAAAAAAAATCAGAGAATGAGAGAATTCCACTCAGCTGAACTATCAAAATGAATTACTTGGGTTATGTATCATCTTGCATTTTAATGGGCTCTGAACAGCCAGACCAAGAGGGGTGACCTTGTTTAAAGGGGCAAATGCATTCAATCATTCAATCAGGCTTGGGTTGCACATGTCTGGACTGCGCTCATCTCCAGACTGAGGATCTCTGGGTCAGGCCATGCCAGCACTTTCATCTGCCTATGATGGCGTCTGGCGTTGGAGTCTCTGGGAAAAACAGCCCATGCATGGTTGCTGCACTAATCCATCACAACCACTGAATCCAATCGCTGTGTCCTGTCTATTAATAAACGTAAGATGATGATGGATGGTGAGTCAATGGATTAGGTGTGACAGAACCTAACCAATATGCCCATTTCAAGGCTTGATTATGCCTGTTCCATTTTTCATGAAAGGTCTGGCATTGGTGCAGAAAACAAATATGCATCGGTTGTTTAGATCGTAATCTTTTCATGGTGGCAGTATGAACCATGGAAGATCTATGCCTCTGGTTTCGTTAATGCCTCTCATATGGATATAAGTTCCAACAATTTGTTTGACGTACAAGTACATCTATCAAACTACATGAAACTCCATGAAAATCCATCTGTCACTTACTGCTCAGCTCAAAGCCACAAAAGGAAAAAAGTAAATTCACTCTGGCATGGTTCCATGGCCATGCAGAAAACAACAAAATGTGTTCTAGTTTTGAACATTTGAATCCCAGTGGCTTAATGCCACAGTGCTGTGTTGGTTTAGCTATGCATCTCCCATGCTGCTTGGATTTGCTCGATGGGCTTCTCAAATGCAACGAGCCATGGCAAGCTGAGCACACACGGCGTTCCCTTGCCCCCCTTCCAATCTGAAGACAATTACAGGCAATTAAACAAACGCTTTCCCTGCTAGGTTGAAGCCACAGTGTGAGCACATTCCAGTGTGCATTCTTAATAGGCCCTCGCAGTGTGGTCAGAGGTGTCAGCAAGCGAACAATGGGATGGGGTCTGTTATTTAAGAGACCGGGTAGTACTTGAATGTGGATGAGCTGAAGAATAGAACTCAAAAGAGGTCCACTTCAAACAAGAGGAAGCTAAGTGTGGAAACTTGGCCCACTTTTTCTGTGAAACAGGAAAGAACTGGTAGATAATTAACTAAGGTTTGGAACTGAGAAATCATCAAGGTGATACTACACAGCGTGATTCGAAGCTTTCAACCATCAGCGCCGACCACACAGAGCTGAAAATGTGAAGGCGTCAGCATTGTAAATAGAAAGGAGACGTTGAGTGTATATATAATGCCATTGGGTCATGTACCCATACCCATGGGTCATGGTTATGGTCCTGTAATGTAATGCTTTCATGTACCCGTTTTATAGATAGAAATCATATCAGTTTCGTTCTATTACGTGAACATGTCTTTGAATTTTAAACAATTTTATTGTTTAGTCGAGGTTTCCATTGCCTTCTACTTGCAATATTTGTTCTACATTTTTTCATTTTTTTTAATAACAGACAGACAGGTAATAACATTTATTATGATATGTTTTTTAATTTATTTCCTTCTGTAACTGAACAACTTTTAAACTAAAAATGTTTTTAAGAATTTTCAATAATTTCAATCATTTTATAGTTTATAAGTTGTTTACTAGCACACATGTAACTGTTCATGTCAGTTCATTGTGCAAAACTTTACATAAAAAGGTCACACTTCAGTATTTTCCCCATAAAACGTAATCTTATTAATAATTAGTAAGGTAGTTGTTAGGTTTAAGTATTGGGTAGGATTAGGGATGTAGAGTGTGGTCTAACAGAAGTATTAATAAACAGCCAATATGCCAATAATAGGCATGCTAATAACAACTAGTTAATAGTGAGAATTGCCCTTTATACTGAAGTTCTACCATTAACTAAGACTAATAAATGCTGTTGAAGTATTGTTCAAAGGGATAGTTCACACCAAAAAATGTAAAGTTTTCTGCAGAACACACAATATATTTTAAAGAACGTTGGTAACAAAAACAACATTGGCCCTATTGACTGTCATTGTGTGTAGACAAAACCACTGAGACATTTCCCAAAATCACATAAGAACTAAAATACTTCGCCACAAAGGGAAACATAAATTAATCACTAGCAATCACCAACAAGTGAAAGTGCATTGTTTATAGTTTGTAAACGCTCTTACTGCCACCTATTAATAGCACAGATCATCAAAACCATACTCATGTGTTTCCCAATTATCTTACACATATCTTAGTGTATATGTCGGCTGGCTGCATAAACACACTGTTCCCACCTTTGGCTCACACTATATAAACTCAAATCAGAAAGGCAGGCACAGAAGTGTTAACTAGTAGTTATCAAATGAAACCTCATTACTACAGTAAGTGTTATTTTTGTTTTTTTGTTTTCTATGTCAGTTTTACTTTCCACCCAATATTTTTAGAACACGATTACACAAAAATAGAAAAATAATCCCAGTAATCCTAATCTATCTATCGCTGACCAATTACAAACTATTTATTTTGATCAGATTTGGCTTTCAATTTCTTGCTGTTGTGTAAATAAAGTTTGGAAAGTTACTGCATGTAACGACCCTGCTAGTTCTCTTAGAGCAATGATACGATTACACTTGTCACTCAAAAGGACACTGTACACGCTCATACACGCCATGTCATACTTTTATGTCTCATCCCTTCTCTTAAAAGACTGCCCTTGAACTGTTACAGGTTAAGAATCTAATTTGTTGGCTGATTTTGCCATGGTCAGGGTGGTCACTGGCCTTGACCCCCGCTTGTGGCTGGGCTGAATTTCAATTCTTTGCCAGACACAGAGGATCTGGGCTGTTTCTCTTTGAAGGACATCCAGTGACAGCAAGCACAGTCCCCTGGCAGCCCTGTCAGAGCACTGCAGCAGAACCAGACAGACAATGAGCTGTGTGTATGAGGTGCATTTGAGAGTCTGTGCCAGAGAGGGAGAGATTTGCCCTTCCACAGGAAGCGCAGGAACTCCTGTTCCCACTGGGTGATGGTCTCGTTTATAACTTCCTGTTTTCCATCATCTACCGTTAAATGTGATATGTCCCCTTTATGCAAATAAGAAATGTCGCCTTTATGCTAGCCCAAATCTGTTTTGCCTGTTTTGTTATCTGAAAAGCCAGGCATCATTAATTTGTTGCACAAACTGTGTGGGGCAATATTTTAATAATTGGGGTTGGCGGGTTTAAAAATCTTGTGCCCAAGCAAGAATAACCAACTAAAATAAAACCTTTTTCTTATACAGAAGTTGAACAGAGCACTTTGATCAATCGGCACACTTAGTCATTGAGTAATATTCTTCATCACAGATCAAAGAGATCCCACAGGATGCTTAGAATCATGTATACTGCTTATCATTTACTTTCAGAGCAGATCAGACACGGGAAGAATGTGTGAAACGGACATGGCGAGCATGTCCACAGCTTCCTGTTCATTCCTGACCCTCCACTGCTGGCCTCCGCGAGGCAGCGGTGCTGAATCAGACAGGAGTCCTCCCTCAGGGACCACCCCACCCGTCTGTAAGGGGGTTTTGCTTGAGTGAAGCATTATAATGGCTCAAGGAAACAGGGTTCTCTAAAAACTTTCAGAGCTGTCAAACGGTGAAGATTAATGCCCAAGCAGGATCCCTCTTGGGGAATTAACTCTACGTTTTCTTTCCCTCTCGCTCTCTTTTTCCACTCCCATACTCGCAAGAACATATTTTTCTATCTCTCTTATTCACCTTCCTCTGCATGTATTTTCCTATCTTAACATATGCATGTAAAACATTTAATCTAACTTCAAAAGGTGCCACTCAATGGCCACTTCTGGCCGCTCCGATCAGCTAGTGGGACTCCTAAAACAATGTGTCCTCAATCGGGGATGGCTCAGCAATGAGCAAAGCTTTTGAATGATTCATGGCCATCAAATTGAGGAGCAATCTCCTCACTGTCAGCGCTAGATCTCTTAAAGTGCATTTTTCACTGTACTTATTTACTTTCTTGACAGCTTGATCTCAGATGGCTCATGGAAGGGTCATCCTGGATATGCCAGAGATTTAAAAAAAAAATGGTTTTATGATGTTAACAGACCACCCCAACACTTTCTTGAAATTTCGCTGAATGGAGAGCCCCCTGGTTTAACCCTCTTCATGGTGGTGAAGATTTCTTTGAGATTAGAGCTGTAGAGACGATATCTACTGTTTTTGTTATGTTGTCAGTGTTCCCACTGTACCTCAGTGTATTTCCCCACTAGGTTTGGCCATTTCAAGCTTAGAATTTGTACTATGACATAAAGCAGAATGTATTTTAATATTTTCAAACAAATATTGTGATAGTTTTGTTATTTAATCAAATAATCTCAACACAAAAGAAGGAAGCAGTTTTACAAAGTTTTTCCTTACGATAAATTGTCATCAATAAAACACTTTGCCACCGTTTTGATGTCAGTGATGTCAAACATCTTGGTTTTCATGTGTTTCTAATTGATTTCCAAATTTTAAAGCTAAACTTAAGCTGGCGCCCCCTACTGGTGCCAGTTAAATAATCATGACCACACTGTCCAATGACATTTACATGTTATGTTATGTGATATCCTCCATGACTTCACCAATGTTATCATTTGCCCCAATAACTGGACAATGTGTGTGACATTTCTGAAGGAAGTTTCCTGTGAGTGAAATAAATTCTTTAAACAAGGGTTAGAAACTATTCTTTTCTTTCTTGACTTAATGCATGTCAGATTCACTTTGATCAAAGAAATCAGCTGAGCTTTGAATTGTTCTTTGGACATTTCTGCACACTGGCAGTCAATGGATGTTATACACATTGTACATTCTAAATGTAGGTGCGTTTGTTGAACAGACGTTTCAGTTTTGTAAAGAAGGGGGAGTATTCTAATACAATCTCCTGGCGAAAACATAAGTATTTTACGAGGTGGCACATTTTGGCAAATTTGTATGAATTCATACAATCTCAGTCGTACGTTTAGTATGGTTTGCTTTTGCACCAGTGATGTTAAGTGTTTTTGTTCGACTCACAAATGAATTCATACGAAGTAGCCACCTCGTAAAATACTTAAGAATTCCCGTGAGATCAGGTTGAGTAGTTTTATGTCAGTCTGTTCTGTATGCCCCAATAATCATCATAAAAATAACTCAATCAAACCATGAAGATTCTCCTTTAGATCTGGAGTTCCTCAAAATCTTTTCAACATGATCTCATTTTTGTTTTAAAAAATAAAATGAGTGGCATTACATAACCACACAAGTGCACTTGAACAGTTTAGCTATTGGTAGTCAGAAACAGACCAGTTTGAAACAATTATTGTTGCTTGGTTAGGCAGTCTTTTGTCTTTTTGTGACTCATCACCTGTGTTTGGTGGTTGTCAGTGTATTATTAAGTTACAAAACAGATAACAGTTCTTTAATAGATTGGTAAATTAACATACAGTATTTTACTGTAAATTCACAGTTACTTTTTACATTTACAAACATTTATATTTACAGAAATATGCTGTATTTTATTTTTACAGTAAAACTGTAGTTAATGTTCTACAGTACTCTTGTAAAAATTTACAGTTTTACTGGCAACAAAAATTGCCAGTAAGTTGCTGTAAAGCTTACAGTAAATTTTTTACAGTGTACAAATTACCTCCAGGTAAAAATAATTGCATTTTGTCTGTGAAATCAGATTGGATATTCAGGGAAAGCAAGATAATTTAAAGTGTGTGCATTTTAAATATAATCATATGTTGCCTTGTGGCACTTCTTTTTACAAAAAATTATCAAGCACACTAAATGGTCTATACACAGATATATGTAATGATGCAAAGATAATGCTGAAGTCAGTTTACATGTGGAAATACAAAAATGATACAGTTCAGTTTAAATGCTAGCCAACCTGTTTTACATCATTTAGATTTTTTTCTGGCCTTTGAGTTTGAGTTTAATATTTTTATATAACATACCTACAGTACATCTTTCAACATCATTATCACTGATAAATCCTTCACTCTTTTCCAACCCCAGTCAATAGCAATGTGACATGAAATCAGATTCAATTATGATGTAATTCCCCTTTGTCAAAAATGTATAAATACGGTATACAAAGTCTATTCCTCTCTGCAAGTTTTAATGATTATTGCACTTGTAGTATATTGCAAATTGTTAGGTATCTTCCCTGAAGGCTGATTACATGATATCTGAACAAACAATAATAATATTCTTCACATGAAATTAAGGGGTCAAAGCACCAGCAGGCAACAGCAGAGACGCCTTCAAAATAAGTGTTGAGACTGAGTGTTTGCATTCTTAATTGTGTGTGTTCTGTCATGCGTTCTGTGCTTTTTTTTAGCCAGCATCCTCTATTTTGCTTTACCTTAAAACACTCTGCTTTTGGGCATTCTATCCATGATTTTCTCTACACAGAGAGAAAACAAAACAGTGCATTACAGTTTTAATTCAGCGTCACCGTACCAAGTTACGCAAACATAACAGATCTTTTCGAGGTTTCCTTTGATATTTAAAACTCATTGATGGTGATTGACACGGAGTGTGAATTCACTCACTCTCTCCACACAAGCAGGCACGCATGCACCCTGATTCTCATTAGTGTCAGACCAAAAAAAACAACATCCTAGTTACTGAAATGTGAAACAAATAATAATACACTATATAAATTGTAAGTTATTTTGACATCCTGCCAGTATTTGTTGTCTCTAATTTGTGCTGCAGTTAAAATAAATATTATAATGAGTATTTAGGAAAAAATGCTTACAATGTCATAACACAAAAGTGTAATGCCTGCATGTAAAATATTGCAAAAGAATAATAAAAACTACAAAGGAAAACAATATAAATAATAGTAATATACAAAATAACATTTCCTATTCTTTTTCTGATTTTATGGAGCAGTGTTTTTGTGAGATTCAAACAGTCATGCTGATAGCATTTTAATGTTGCACAAACTGCATTAGCTTATTAGTGTTGCACTAATGTTGTTAATGTTCATTAATGTTGTAATTAAAAAACATTTAACCAGCCCTCTTTTAATCAACATGGTAATAAATCCTTTTCTTTTATGCTGTCTGTAATCACACACTTTTAGCTCCAGTGTGACACTAGTGTCTAGCCACAGGATGTGATAAAGATGGAAGAAGCTCGTTCAAGGGGTTGCATCAAGGATTTAACCCCCTCTAAGAAGTCACACTGTTTCATTGCCATAAAGAGTAAATTTGCCCTAGAAAGTACTTTAGTGTATATATGCGAGTGTGTGTGTGTGTGTGTGTGTGTGTGTGTGTGTGTGCGTGCGTGCGTGCGTGCGTGCGTGTGCTTAACTGACATACATGATGTCATATTTCATTCTTTTTGGTGTTAAAACATTATAAGCACATCCCCTCCCAAATTCTCATTAATATTCTAATAATATTTAAATCAGTACAAATAAATAATCAGATTCTAAATAACTTACAGTTTATACAATATATTTGTTTCACATTCTCGTAATTGGAATTTTTTTTATTACATAACTGTAATGATAATTAGGTATGTGCTGTCACATAATCTGTTGCATTGTCCTAAAAACAAGCTTAATTATCATTTTGCAAAATAAATGTGAAATATGAGCCATATTGTACATGATTCTGTTTGTGAGCATCCAGCATTTTTATAAAAACTTTTTAAACAACCTCTTTTTAAACCTCTCACTTAAATAGTGATTAAAAATATATTCATGTTATACCTTTCACAGCTTTAAAACAAAAAAAATTCACTATGAAATGAAAACGCACTAGTGTAGACAGAGTCTCTGTCCAGCTATAGCATGAAAATTTAGCAGCTGCCAGGAAGCCCTTTCATCTGAGACTGAACTTGTGAAATGCAGATTTGCTCAAATGGCTGATGCTTCTTGTCCTGGGGGACTTCACTCACTTCCTTGAAAGAGTGAAAAATGACAGCTAATGACTTGAAATGACAGCAGTATTGTAAACCTTGCACCTACATGTGTTGTGGGAATGTCTAGTCCCTTTAGTTCAGCTTCACTGGAACATTATGTTTACGTCCTGCTAGCCTACTGGATTAAATATATAGGACGTTACATATAACACATATATAATAAAAAAAACACTCACAGAGGAAAATTGTATTTCTCAGGTTGATCAAGATGTGTTTATTTTAAAGCTAAGCTTATTAATAGTGCTTTCAAGTTGTTTCAAAGCAGCTTTAGATTTAGTCATCCTGTTGATTTAGATTCCTAGGGCAAACTGCTCTCCATTTAGCACAAATAAATTTTTGGTTACACTTTATTTTAAGGTGTCTGTGTTACAGTGTACTTATACATTTAAGTACTGAGTAAAGTGAAAGTGACCTATTTGTCAGATATGGTGACCCATACCCAAAATGTGACCTCTGCATTTAACCCAACCAGTGAATAGTGAACACAAACACTTCAAGTCGTGAACACACATACACCGGGAGCAGTGGGCAGCTATCACTGCAGCACCCGGGGAGCAAACGGGGGTAAGGTGCCTTGCTCAAGGGCACATCAGTTGTTACGTGCCAGTACTGAGAATTGAACCGGCATCCTTCTGGTTACGAGTCCGACTCTCTAACCATTAGGCCACAACTGCCCCCATAATAATAATTAACTACATGTACTTACTATAGGGTTAGGATGAGGGTGTGGTTTTAGGTTAGTTGCATGTAATTATGCATAATTTATAATAAATACTATAGTAAGTACATGTAACATGTGTAACAAGAGCACCGTAAAATAAAGTGTTACCATTTTTTTTTAAAGATTTTATTTGTGATGGGGTTATTTGTTAAATAAATATTATGTCATATATAATGATCATTGATATATGTATGACCTAATAAAGCAACACACTTATTTAGCCCAATTAAATGTAAAGATGATGATAAAACAAAAAATAAGCACTGTGAGATTTAAGAAGCAAAGTGACATTGAATGAGTAAAAACCATTGGGATGTAGCAATGGAAAATTAAGAGTTATGGAATTAAATAAGTTAACAAGTAATACAATTCTTGGATAATTTGATTTTCTAGAAACTGTCCTTGTGGAACCGACGTCTCTCTGTAATTAACATGAGAAATGAGGAAGCCGGACGTGACCAGACATCACACTGCTAGAAGAGTCTTTTTATTGCAGAGTACCGCAGAGGTAATTTGTTGGGGACAAATGGTTAGCTTTACAAGCTCTAGAGTCTACAAGAGTGTAGATCCCAAAAGAGGTGATTTAATGTAGGAAGTCATGGTCTGGGGCTGTAAAAAGCCAGTTGGTCTCCATCACATCCTGTGCAAAATAGTACAAAGTCCAAAAGGGAAACACCTTTCAGGATTCTCATTCATGACTGCAGGGTTATGTGTAATCTCAAGGGCAGGGGTGTAGTGTGTTAAGACACGACTCCAATATTAAGACAACAAAACATTCTTAAAAGTCTTTCAGACACAGAAAACTCTAGAATACATGCCCTCCGGACATCACTTTTGGCAACCACTGTATAATTGTACAATATTTGTTTTTAATGCTCCTTCAGGTTACATTAAAGCATCAACATACAAGAAGTATTGTACAAAATGGACAAAACACCTTTGAAGTATTCATTACAGACAATTAATTGTTAAAAAGCAAACTACAGCATACCAGGGAAAACTATCACCTGGTTATACTGAATTGTAAAATGACCCTTATTAAAGTGTTACTTTTTCACCTTGTAAGACAAAACAATTTGTTTTGTATTACAAATTAATAAATTGACAAATTACATATTTAGCATCAAGTTTGTTTTCATGTTCTGTACCATTACTTTTGACACATACAAGCATCTTACACAGTAAATTTGTATTAAGTTATTAAGTAAAATATAAAATATCATGAGATATCAAATGACTGCTTTGCATTTGTTTGGGTGGAAAAGTTTTGTCACAAGATGCCGTAATCAGGCCACAGTGATTATTCGCAATTAATAGTTCATATTTTTTCTAGTAGCATTAAGTGGGAGAATACTTCAAACCAGAGGCCTCAAGTGATTTGATCTATTTCTGCTGCTCTCCAGCGTAGCTTCAAAACGAATTATTAGAAAAAAAGCTTTATCGCACCACTTCTAATCATGCTATTTATGACATCACCTAGAAGTTGAACAGTTTCATATGACTCTGCGCTCATTTAACCTAATTATAATGCTTGAAATGCTTTGACATCCTGATGTCTTAAGCTGGGGACATTTAAATTTATTTCATGTGTTTAGATCAAGCTTTAAGCTCTCTCCGTTTTTCATAACAGTGATTATAAAAGATTTTATTATTATTTATTTGCAACTTTCAGGTCAAGTTTTAGGGAGAATAAGACTGATTTAAGTGGGGTTATGGGAGAAGCCATCTGCTGTGGTTTGGACTGAAGAAATTTTGAGGACATGCATTGGCAGACTTTCTTGTGGCTCAACAAGATAAATTACATTGCAATGTCCTTACAAGGGCTGATGTTTCATTTTACGACTCAACAGTATTAGAAAAGTATTCTCATGTGACTTCATTGTTTTCGTTTTTAGTAATAAAAACTCGGGGGGGTTGTTTGGATTATGAACAATAGCCTGAATAAATATTTCATATGAAAAGTGACCTCTTAACAGACCTACTTATTTTGTTTGCATGGATAAAAAATGACTTTCCCAAATAGTACATGTTCTATGAACCATCAGTTATATATCCACATTAATAATCTAAAAAAGCAGAAGGCATCAACAGAATTGTTTTAAAACTTGTCCCCTTACTTCAAAAATAATCCGTAAAAACATTAAACATGTTTCAAAGAGTTTTATTTCCACTGTTGGTAAAATTGATTTTTTTTAGGACTAGGACTTCAAATGCTATGTGACAGTAATGTTGTCTGCATGAAGCCAGTAGTTTTACTTAACCTGAATTTTTAATAGATGGAAGACAGTATACAGTAACCATATAGTATGTAAAAATGTTGCACAGCTCGTATAAACAGTTCCAGTTTTTCACATAAAGACAATTCAAATATCACATGACTGATGAGCACATATTATAGAATTCCCCACCATCAAAGATTATAAAAAGCTCCTGCTAACAAGTTTTTTATGTTTGGTGTGTGGTGGATGCATAGGCACATTGCATTTAGTTGAAATTTAAAGATATGCTTAAGAGATCCAAATTGGTATAAACTGGCATATATTTAGGACAGATGCCCAACCATAATTTCACACATTTATGCTTGTTACAACTCCCCTCTCTTTAGACAAGCAAACACAGATCAGCGTGTCCTTATTATTGTTAAAGATGTGCTGAACCGCAGGTAATAAGCATGCCGGTGTATGCAATAGTTATTTTAATATCCCCCAACCCCCTCCCCCCAAGGTGCTGTTCTGTTACTATTACTTAAAGACAAAATTGCAGGCCATCAGAATAAACCACGTTTCATACCCCGGGGATGTGATCTGGGAATAACATTAGGATTAGTGTAAAAAACAGTTAAGAGAATTAGGTCAGGTTTGCTTTAAACTTTGAGCCCAAAAGGAAAACAGAATACTTGATCTGGACTTTCCAGACTGCTGGCAAGTGTATCCACCAAATACAAGAAAAATAATCCGTATTGATTTCACTTTTATTTCAGACATTTACCATCTGACATTTTTGGCTCAATGTCTCAATGTCTAACTCATTTTATTGCATTTTGCTAATTCTGAATGATACTTCAAATCATGCAGCTTGTCGAACGAAGGTGGGCTACTCCTTTCCTAGTTTTGCAAAAACAACCCGCAGACCTACATTGGAGAAGGAACCTTTAGAGCCAGAATAGAGAGCAGAAAATTTACTTGACTTGGGCCAGTAATCAACCACCTATCGACCACACAGAAAACCATACCAACCGCATAACAACACTAAAGTCACACACAAAACACCAGCATAATGACTGGAACATCTCCAAATAGAAAAAATTTAATATGATCACATGTATACATGTATGCTCAGAAACTTATAGTATAATACTAAATTAAATGTATCATAGAGAATAAGCTTAACCAACTAACACACACCCTTAAAATGCAGGGTTTTTTTAACTCATGGTTGTGTAACAACTCAGAACAGGATTATTTATCTATATACTATACAATATACTAACTTTATTGTTTGTTTTGTTCATATGTTACCCTACAATGGGTTTAAACAACCCAGTATTTTTTATAATTTACATCCATTGATAAGAAATAATTGTAGTTATTTGCCTGCCCACTGTTGCTTTGTTTCAATTTCTCTGCAGTTACACTAGGATGCATTTGTGGTCACAAATTCAATCAGTGCTGGGCATATAGAATCTTGGCACCAAAATTCAATTTTGCTTCCTTGTCCTGAGGATCGAAAGCGGGTGCCACTTTAACCCCTATGGAGGATTAACGCCACGGGCCACTGTTGATCTCAAAGTTGAAGGACGGAAAACCCTGTTCACCCAGTGGCCACTCCCCTTCCCTAACCAATCTGATTAAACAAATTTTCTCAAATCCCCTTTACCAATTTCACCCCATCTCATCTTATTCCCCAACCATGCCACCCACCCAATCACATTGGCCAGCTCAGAAGATGTAATGGTGTAAATATTATATCTGTCAAATAAAAATGTAAGTTCAGGAAATAACGAGAGGCCACCAGTCACACGGCAATATCATCTTTTGGGTGAACACCTAGTGGAAGACTACTTTCCCAGAGTCTCTGTACTGACAGAATCACAAAGCTTAGATCCAAATAAAATACTGTATGTTTAATGAATGTGAACACACATTCTTTGTGAACACATGGCGCGTTTCAGAAGGCGGGGCACAGAGAAGCAACAGTAATGCACAGTATGTGGAAAATAATGTGTTTTTCCTCCTTATAACGTAAAAAAACCATTGCATTACATCAAATACAAACAATAATATTGGTTTTAGCTTGCCAATTTTTCTCCTTTAAGAACATTTTGCCCTGGAACGCAATAGTGCGCTCTGCCGCCGATTCGTTGTTGGCCGAAAACAGCTGCCAGCGACTGACTAGAGCCAACAGTGCAGAACACACAGATAAAACAAAAATCGACAAACGTATAAAAAGTAAAATAAATGCTGTTTGAATTTCAGTTTTAAATTGTGGTCAAAATAATATGATACTATTTTATCGTTGTTTGTAGCTAAATCCAAAAAATACATATAAAACTGAAAAAATAAATTATGTAAATAATCCTACATTGACCAATGATTGACAGATAATGCTATTATCAAGAAGTGTTTTTAATCTGGTCATTTTTTCACAGTCCTTCACTTGAATGTTACAATGCCATGTAATAAAACTTGTAAAAACACTCTGGGTTCAAAAAGGTGTAGCCATGAGCCAAAAGAAAACCATGCCCTCACTCCAGTGTTGTCCTAAATTGAACACCTAATTTTTTTTCAATTTTGTCACCCTTAGACATGACTGCACATTGTATGAGCTCATTTTTACTAGTTAGCACCAAGGAGTTGAAAGTATAATGAGACAGGAGGATAAGACAGTAAGACACTGTCAATAGGGTGTGAAATTCCGACAGGGACCTCCATCTGGCTAATAGCAGGAGACGCGTCACTGCGTCTGCCTACACCCGCCATGTGGGTTTTCTTCCCCTGAGCAGGGCCTGAGGGTTTATCTGTGGGCACTGGTGCCCATCGTGCAACAGAACCAAAGCCATGACATCCGGAACCACACGACTGACTGCCCGTAGGCACTTAGTCAGGAGCCAAGCTGCTTGTCCATTGTAATTGTGAGGTCAGAAAGCGTGGGGTCAGTGAAGTTTCTTTATTAATGGGCACTAATAATCAAGACTTCATTTTCAGGTTAAATAACAATGCACTAGAATTTGTAGTCTACAATGTTACATCTCGAAAATAAATATAGCTTTGTGTAGCCAGACCTTTCAGCAGAAGAGCCACCCACTTGGACAGAATGCATTTGACATGAAAAGCAAACATCAGCAATTTGTTTTGATGTACTTGCTGTTAAGTTGTGGGTGAACCTGAAAAGGATACCACAATTATAGAATAATAGAATTAAGTAAGAAAAAACTAACACTATATCTAAATCACTAACACTAAATCCTAATTTAGAGCAAATTGAAATTTAACTGAATATGCAGTTCTGATGTCAGCTGCATGACATTCCACAGTCATAGCTTACACTTAAACACTAAGTGTTAAAGGGATATTTTTTTAAACGGATATTTTAACCAAAAAAACAGAACACAATACAACACAATATTTCAATATCTTCTTATTTTGAAGAATATCGGTAAACAAACAACAACAGCCCTCCATTATACAGAGACAAAACCACTGAGACATTTCTCAAAATATCTTATTGTGTGTTCTGCAGAAGAAAAAAATTATATAGGTTTTGAATGAAATACGGGTGAATAAATGATGACAAACTTTTTGGGTGAACTTTCTCTTTATAGTGCAACTGGGCCCTGATCATCTGTACTATTTGCAACTACAGGATCACTCCTAAAGGTTTAACTCTATAAACCTTACAAACTTTTGCAAATTCAGTGGCTAATTATTCAAAGGGTTAAATCAAACAACGCAACTTTGACTCCAGGAAGTTGTGTGAATGTGTCCTGTTGAAAAGATACACTGACAATGTTTTTATACTCAATAAATCAGCTCAATGCCTTTACTTTTACTGGGTCATTTCAGCCTAATGCTGCGATTCATTCTGACATAAAATAGCTTCTTTCTGCCGTGTAATAGCTTAGGATCTGGCCCTCCAGGGCTGGGGATGTTAAACCATTTCTCTTTCAAAGATTGTGATATAAACATTCATTAATTAACTTGCTGAACGCAGTGTTAAAAGATGGGACAGATTCTTGCCCCAAGCTGGCCATCTCGTTTCATCTGAGTTCACTCAATATAAAAAAAATCTATTTGTTTCATCAACTGTGAATTCAATTTGGAGTGTGTTTTAATACAGATACACCTTTGCCCCCAGCACTAAAGAAGGGTTTGTCCTATTCTAATTTGATGAAATGAAAAGAGAGAGAGAAAGAGCCGGTGAGAGATAGTGACCTTGATAACAGATCATGCTTGAACTATTCTGAATTTTCACAATAATGTAATTTGTTTACAAAACAAATGACATTTGCTAAACAAATAAAGGAATTTCTAAAAAGGTAATCTGTGGAAGTTTGTCCCATGAACATGTTGGATTCACTTTAAATCTAACATCCTTTAGTTTCAATAATTGTCATTTTATTTGTAATGTTTAATGTTTCAATTTTTATATTACTTTTATATTTTTTATATATGCAAGGACATTTTCTCTCACTTTTGCAACTTTGCTATTGGATGGGCCATTAAAAGTGAATGCAAACTTTTGAGAAACTAAACTCAATATAAACTCAATAGCAAAAATGTAAAAGCATTCATTGCTATGGGAACAACAAATCCTGTACTTACTACTATAGACTAGTGTTACCTGCAGCAACATTCCTACCTCATTGTATGTCTATTATAAAGCTCAGTGCCTTCCTCTACATTACCTCAACATTATAAGGAATGAATAGGTAAATGAATACCTTACAGAAATTACACAGGCTGAAGTGTCTTACATTTTACTCATAGGTACATGGGTACATTTTCAGGACATTTCAGTGTTGATTGGCAGTACTTGGAAAGCCATTGAAAATGTGTGTGGCCCAAATAGCAAAAACTCTTGTTATCACGCAAAAATATGTGGATAAAGATCAACCAGCACCCCACAGGTCAGATCAACCAGCACCCCACACCCATAATTCTCGCCCTTACGAAGACTATTAGAACAACCCGGTATCATGCCAAAGAGTGTAATAGACACGCTGGTCCACTCAAAAAATGTAATGTTAGTGTCACGCTTTGCCTCCTCTAGGCGTGAAAATGACACGCATGTAGAAGGTGGAGTAACGTTAGCAGAACGGGCGATTTTTTCATACATTCATGACACTGGTGTACATGCACTCTAAAATAAATCCGTAAAAATAAGGCACAATATACTGTATTAATATGAAGGAATTTTCCGTATTCATTTTTTACAGTTGTTTTACCTGTATTTTACATTTTGCTCTGCATTAAATTACATTTTAGCATTAACGGAAATGTCCGGAAAATAAACGGAAAATGTACTTTTCTGCAATACAGTATTTTTTTTTTACAGTGTGGTATTTTGTGTACCTTTATTATTTTGTGCGCCCACTTTAAATGCATTTTAGCCCGTAACCCGACCCCACTCCTAAATGCTTTGGCGTGATACTTGATTAGAAAACAGGATTTCACTAGGTTCATTCAGCCATCACACTGCATTTTTGCCAATTTGCAGTTGTTTCTTTTTTTTCTTTTTTCTTTTTGAATGCAAACATTGCTGTTGGCACTCCTGCATTTTTATTTGGCTCTATTGTTGGCAATATGACAAACATTTTATCTGAGGTTGAGTTTGATTTTATATTTTCCAGCATAATTTTTTTGTTGTATAAAAAAATTATTGTGGCCAAGACAGTTCAGTAGCCATTGCTTGGCTAAAAAGGTATACCACAAAACACAATGGCAGTATTTAAGTAGTGACCTCCACGGACCATTGAGTTATTCATAATTAAGTGAAGAAGATCTAAAGACTGCTATCTTGGAAGCACTTACACAAATTGATGAATAACTAACTTGGAATCTATAAATAAGCCTTTCAGAGTTGTGTGCTGAGAATGATATCAGGATTCGTGTAATAAAGAAGTTAGTCTCCACTCTGCTTATTTAACTATGGGTGGGTGTGGAAAGTGTCAGAGCTGAAAGCAACCCTGCATTTACTCACTGCATGTCAACAGTGAGGAATGCCAAATGCAGAACCATTCAATCTGTCATGTGACATCATACATGTGAACTGGGCCAAAAATATACCACGTACCCCTGCTCAGCAAATACACCCAGTCTACTGGGAGAATGATGTAAATTCTGACAAATAAAATGTTAAGGCATCTATTTTGTCTTTCAGACTGGCACAGTATAATCATGTGTATACTTGTAATTTATTGGATTTCTTGAGTTTTATCACACATTTCCTTAAGCTAACTGGGGACCCTCTTGTGTTGTTGAGGGGTAGATCTTGAATATTAACTTGCAGTTTTTATATAATTACAAGCCTGTCTTTCCAAGGATGATGACAACAGAATCTGACCTGAGACTAAACCCAGGAAGTCTCGGTTTGTGGTAAACTAGTGGTATATATTACAGAGAATTTAGACTAAACATGGGACCAGGTGAGTTTTAAAAATGCCAGGGAGGAAAAAAGCACACATAATGCAGTCCAGCCCGCCTGTTGACCATCACAGCCGGGGTTCACTTTGAAATACCAGGTGCTCGCTTGTTGACGCCAGGCATCCTGAGTGTTTACATTTCAGCATAGGGGCCAAGAGAAACTCCAGACACTCTTGTCATGCAGACTGTGAGACCTGCAGCAATGCTACACCTTCCCTAAGGTACCACAGAGGGATGTCTGAAGACAAAAAGACCACAATGTCCTGAAAGTGAGGCTGATCTTTTCCAACACGCTGCCAGAAAGCAATGCAAATGACCACACACAGCTGAGGCTAAGGTTACGATTGTCACCCACTTGATCTCAGCTTTGGAGGTGAAAGCACACTTTTGTATTTGATGAATCGTCAACGGCAGTTTTATTTCTATCACCTGTAAGATGTACAAAACAGGGCTTGTTCTCTGATTGCAAGCTTGACTGGTATTTGCGCTACATTGGGTGTAAGTATATGTGAATTACCTTCTCTTACAAGAATTTGACCCTTTTTTTGGTTGGAGCTCTGTGTCACAACATTCTCCAATATGACTTACAGGCTCTTTACGTGTTCTACAGCTGAGATGAACCACAGTTTCCATTCAAATTTCTATTGACACCAAAAGATTCTCATGAAAGAAAAGGCATGTGGCTGAATCAATATACATTTAGGATGGAGTGGCATACTGTACCATGTTTCAGGCAAATCATGTAGCTGTAGAAATAGTTGTGCAATGTCCAAGGATAATGGATTATTAATGGATACTGTTCATCCATTAATGACATGGCGAAATACTGATGAGAATAATTGCTCTCTTACTGACAAAGGAACTTTGTGCATGTGTCTCTAGACTTGTTAGTGCTGGTTAAATTTGCTGTTTTCTACATAAAATCATCCTACACATAGTAGAGAACATTCTCTGAAAATTCCATCTTGATAATTCCAATATATTTAATATTTTATATTTAAGATTTGTTAAATGTTGGTCTCAGAAAATCATGTTTTTGAGAAATTCCAATGTAAAGACAAGCTTATACCCTCAGACTATTAGACTGCTCAACACTTAAAACTCAACACTTAAACTGACACACTCCACACACTCACTCTTCACCATACCATACACCACAGTATCATTGACTAATGCAATAACCATCTATTAACAATCTGCACTATGTGCTGAACCATCACACATACACTCTGTGTGCATATCTGTATATTCTGTTATATTTTTTATATTTAATGTTTATAGACACTGTCCAATGTGTATATCTTGTGTATATATATAATGTGCATATGTGTAAATGTATATTGTCTCTTTTGTACAGTCCGTTTCTTTTTGTAAAGTCACAAGTTTTTTGCCTCGCACAGCACCAACCTGATTTTTGCTCGTGCGGTTTAATATTATGGTCCGTTTTAACTTTCTAGTGGTAAAAATGTAGTTTCTGAAACAAATAATACAAGAATCATGAGGTGTTTCTGCGCATAAAGTAAACAAAGAGACGAACAAAATCAATGTTGATGAAGCCCAGTTCTGGTATTTTTTGGTCTAAATAATAAATTGTAGTGTCAATAAATCTATTAATTTCAGCACTTAATGCCTGTTGAACGATAGGGTTTGCTCTGTAATTTCGGGGTCACATATTATATATTCATATTATTTATCTCATTCTTTCATATTTCTGAAGTTGTAATTTAGGTAGTGGATGGTAAAGCGTGTGGAACACTGTCACAATTTGGGTTGCATTAACATCTCAACAGCTCAACATCTCCAGGTGTTTTGCTATGAAGTGAACTTTAAAAAGATTCATGAGGTCCCAAAAACAACGTGACACTTGCAGAACAAGAGCAACGACAAAGAGTGTAGATGTTTTGTCATGTCAATATTCCTTCTTCCTAAGCACACACATCAGTCAACAGCTCCCTGCTCAGAAGATTCCAAACATCAGTCGCGTTGAGGGCCCTTGTGCATTCCCAGTCTGACCAAACATCACTGAGGACTCTGGTTCTCATTACCCATAAGTTCTTGAGCTGAGAAATATGGGTGGTTTCATCACACACTGCACAACAGTAGGGGACCCATGTTAGAAGTAGCTTGCCTCTAATTCAAACCAGTCACATTTGTGGCGAGGTGCATTGCAGTAAAGACTAAAGAGAGCTTTTCACCAAGGTACTTCTAGTATCACTCTCTGCCACTAGCCTGCCATAACACTGTAAATGTTAAAAACATAAAGCTAATTAAATCGGATCGGCAGAATCGAAAGGGGCTTGAGACAGATGGGCTTTTAATACCCACATATGAAATGTACTTTTCAGGATGAAAAACTTATCAAGCTCCCTGACCTTTGGATCACCTCAATCCCATAATAACAGAGTGATTGTATCCGCAATGCATTTGCAAATGAAAGTGAATTCCCCCCTGACCCCTAATGGCCTGCTTCCTCTGGGGCTCAAAAGCAGTGTTGACATTGACCTACGGTGATCGACTATTAATAGCCATTGGCACAGTAACGGTGTGCTGCAGCTGGATATGTAGGTAGGGTGAAAGGTCAAGAATGGAGGCAAAATGAGATTGGGTAGACTGTTCTTTGTATTTACATTGTGTTAAGATTCTTCAAACAAAATTGGGTGGTAGTGGCTATTTGTCATTGTGTTACGAGACGCTACTAGACGATTTTACGGTCATTTCATAGTCTCTAGTGCCTTTTGCTAGGGCAAGCTTCATTATAACTATTGCTCATACTCGCGGTTAGTGATTTGAGCAAACTCCTAACACTCAGCATTGTACTTTCGGAATGATAATTTAGACAAATATCCCTAGAGAAAGAACCAGAGAGGATTATATCCTGGCAACAGCATAGAAATGCCCTGATGGCCACCCACAAAACCCCCACATCATTTAAATGGCACTACACATTTTTTAAATGCTAGTTATTGGGCAAATGGCAAAAATATGTCTTTTAATGTAAATCAAACTTAAATATACAAGTATTTAATAATTTACCAATACATATTTATAAACCTGCATATTTATTTGTGTACAACTGAACACATACATTTTAAGTCTACTTTAAAACCATCTACCATAACCATCTTCGGTAATCATTTATTCATTCATTTATTTATATTTTTGGTAAGACCTTTTTTGTGCTACCTACCAGCAAAACAGTATTCAGAAAACATTCCGATATATGCTGTTATGTTGTCTTTGGCATGGTCAGAATGCTCAGGGCAGCTTACAATGCTTAAGGCTGCAATTACATTTTGTTCTTTGAGACAATGTATTTCTAAAGCCAGAAACTTTCTCAAGCCCTATACTTATGGTGGGTGAAACCTTTCAACCAATATTTCACGGTTATGCCCTTATTCACATACATGCCAGGTATGTGTGTGTGTGCGTGTGTGTGTGTGTGTGTGTGTCTGTGTGTGTTCCTTGTTTAGCTATATTTGTGAGAGCCCAATGTGCTCAATCAAACATTAAACTATCATTACAACCCACTTGTAAGGACATTTTACTGGTCCTCGCTGAATAAAAAGGCTCATAAATTGGTCAAATCATGTTTTTTCTTTCAATTTAATGTCATGCACAAGTTTGTGTGATAGTTAAGTTTATGGGCAGAATGAGGGGACAAAATATATAATTCCAGGCTAGTAACGCCATAGCTTAGCAACAAATTAATACATAATGGTCCACATAAAGTAACCACAATAGCGGTGCAGTGTGTCAAAAATAGGAATGGGGTGTCCATCTGCTGACCTCGCAATGGATTGTGCCACATCGAGTGCTTCCACCATTTATTATACACTGTAAAAATCAATTTTCTATACTGCTTATCCTATGTAGGGTGCCAGGGAGTCCTGGAGCCTATCCCAGTATATCTCAGGCAGACGGGAGGGAAACGCCCTAAACAGGTGGTCAGACCATCATAGGCCTAACACACACATAGACAGTGAAAAATTCACACTCTTACTCACACCTATGAGCAATTTAAAGTCTTCAGTTTAACATAACTGTGAGGGAAACCAAAGAAACCCAGATGAAACCCAATCTGGCACAGGAAGGACATGCAAACTTCACCCAAAATGGTCCCCTCGGGTCAGCTGGGAGTCAAATGTACAATCTTCTTGCTGTAAGGTGACACATTCTGATAAAACACTGATCCACTGAGCTTCACCAATTTTTTAAGTTTAGCTGGATTTTTTTGTTTACATTTTAATGAGAGCTATCTAGTGTGAGGACTGTGAGGACATCATCTTACCACCTGGTTACTAACACTACTGATTCCTGGTTTAAGTCAGAATATTAAAGGGGACAAGTGTATGGCCCATTTTTCCGGCCCAGAACAGCTTTATCTTCTGTTAAAGAACACAGAAAAGTCTCTGGTTGACTACGGCCTTTTTGTGGAAAACAAGTATGTGTTTCCCAGATTGCAGTTGATCTCAAAATCTTCATAGATGGCACCACTCACCACACTCACAGCATACACCCAGAGGAAAACAAAGTTCCTGTGTCCATATCACATTAGCACTGTTGTTTGTTGGTCCAGCATGAAAACTGGGGGTGATCTGAGTGGGAGGGGGGAATGCGGGGGCCTAGCAGGCAGGCCAACAGTGGAAGGGAATCGGGTGAAAGTTTGAGAAATTTCCACATGTCCGCATAGCAATAAAATGTCTGCCACTTTACTTATTGAGTTTGTAATGAACGCCAGGTGTGCAGTCTGTTTTTTTATGGCCGTTCAACAAAAGGAAAAAATCTTGTCGTTTGACCAAAAACAGATTTTTTAAGAAACTAATATAAAAGAGCACAGCTATTACCATTCAAGTACACAATAAAATTGAAAAATGAATATCCTCAGTTAAAAAACATAACACAAATAACATCAGTTAAATTAAAAATCAGTTTACATTGTAAGGACAAATAACACAGTAAAAAAGTATTTGCTAAATCTAAATGCAACGAGACAACCAATCTATTAACTCAAATTTTCTGTTCATCCAAAGAGTCCCCTGAGTTTTGGTCATGATTTAAGCTTGATATTTATTGCTTCATTAACATACAAAGTACATTTAATCTCACTCTGATATTTATATAATGGAACAAAGTCAGCCTTATGAATAACAAATATGGCCGCAATGTGGAATTGTAAATTTTTTTCTGATTAAGGAACTCATAAATACTTAAGCAGTCTTGCACTCTTTTACTCCTAACTTTACCTAAATTAGTCAAAAGAATTAGAATATTCAGATATAAATATGCAGTATATTTAATTGTGCTATTTAACATGGTTTAATGTAACCTTAACCTTATTTATAGACCCAGGCCTCACTATTACAACAAACAAACAAACAATTAAAAAAATACAAATTATTATACAAAATTCTTAAAAAACAAACATACAAAATAATTTTAGTTTAAATAAAGTACAGTGTTATTAGTGAAAATCATATAATAATACTGACCTTGGCTTAAATACGCAAGACAGTAAGCATATGGAAAGCATAGTTTGCACTGGCAAAGACAGTTGTGTCATTGATAATCTATTGATAATCTATTAAAGCTCTTGACCTCATTACAAAAGGTTAACGTTTTGTTACATGGTTTAACGCAGTGTTTCTCAACCCTGGTCCTCAAGGACCCCCTCCCAGAATGTTTTAGATGTCTCCCTATATAAAACACCTGATTTAACTAATCAGCCCGCATTCCAAAGGTAGTTAGCTTGTTAATTAGTCTCCCTAATTAACACACTAACTAGTTGTTGAGTTAAATCAGGTGTTTTATATAGGGAGACATCTAAAACATTCTGGGAGGGGGTCCTTGAGGACCAGGGTTGAGAAACACTGGTTTAATGTATATTAAAAATGTCACACAACTTTCTACAGCTTAAATGAGGACAAATTAAATTCAGAAAGATAAACTGATCAAAACTTCTTGGATCACAAATGTAAAACTGTACTGCTGAACCCAGCATATCACAGAAAAATCTCATTTTAAAATATACATATAAGGTTGAGTTTCCCTTTCAAATGACACATGGGTATTGATGCATATACTTTTACTACTTTTTTACACTGAACTGCAGTTTACTTTCTGCAGTGAATTTGGATAATTTAATTTCTACTTCTAAATTCGTTGTATTTGAAAGTGAAAAAACACTGCACTTTTTAAATTATTACATTGTGTGTTGTCAAAGTTGACAAGCACTTTAATACTTTTTATTGGTTAAATATTTACAAAACCCAGTGACAAACATAAAGGGTGACTAAAAATAACGATTTATTGAAATAATGATTAAAAATATTGAGATACAAGGTTTTAGAAGGACAGCAGCAATATATTTTGTGACTGTTTAAAGTTTAAATAAATATTGAATCAGTACTTTTAAATTTATTTTTGCAAATGCACCTCCTTTCTGTTTAGCATATGCGGCCAAATCATAGCACACTCTCTCTATATATAAAACTAACACATGAACAATTTATGTGCATAAAAATAAATAAAATAAATAAAGGGGGAAATTATTTAATGTATGTGATCACTTCATGATAAATAAACCTAAATGTAATGTTTATATTTAAACTTTAAAGTTAAATAAAAACATTGGCATTAATTTTAATTATGCTATTTTTAAAAACCATATTTGTACTGAGAGAGAGAGAGAGAGAGAGAGAGAGAGAGAGAGAGAGAGAGAGAGAGAGAGAGAGACTGGATTTGTACAGAATGTTTTTATTTAATTTTCCTGTACTTTGGCAATGTAAGATTTATTTTATCATGCCAATAAAGCTTCTTCAAATCTTAAATCTTGCGAGAGTGACCCTTATGAGAGCTAGATGTCCGAGATGACAGCTCTTGACACTCAGCATGAGGTGCATCATGGGGTGCTGTTTTAACAGAACTTTTCCAATGGGAGTTCATGAACTTATGCTAGTCACTCACTGGCTACTTTTCATTCACTTTATGCTCCAATTTAAGACAAACTGTTTTAAGCATTTTAACATAGTCCTAAATGTTTTGGGATTAATTTAGCCAAGTGTGTCCAAACCTTTCGCTGACACTCTATATTTGCAGTTGCGAAGATGACAACATTTGTATATGTTAAACAAGAAAAAAACAGACTTTACCTAGAAAATTGTTGCTGCCGAGATCAACCAAATAGGCCAAACAATTGTTTTGATATATTTATATTATATCACATTTATAATATATTTAACATCACATACTATAACATGACAAAAGATGTTAACAACATTTTCCAGAAGTGGATTTCAGAATATAGTAACAGTTAAAATGTAATGATGATAATGTGATTGATTAATTAATTAAATGTGATAATAACAACAAAAAAACACCAAACATACAAACATAAAAAAGGAATTTCAAAAAACTGAATGAACAACATGTTCCCAAAATTCACTGCTATATCAAAAACTATACACTATTAAAAAAGGTTCCTAAAGTTTTTTTTTTTTGTCGGACTACATGGAACCATATCAACATCTACAGAACCTTTATGTTGCACAAACGTTTCTTACTGATGGAAAAGGTTCATCAGACCATAAAAATGTAAGAAAGAAATGTCTCCTTTAGAAACTTTTAACTGAACTGTTTTAATGTTTTAAAAATAACTGTGTTCTCTGACATATCTGCGCGCTTCCACCGCCGCAGAGGGGCGCTCTCACCCTGTCGAGTTCGCCAGAAGATTTCGAGGGAAGAACCACAAGAATGACTGACAGCTGGTTTTAAGCATAACTCCTCCTACCACAGGCTTTCTCTCTCCCTCCTTTACTCTTTTCTTGGTTTCAGAGCAGCCGATCTTCATTCCAGCGCACATGGAAAGGCAGAAGAGCCGCAGCGATCCGCGCTCAGATGGTGAAATTCGCTCAGGGATTTTACACGTAAAGAAGCCACAATAAGGTGATTTTACGGGACTAACACTGGGACCGCTTTGTTATCGGACTACAACAAAATGCTATTTGAGGAGCAGTTGCTATTTAAATAACTATTGTCCGAATAGGGATTTCATAGTCCAACATCTATAAACGGACACCCATGTTTTACACTAATGAAAATAAGGAGCGTTCATTCATTGGATGAGTTTAAACCTCCATCAGCGCAGTTTTAGATATTTTGCACATCGGCAATTGGATTACACGGACTCCAAAAGTGTCTATATGTTGAGAGCGTTGTGTTTTGTGGGAATATAGCTGAGAAGAACACATCTGAAGTTGGAGAAGAAGGTCTCCGAAACTAGACTGAGGATTTGAGGGATTTTACAATCTCCTCTTGGAGCTCCACTTTCATGTCCAAACTCTCTGGTTTATGACAATGGATTACTTGCTGTTTTTATGCAGTTTTCTGCTGCCTCTGTCATCGGCTGTTGAAGGTAAGATATTAAACGATGTGATATTTTTCATAATGGTTTTACGCATCCGATCAATGAACAATCTGGGTGGCATATTAGGGGTCGATTCTAATTGATGCGCGTATTTAGTATTTGCGCTTTGGTCGCAGTGAATAATAATAATGGTCTTTTAAAGGATTCAGAATTAATGCAGCAACATGCGCCTGGTCTCATACTTTGCAAAAGCGCAGGGGATTTGATCTGACCACCAAATGACACCAATACACATGCAACAATACTGCAGAACGTCTCCCTTCTAATTGTTGTTTATTTTCTTTCACCAAGACAATAGTTTCCGTCTTTCCTAAGGGAAATGTCTCTACAGGGAGTCCCACTTCAGCAGTGTCTGTGTCAGGCAATCTAACTCCATCTGTGGCGCGTCGTTGCAACGCTGTTAAGCGTGTTTTTTCATAACTACTTTAATGAAGTTTGACAAATAGTTTTAATCAATAACGTAATAAAGACCAACATTTTATTTCGTTTGTATATTAAATCTCTTGTGGTTTCAATTCGGGCATGTGTTGGTCAATAATGGTACTTTAATGGTCACAAAACAATTTCTTTTAGTGCGTCTTAATCTGTTATATATTTATTTATTTAGTAATACTTATTACTAATAATGAAGTTGGCATTTGATTCAATTATTTATTCTGAGTCTAGACCCCATTAGTCCTCCAGATCTATTGACCCCAATAAAAACCAGTGTAATAGATTTTAAGAAAAACATTTTTTTTGCCCTTATTATTTTTAAACACACAATTTACTTTACCGATAAGCCTAAATTCGTGAACTCTGTTGTAGTGCTGCTCTGACTTTTTGTGAATCTGCCAGACAACACAACAACACTCAGGTTATTTCATACAAATTACAACTTTTAAGTTATTATTGCTTATGCATTATTATATAGGCTACATTAGACGTTTAGAATCTTCTCATGAACATAAAAAGGCTTACTTTTTTAATTTCATGTTTAAGGTCGGATTACTTTAACAAGCATTACTTTTACTGTTGCATAAAGCAGTAATTTGTTTTATGTCTCATTTAATTTAGTTTGACTTTTTTAAGTGAAGTAGATGGATGGACGTGGGTTGGATACGCTTATAGTCTAAATTATGTTGACAAAAGGAATGGTAGACTACATACTCCTGTTCTAACACGGTAAAAGCCTTACTCTCATTAAACTCCTCATTCACTTTGGATTTTGTTCAGGATTCAAGAACTTGTAAAATCATTGGTTTATTTCTTGACAGTTTGTCGTGCGTGTTTCACTGAGAATTAACTTAGATCCAAGATTGCTATAATGTGATGACATATTGTTATTAACAAAAATGTTACATTGTTATTATTATTTGTAAGTTAATATGCACTAATTAATATTACTCTAAATTACTTGTGTCCATGTTATTATTATTTATTTATTATTATTTTTTGTAATAATGTTTTGTAACCTCCTTTAAGACCTATTTGAATCTCAATCAAATAGAAACTGCACAATGCAAAATGTGGCATTGATATGGATTTAGCGAATTTTGCTGAATTAAGCCATTTAATTTTAGAGGTAAATATTCGCATTAGCGTGTTACTTTGGGTAACTTTTTTTTTAGACATATTTTGAACAGCCCTTCTCAGTTTAGGGGCTCAAACATTATGAATGTTTGGGCCACCGGACCTTATAAATCACAGTGTTAAAATACTAACACAACATTTGTCCGTAAAATGCCCTAAAATAAGTATTTTAATTCATTCAGCAAAAAAAAAAAAACCGTCTTTGTACGGAGCGCATCAGCCGTTGCATTGTAGTGATAATTCATAGGTAAGCCCAGTTAAGGCAGAATATACGTCTTATTTAGGCTTACATGTCATTGTGGGTGTGAACAGCATTAATATAAGAAACAGGAGAATAATTACATCGTTGAAGAGTTGCAACTTGAGTTTAAAGACAAGGCCTTGGCAAAAGCTCATTGTAAGCAAAAAACATTCATCTGTGTTTTTATATGCATCGCTTAGGCCTAAATATTTAATATTATTTTTAAGGCCCACGGACATAAACTAAGTGGAGCTTATATAATAGTAGGCTACGTGTAATAGTCCTACTGTAGAATGTAGTCATAAAATTAAACCGAAAAATCAATTTATATAAATCCAGTATTTTTAATTAATTATTACAATTTTGTTATTCGGATAAATTACGATTAAAAATATATTAGTAATTGTTATTATTAAAAAAATAATATATTTTGTAATAGTAGGCCTAGTATTAGTTTCGTAGCGGTTAAACTATAGTATACGGAGTTTTGTAATTTATGCGATTTCATTGATTTGTACAATTTTCGCACAACGGTGAAACACGGTCACGGCCTACACTCTTTATGTAATCAGTCAGAGGAAAGTTCACTTCTGTATAATATATTTGTATCACAATATATTTTGTGTTTTATATTCTAAGCCATAGGCTATATTATTTTGAATACTGTAAAATTAAGAAAGACGTAATTAGTAGGCAAAATCTTCCACCCTAAACCATATTACGTTTGCTTTGTTATGGTAATGTCTTTAGCTGATCTGAACAAATAAAATGATTGATATATAGCATTGGTTTAACCAGCAATTCTTTATCTTTATCATAATGTATATAAACTTATTAGTTTGGGGAACTATTTTTATCTGACCCCTAAAAACAATTACTTTAATTTCTGTAATCTAATATAGGCATGTTTATTTAGTCATGTCAAGTAATATTTTTAGCTTGGATAACACATTTAATAAATTAAATTGCAGTGCAGCAATTTTTTTCTATTCCTCGATGAATTAACTTATTTTTACTAGTTTAAAAAATTGTTTTATTATAAGAGTTTTGTGCAAGAGCTCTTGAAAGGTCATATGTTAAATACAGGGCACCCTGGTAAGGAGCTCACAGGAATCTCTGATTTAATCTTAAGGATGCTATGAAATCCAAACAGTCATAATCGCACTATGTTGCTCAACATAACAACCCCCCCTCAACATGAACTAGTTGACATTATTAACCTACATCAGCATTAATAACACTTAGAGCTCAGCACTCTTCTAGCAGTAAAAAACTGGTGGCATTCTCAGCCAGGCAACGAATAATAACCTGTACCAAAGCCAATGTTTAACCAAGAGGTCTGTTAATTGATGAAGAAGTGGACGGGATGCCGACTGGAATGTAGAATTCGCTCTTTTTTGAGAGTCCACTCAAAAGGGCCATCCTGGCAGCTGACGGAAAAGGCCTTTACAGAAAAGTAGGTCTTTGACACTCGCGACAGTGTGAGGAGAGAATGTGTCTAGGCCTGAATAGTGCCAAAATCCCCCCGGTGCTGTCTGCAGCTACTGAAGCGGAATGAGAGAGGGAAATTGAGAGCAAAAGAGAGGCAGAGAGAGGAGGAATTGAGAGAAAGAGAGACATCGGAGCTCGATTTCTGTCTTGAGTTGGTAAGGAGCAAGATGGGTGGCATTGGCAAGCGATATATCTGCTACCAAAACGCCTTTTGAAAAGCAGGCCGGCGTTGCAAAATACCCAAACAAAGTCAGATGATGACAAGCCTGATACATTTTACTTTTCATTTGAATGGTTCTCCTTCTCAGTCCCAGCCAAAGGGATTTTTTAAGTTTAAAACTTGGTCTTGGACTACAGGCATACAGTTCAATGACTTTACAGTCTGTACATGAAGACATGAATTTACACAGTACATAAAGACTTTCTCCTTGCTTAGAAACTACTTTTTTAAAGTTGCAATATTCATACTACCATGAGTTATTTAGTGTTGTATGGTTACTTAAAGATTGTACCTTCATAAAACAAGTAGCAGTGTGACAACTGGTGCTACCAGCATTTCGCTTTCATTGCTGAGTCTTTTGACTTGGCCACTGTTGTAACCCCAATACAGAATACAATGTTATTCTTTTTTTTGTTGTTGCAACAATTAGCATCAGAAGACACAATATAAAGCAGAGCCAGTTTTAAGCTAGAACAACGAATGTGAATCCTTTAATCTTTCTATGAGCATGTAGTGCACAAATGTGTCAAAATGTGTATAAACAGAAGTTGCACACAGACATAAATGAGCTCAGTGGACGGAACTGAGATGAGTGATCGTAGCATGTAAATCCCGCTGTGCTTCATGAAAAGCAATTAACTCAGTTTAACAAGAATGTCATAGTTGTAGTGTAGATGTTACATTTACATTTTTTCATTTATCAGATGCTTTTATCCACAGCAACTTATAGTTGATGAAGAAGAAGAAGCAGTTTTTGTTCCTCATGATCATTTCTGTCACTTGATCTTAATCTTAAATCTTAAAATCTATAATTCTCAACCTTTTTAACAAAATGCAAAACAATATCTATACAATTTACAAATCCAATTAAAATGAGGCAATGTGTGATGTCAGAATTCCCACAGGAAATTGCTAATGTTAACTCTAGGTGCAAATGTCTGCTTTCATTAGCAATATGGGCATGTGTGAACGGGGTGGGGGGTTTTAGGACTAATGATGGCTACTAAACTCTACGGTCTAAATCAGACCAGGCCTCTGGATTGTTAAAACATGCTCTTAATCTCCACATCAAACGCAGAGAGTCCCAGGCAGGGGCCCAAAAGCTCACTGGCCCTTTACCCTTTCTGTTAGCCAAATTTGCACTTTTGCTTCATGCTGTTCAGTTACACATCTGTCCACTTTACATACAAATCATATTATACATGTGCATTGCTGTGCTGATTTTTTTAGCATCTCTTAAGTTTTTAGATTTTATGAATTACTGAAAGTATGTTTTTTTCTGTACATTTCATTATTTACATTTAATATGTTAAACAAAACAGCTAATTTACGAAACAAACAAGAACAATGTTTGAAACTAACTATGTTGGCATAAGCCAAATGCAACATGAGCAGATGATAAAAAATATCTTAATGTGAACTTTTGAATGAATTTATTGTATCATGAACTGGCGTTAGACAGGAATGCCTTTGTTCCTTGCTTGGTCTATCACCTCTCCATTTGGTGTCTGGAATAAGAGTGACAACACTTTGGCAAGGTGAGAATGCAGATACAAGAGAAACAGTTTGGTTCATGTTGTAAAAGCCTCTATAAAGGTGGTTTGTGTCTGTCTGTTGTTTCTGTGTGAGTATGTTAAATTTAGTCTATATGCAAAATATGGATGTGGAGAACATATATTTTGTAAATTCTTAAACTATCAACATCATAGTTGTTCTTTATCTGCTCATTATGATCTGTATAAAACACAAAATAAGGGTTAAACCAAAACCATTTCAGTGAGTTTGAGTACTAATACTAAATAAATATGTACCATTATTTTAAATATGTACCATTATTTATGTAGTATCTTGGTAAAGTTACTGTACAGTCATTATATGCAGTCCATGTACAGTTGTGCTATGGTCTGCTTTGCAGAATTAAATCCAGTTAGCATACTCAGCAAACTCTCTATTTATTACTCTCTGTATATGTCCTCATTCTCAGTAACATTAGAATTAGAAACAGCTGACGTACTGTTTTACTATAATTAATCGAACTGTCTAGTGCTAGGAATACTTGTTTATCTGCAAAACACAACAATTATCAATTTATCACAATTTCTGCAATTATGCAAAAATACATTAAAACATGTCAGACCCAAGATCACTAGCAGCATCACTTTATTACAACTATATATAAAAAAACAAACATAAGACTAAAAAGTCTTGCATGATTTGCACTTGAAATGTAAACTTAATTTCCTCCAACATTCTTTTCCAGCAATCCATGCACCCTTTCCATCTTTCTCTTGTCCCTTTAACATTGCATCCAATTTCTGCAGGGTCACCACCCACATCCAATCAGGGATTCCCAATGAATTAGTGTGACTGATCCATTTATGGCTCGTTGTCAGGCTTGATCGATCACACTTCCATGTCACTTAGCTTTTCTGGCAACTAACCTTTTAAAATCTGCCAAGCTTTCTAAAGCTTCATTTGCAGCTGTTTTTATGAGTTATTGGTTCCTTTCCCCTGCCATTCTTCTGAAAGTTATTAGATGGTATGCCATGAAGAAAAGGTGCTCATCACCTCTCATGCATGGATGAGATGACATATTTCAGCAGTGACCTCATAACTGCCATTTTTCAACACAGAAATCCAATGTCAGAGCGCCAAAGAAGAGCAGATGTGATATATATGAGGTATGCTGTGCACCCCCAAGTCACAACGAACCGCAGTCAGTGGCTTATCTGTTATTAAAGTGCCCTCAACCTGAACTGCAGAGATCAGGACATAGACAAACAAAGGGACAGAGAAAGACTCTTAGAATTGTTCGCCATCCAAAAGGCACTTGGTACAGTATTGGTTGAGCAGTTTGTGTGAAAAGGTGCTGAGTGGAGACACAATGGGAACAGGCCGAGGCTGGTCAGATGGGGGTTATGAATGCAGTGGAATCGAGGCAGAGCTCAGGACAGCGGTAGCAGAGAGTTTTCATCTTCTGTCTTGGACAGCTGCCATGGATCTTAAATTTGACTCGCTCTGTCTGAGAGGAGATCATTGTTTCTGCTTTTCCCCCCATCTGTCTGTCTTTCTTCCTATCATTTTTTTTTTCGGAGCTAGCTGAAGAAAAGTCTTGAAGTGTCCTACAAGGAATATGCAAGGGTTTTTAATGAATCTGAAAAGCCAGAGAGCATCAATCAATGACAGCCTTGAGCTTGCACTTGAGATCAAGCCCACCTGACAGTGGGAAAGTGGAGAGGAAGGTTACAGTCTGCATACAGAAAAGGGAAACTCACAAGGAAAAAGAATTGGTTTTCCAGGTTTATAGTCAGATGGTATCTTGTATGTTGCAACAGTTGGTGGTTTGAAACTGTCACTGTTTATATCTGTATTCTCGTATCTCAAGGTACAACAACACTGATGAAAAACGTTTCATCAGTTTTTTTCTTTGAACACATAAAAAGTTTTGTGTTTTCATTTTTAAACGATCTTGTATAAAGCCTCTTAGATACAAAGAGGCAGTGAAATGAATGACAACCTGGTGAAAACTGAGAGAACAAGAGCGAGAAGTTCACAGCCCCTACCCCCAACAGGTGGGTTATGTCCAGATAGGGAGGCTAAAGACAATGTCCTTCTTTCTGTACTCTGTTTACCATCTTTCTCATCACCTCCCTGTCACATCTTTGGTATATTTTCCCACCATCCCCTTTCTGTTTCCCAGTTTTCCCCGGGCACCTTATGTGGTCATCTCTTATCAGGTAGAGCTCCTAATTGTAGTATGTGTTATCTCACCCCTTCAGTGATATCAGAATCCCAGAAGCTGGGGATAGGACCTTGTGTCCAATCATTGATAAGATTTGTGTGTAAGATGTGTGTGTGTAAGATGTGTGTGTTCTGTCACGGTATCCTTTGGGATCAAGTGGTACGTCTGTATGCCATGTAAGTTAAGCTCCTGCATGACAGATTTGACGTCTCTTGATACTTTGTTACTCATGGTATTTAAGAAAATCTGAGAGCAGGTTCCTGTCTATGACATCAGAGTAAAAAATTAAGTAAAAAATGAACACCTTACTGCCGTAATTCCATACATCGCTTGAAGGCGAGTCAAACTAAGGTCTCTAACGAAGAACTAGAGCAACAGGCATGCCGAAGTGACGTAAACTCTCCCGGGGTGTGAAAGCAAGCATATTGATGTGAAATGGAGCTGGCACTAGAAACAAATTAAACTCATGGCCAGATGGGCATGGTGGACTAAGGGTCCATATTTATATCATGGGTGTGAGAAACACCACAGGGAAACAGCTTCATTGCCACTTTTGCCCAGTTGTATCCTCAGGGAAATAGCCTAAAAGGATGGTGATGATTAGCGATTCAATTTAACCAGCCGTCGGTCAATGTAGCAGGCCAGGAGGAGATAGTCATAGATGCTCCCTTTCCATCAAAACAGGTTGGCGATCGAAATCTTTAAGTAGAAGGTTTCTCTTCCTTGGTTAATTAAGCAGGCAATTTGTCACTGTTCTTACTTATTCATAAATCTTCCTTTCGATTTGAGATGGCTTGGTCTAAGTAGGAGAGCACTTAAGAGCGATCTATAGTTCAGCTTTGTGTCTTCTTAATAAATCAAGATGCTGCAGCAGAAGATACGTATAATTAAAGCGCATCAAGAAGGTGAAATGTTTAAGGATTTTTTTGCCACGTTTATAAATAAAGTACAATTGGTATGCGTTTCTAAACAAAATATGAATACAGTGTAAGAACATATTACCCCCTCACTACTAAAGTATATAAGTTTGTACAATATATAAATTTGAGTGTTCTAAGGCAAGACAGATCTATTATTTTCTATTTAAAGATAACATTTAAAGAATGAACTTTGGTTACCATACAGCATTGACTTTCATTGCATGAACACCAAAGCTACTGAAACATTTGTCAAAATATCTGTTCTGCATGGTACACAGGTTTTAAATAAATGAAATAAATGTTGAATAAATGATGACAGAATTTTTATTTTTGGATAAACTATCCTTTTAAAATGCTGTCTACTGAAATTCATGTTTGATGAAATTCATGTCATCATTTGCAGGCTGTTTCCTTATCTCCCTCTTAAAAAAATGTTTTGCCGTCATCCTGATCCATCTCTACCGGCCTGTTTTGAAGTTATGAGGTTCAGATTCATAGAAAACACTTTGACTCATACATCCGTCTTTTGAGGAAGCTGTAAATACAGGGCTTTTCAAATATACACTGTATGGTCTCCCCAACAGTGATGGAATATCTGACTTATTTCTAGGAGTAATCTATGCTGAGGTTCAGTCCACACCCTGTGGTTCTTTTGATGAGTGCTTACATGTAGAACTCATCCTGCTTGGAGACCACCAAGAGATGTAACGTACCTGAAACGCAGAAGCTTACATGAAGGTTTCAGGCAGTCAAGGTGTGGTTACAAGGTCTGTAATTAGAGCCGAGGCCACAGAGTCTTCATGATGCAACGTCTATCTTTGTGTGTTTAGTGGCTTTAGTGGATCTATGTGTGTGTGTTCCAGTGTGCGAATGTCCCCAAACTTCTCATTATCTCTCTACCTGTCAATTGCATGTCTCAGCACCTGTAGTTCCTTAATTGAAGGACATTCTCATAAAAAATCTCTTCAGCAGCTGTCGTCTCTGTGCCACCTTTGCCATTTGTGGCGTTTGTTTCGCAGGCATTTCACATTACTGCAAACAAACCGCTGCTTGTACATATATACCACAGTACACAGTCTTATTGGTGTCATTTATTGGTTCATTGTTGGATCAGTGTAGACACTTTCAAAGCACTGTGTTTGACTTATCAGTTAATGATTGACTCTAGATTGTGCTAACCCTCTGTGTCACCTGCACTCCAGTGGTCCTGTAATTCCCATCTCTCTCATATGCCATCCCTGTTTCCTCAACTCTATTATCTCGTGAGACCATTCACCTTGATTCTCCAAATGGGTACTACTGTCTTTAGGTTATAGTTGTGCTGTGTTTTAGTGCCATGTTTAATCCAATTGCTATTTATATTTTACAAATTAAAGGCAGTTTATAATATTTGACTTTTTACTTTCCCAGTTTTTGATCTGACTTTTTTTGGTTTTGTTTGATAGATGTAAATCAAAAATATTATTCTTAGTTGTTGAGGGATTAGACTAGATTCATGTTATGTTACATTTAAGGTAAAAAATGCAAGCTATAATAAATAATAATACATGCAAAAAAATTTCATTTTACACCCTTATGTAATTCCAAACCTGCATGACGTTTTTCTGCAGAACACAGAATAATATACGTTGGTAACCAAACAACACTGGCCCCCATTGACTTCTCCATCTTAAACTCCCTCCCTCCTTCTCACCAGGCCCTCTACTGAGACCCATAAATCAATGGAGCTCAGTAGCCTGTTGGGGGTTTACCGTCTGTGGGGGGTATTGGTGGCCCAGGCTCCCCAGCCACTGGCTTTAGTTACACATCAATGAAGGGTGAATAATACATTAGTCAGCCCCTGACAGTACAGCTCTAGTCAGGCAGGCAGACAGAGTCTCCCCCGGCCCTTCATCAACGCATCTGTGCTATAATCAGTCTCTGGAGATCTACCTCATCTTGGCCTACCTCTCTCCCACCTGATTCACTTACGATGTATGCAAATATTATGATATTTTAACACTCGCTATCAGGGGTTAAGCAGCCGTTGTCTGTAAAGAAGATGGAGTATGAATGCAACCGCAGCGAAAAGAGGTTACAGCATACGTTCTGTCCAGGTCAAGAGCTAGTGACATCATAAAGTCTGATGCAGGAGGAACATATTGTGGCTGACCCAGGTTTGGGAGAAGGGGCTGCAGACTCGTAATGGCATATCATCCCAGAACCATAGCTTACTCTAGAGTCTGATTTATATCCAGAGACGTTCATGTGACTCGCATGCCCATTACAAAAACACATACTCTCCCTCCAAATATATTAAGGCTTTTATTTAATTGTTCAGAGACATCTAAACCCCTGGCCATATGGGGAACCCTAGAATTGGATGTCAACTGTTCTATCAAGCTTCTCCAGCATAATTGCCCAGAAATGAACTTCCATCATTAATACCTTCTGTCACAATCTGTGAGTCAATTTGCAGGAAGTGAAACACTTAAATGCACGATCGTGCCACCACCAATGACCCAGACGCCCGCATGTGCTAATCAGGCGGCTGTTGCTTTTTTTAATCAACAGCCAGAAGTCAGGGGTGATGCCTGCTTAAAATCGGACGGTCACGTCTAGCAAATAAATGACATATAGTGTGTCGGTCTGTGCATCTGTGTGATAAAGAGGCGAAAACCATTTAAAGAGTCAGGTTATTACCACAGCCAAGTGTGAGATTAATTAACTGAACGGGAATTAAAACCCAGCAGATGAGATCTCACAGACCGGCGTGCAGAGAATCATAACCAACTTAAATGTATTTGCTTTAGCCAGAATTCTGAGTCAGCAGGCACCTGGGATCTGGCTTTTTTTTTTACACTTGACATGTATGCATATGCAGTTATATGTACATACATGGTGTAAAAAAACTATTATTTTGTTATTATTACCTTACTTCTTGACTGACTCTCAAAAATGTTCGGCGATTCATCTGTTAAATCCCCACCTTTCCGCTGGTCTAGTCTGCTGTGATTGGTTTAGCGCGTGTGTTCAAGTTTTCGCGGACAGGTGGGGACTATTTCTAGTGACGTAGATACACTGTGGTTAGAGAATTGGACTAGGTCACGACTCGACTGCGTGATTCATTACACACGGCAGGAAAGGTATTTTGATGATCTCGTGGTATGTACTTTTTAAGACAAACATAGTTGCTTAATAGCGATTACAATCATACAGCCAATAATTTTACAATATATTATAGCTTTTAATTAAAATTGCTATTACAATGTCTTTACTGTTTGTTCTAAAATGTTTTTTTTTCTGTAAATCTGCTTTGCCGCAATGCAAAATTGTAAAAAGTGCTACAGAAAGAGGGAGGGAACAGTAACTAAAAATAACCCCAAAAAGCAAATTCGTACATGTTAAATGTTCTTCTACATTTTAAATGCCCAGCGTCATGTGATTATTGGTTGTGAGAGCATTTCAAATTTTAGCATGTGCCATATTTTGTTGCTGTTGTGGTATTTCTAAAGTGCCAGAGTGTGTTAGCCAAAAGGAGTCTTTATCTATATGAAACCACGATGAATGAACAGAAATGATAGTGTCCCTTTCACTCAGGAGAGCTCACAAACCCACCTAACCACACTGAAGTCATTTGTTACATTCAGAACCCCTGCGTAGGTGTGTATTTGTGCATGTATTTGTCAGCTCAATAGTCACAAAGGCCCTACCTAACCGCATTCCTGCTGGTTACTGCCTAACCTTTCTTTGTTGTTGTGGCCCTGACCTGAATCAGATAATGATTGGGCAGCTAAACATTAACAAGCAGCTCTGGGCATAATAACCTAACATGAGAAGAGCTAGTTGAAGAGACTTGTGCCGCCTAAGGCTAGTCTGTCATATGTGGTGAGAAATGTAAAAGAAAGTAAGACCAAAAAACATCAGATAATAACTCCTATTATGCTGCGGTAAGCTGGAACCATTAGACATGTTTTCTTTGTTCGAGCAGGTAAACCACAACATATCCTAATAATTAGCATGTAGCGCGGCAGCCAAAACTGAGGTATGGATTTGATCTCATGTCAGTTGTTCTGCAGTAGTTGCCAATGCTAATATGTGATGGTGGTGGTGAAGGCTAGCGGGAAGCTAGCATGGGTTTGCTGCAGCAGTTTTTGTTTTCAGTGCAAGAAATGGAATGGAATCTATCTCAACCTCACTGGCAGCCACAGACAGTATAGTTTAAACATTATAAAGCAATCGAAAGCCACTGGAACGCCAGAAATGTGGACCACATCAGTAAAGAAGCTGCCGACAAACAGCTGTCCCATGATACAAAGCAGAAATCTCATATTATATTTAACAGTCATTAGAGGTTACTGTATGTTTGCATGGCAAAATGATATAATGGTATGTTGGACTGATGGCTATGTTAAGGAAACTTGACCTAATATCAAGTTTAAAGCAGAAATATATATAAATATATCCAAAACTTCTGTTTCATTTTTCTGCACCCATATCAGCAGAGTACTTAGGTCAACAAGTTTTGTATATTGTAATTTTTTTTACATTTAATTAGCACAATGTGCTTTATTGCACACGTGCAACACCTCCAGCTGACATCCCTGTTCACTCACTTGCATTGTGTGCATGCATATATTGATTAGCAAGAGCGATTTCACATCTTTGACATCATCCCCAGCATGTCCATCTTATCTAACGATTAAAAAGATAAAAATGAGGGTTCTGGGTCACTTCAAAAATTGCCACACTCTGAAGTACCTCCCCAGTGTTATACCATGGCAAACACCTTCCGGTGGTCCCCGGGGTAATGCTATTACCATATATTTAGCCTGCATGTCTGCTGGATGCCTCAGCAGAGGTATAATGAATGTGTCAACGGGAGCAGGCTGTTGGAGAGATGGAGATGAGTCCCTGGACAGCATCTAGAGCAGACAGTTCTTCTCTGCAGCTGACAGGCAAGGCCAGTGGGCAGCTCTGTGCCAAAATACCATTATAATGAACCTGGAATGGAGGAATGGTTAAGTCAGGAGTAGTTCCTGTCCTGTTCTTGGATTTGACTACAAAACACAGCGGGCTACGAAGGAATACAAATGTATTTAAAAAAACAGCACATCGAGAACATTGAGGGTGTATTTCACATTTTCTATTTCATATTATTATTGTTTTAAAAAAATATAATGATGATAGCTCACGCTAAGGGTCGAATGCCAGCATACCATTGTTTGCAGTGTTTGGAAGGTGTTTTGTGTACTGCTGCCAACTATATCACTAGGAACTTTTAGATGCCCCCCACCGTATTGCTTAATGAACACACAGCGCACTTAAAACACATACAGGGGATTCTCTGTATAAAGGGGATCTCCACTATACTCAAAAACTAAAGAAACTAAAAAACGTCCTTTATTCGATCTTATAAATAATACCAATGCCCTACAGCCCTTTTTGATTTATGTCAAGAAGATTTTCAGTCCAGTTCATAACACACCATTGGTACCAGGTGCCAGATTTTGCGACGTAGCTTGACTGAGATCTGAGTTGTGGGTAACGACGCATTGAGCTCTATTGAGCATGGAGGCATATTTCAGGCAGTTTCAAGACCTTTTTCAGTCGCATTGGCAGACTTGCATTCCTGGCAGTTTATTACAGCCAGAGTAGAATTTCAACCAGAACGAGAATCAATCAAAACACAGTTATCGTGATTATAGCTTTTTTATGTCTTTCGCTTCAGGAGAAGGAGATGTGTTTGACAATTGGTTAAAATGTGCTTATACCAAGCTGAGCCAATGCTAGGATTTGTCACGCTCGCTGGATTGCAATTTTCCTCACTTATTTCAAGAATGCAGACTCTGATAATTTTTTACACGACTTGGGGGCTTTGGATTTAATTTTAGGAAAAACAAAAGCAGCATCACTTTTCAAAGTTTAGGCTGTAAGTTGTATTTGGACGAGCCACCATTGTTAAAAACTTTGCATTACGCATTAATCTGACAAGCTACCGTGATGTTAGATGACTGTAAACAGGCTACAGCTCAAATAATGATCTATATAATATTATATTATATCATTGAATATAATTGTGTATTCTGATTATATTACTCATTTAGCACTTTCCCCTTTGGGATCATGATGAGTGCTGGAGCCAATCCCAGCTATCTCGGGCCAAGGCAGGGAAACACCCCAAACAGGTGGCCAGTCCATCACATTACACATGTATTGTATTATGTTATGTTATGTTGCGAAATTAGCTATGATTCCTATGAAATGACAGCTTTATTTTACATTTAAAACATGAAAAATGATTTCTAAAGAATGTTTATTATTGGCAATGTCATTTTAATTGTTTCTTACAAAGAAAAATGTCCAATCATGTCAATAAATTTAACCCTTTCTCAGGTCATTGTTTCTATGACTAAAATGCTTTAAGTGTCAATATGTCCCACCATCCCTTCTAGGACTCCCCCCACCCCCACCTGTAAATCTAAGATATTTGTATTTATTTTAGCTGGTCTTGCTCCCCGCTGACAGTAATGGAGACCTCAGCATTAAGATAGACAGACAGAAAAAGAGAGAAAGGAGGTTCTAAAGATATGAGGGAATGATGGAGAATGGAGTGAATGGAAAGGCTGTGATCAGCGAGGCCTGTCAAAATACTTCCTGTAGACTGATACACCATCAGACGCTGGGGAGGGGAGTCAGAGATTTAGGAAACTTAACAAAGAGAGGTAGCAAGAAATGTTGCCTGCAGCCTTGGAATTTACACTTAATACGATGGAAAAGCTGCAAAGCCAGAAGTTAGTTGTGAATGTGAATTTTGTTACTTGATGTGCACTTCTATTAATAATTCTAATTATACACTTTACTGACTTGATGTTTCTTATTATCTTTAAAAAGGTTTATGCTTAAATCAGTGGCGGTCCGTGACTTCTTTTCCAGGGAGGCACGAATGTGAAGTTCGGTATTTAGTCCATCATGTGTGAGGCCTGTCATGTCAAAATATGTGTTTGGTGCCTCACGTGAACGTATGTGCATTGCGCATCATGTCAAAATACGTGCCTGCTGTAGACGTGTTGAGAGGGTTTATCATAAAAGAGATGCTCGCGTTCACAAGATATTCGCAAGACACTCGCTTAACATTTAAGCCTAATTACACATGAGATTAAGCCAATATCTAGCAAATGCGAGCGTCTTTTGTCATAAACCATCTCGACGCGTCTACAGCAGGCACGTATTTTGACATGATGCGCGATGCACATACGTTCACGTGAGGTGCCGAACACATATGTTCACATGACAAGCCGCACACATGACGCGCCAAACACATATTTTGAATTTTTGCCTCCCCGGAAGAGAAGTCACGGACCGCCACTGGCTTAAATGCTATATTAGTTATTAGTTGTGCCTATATCATGAAGAATCCTATAATACACCTAATGGAATTGATTGTGTAAGAGCTGTAAAATAGCAAATTATGGCTACTTTATATATATGATTGACAACAATGTTTTTGTTGCTACATAATTTCCATACTTCCATGTGTGTAGTTTAGATTCAGAGTTTAGATTTTTTTGTAAAATTATAAAAGAATATAATGAGTGGGTAATGACAAGTGTTGTAGTTTATTGTGTTCCTAACTTTTATGATTATTTGTAGTCAATCAAAAACATAGACACATAGAAATGTCAGATGCTTAGATCTCGTGAACACTCACGGCCATCCTAAACATGTTGTCTAAACATGATGTTGGGGTTAAATTTGTATTTACATATTCTGACTCATATTGTATATTATGTTGATTGTCATTTTATGCTCAGGAAACCGCAAGCATCACATCATAAAAGTCTGATCAACCAAACACTGTCATTAAATGTTGCGTAAAGATACCTAAAGCGTCAACACTACTGAATACGTCATAGTTTTCAGTGTTTCAAAGAAAGAAAATAAGAACATAAAACTGCATGTTTGCCTTGGGGCCAGAATAAGTCCTCTGTAAAAAAAAAATAAAAGAGCGCATTAATAGTTACATTCAAGTAGGGATGTGAGTCGAATGGAGGGCTCCCATTTGGCATGAAATCTGTATTCGAATCAACATTCGATATCAGAATACGCCGACGTGTTAGCTTAAGTGCTCATTAATAGCTGGTCATGCTTTATCGCTGTCTCAGAGCATCTTGTGTCTTGTCTAGCCACAACAGTGTAACTGATGTGTGGTATTGTGACTCTTTGACTAAGTGCTTTGGGGGACATGCACTGAATTCACGGGAATTGACCACAATGCATTGCAACTGCTGGGTTGTTCGGGTGCAGAGGGGGTGCTGAAAAGGTCTCCTTGGGTTAAACGGATGACATGATCCCCGGCTTCTTTAGCTCTCACAGCCACAATGGCACGGACATGCTAGCTAGGACACAATTTTAGACACTGCGAACACATACTTGAGGACACCTGGTTAGCAGACAGTTGCCTCAGGGGCTCCCTGTTCATTAGATTGACTCTGCTCTGTAATTAAAGGCCTTGGAAAAAAAAGAAAATAGAAAGAATGAAAAGGGGTGGGTAGGAGGTGGAATGCCTATTTCTCAGGCAAAGCAGGAACCTGAACAGATTGTGGGGTTCGCAAGCCATACACTTCCGTACGCCATTGGACAGGCTTTTAATATTTATTTCTCAGCCTCGATATGAACCCTGCATTCTTGTCTTTGTGCTGTCTGGGGTGTGGCTGTTGCATCGGGCTCTATTTGATCAAAGCAAGTAGGCTCATTTTCCACCATCAAAACATTGATTTCAAAATCAGGCCCCCTAAGACTTGGAAACCCACAGTCTTCTAAAGTCTTCCGAAAATCTAATTAACACAACAAACAAAAATGAAGCTGGCGAGCTTGCGCTCTTTGCCACCACCGTCACATGCACATCATTACAAAACACTGGCAAAAATTAAATGACAGAAATATCTGTAACTTGACGCTTTCATAAAGTCATAAGCTGGAAAATGTTGTTAAATTTGGATAAAAGCATCTGCCAAATGAATAAATGTAAAGTTATTGTAAACTCACAGTTACGGTTATTCTGCAGCATTACTTTGGTAGCATTGACAGTGGACCTTGTTAGTACATAAAAGGTCAAAAGAGAGAGTGACAGGCATTGTGCTATGACTGAAGGCAAGCAGACAGACTGGGACGAGGCGTCTCCTTTCATGGAATTCCCATGGAGGATTCAGGGTGTTGGAGATCCAGGCACCTACATCAAGAAGCGTCAACCAATTAGAGATTGCACACCAGCTCGCCAAAAGCAACCCTCTCTTCTAATCACCGCACTCCAGCGTAGCACAAAAGCCCAGGCCGCTCACCACATTTCAATTTAAATAGATTCCCCCCTCCTCCTTCCCTCCGACCTCTTTCAACGTCTTTCCCCGAAACACACACTTTATGCCGGCTTCACCCAACCCCCCAAGAGGTAATAAAAGCAGTAACAAAAGCGCATACAGAGCAATCAGTCTAATAGCTTTAATAAGTTTAATGCAGTGTTTTCCCAATACTGTTGACACATGTGTATTGGGAGGCAAAACAGAGCTCAAGTGTTTGGAAACACAGAGAGTGACGTTGTGCCATGTGTGGCCTCCCTTTCGCAGTAGAACACAATAAAGACATCTAGCATCAGATGCCAGGCTAAATGTTGTGCACAAACAGAGAACCATTATAGAAATTCTCAATATAAAGGAACAATATAAAAGTAAATTAAGAATCTATGATTTTTATCTGTGATTGAGATAAATAATTAGTTAAACAATGCCTCATTTACGAAGCGGTGTACATGCTGTGTGCCAAGCATTGTATAAACATTTTCCTATTTAATACTATATAAAATGTTTATTAGCATTTTTGTTATTGAATTAGTGTTGCACAGTGGTTACTGTGACTGTTGTTTTCATAAATACGATTTATTTTTTGTCGAGAGGCTGAATTCTTGTCCGGCAAATTGAACAGAGGTTGTTTTGCTTTCCGAGGTCTGCTTATGGTACCTAACCAATAAACAATTTAAACAAAAAGCAAAAGCTAAAGCCGAAAAACAGTTGGGCTGAAATCCTGTGGTAATCTCTCACCTGTCTGCCCACACAGCTCTGAGTCAGTTTCTAAATCCAGTGAACATTCTTTGTATCAATAGACGTGGTTTTGTTCACATAGCCTTCTTTTTAAAAACGATTCCTTACTGGAACAAAGGTACATTTTAATGTGCATGTAAATCCACAGTATGCATGTGTTTGTGTGTGTTGTTTCTGAGAACAAGTGTTTGTCTGCCTTTCTCTGTTATTAAGCCTGCTCTGTCATTAGTGGATTAGAATGTAAGGCCTGACCTTTCTTACATAAATATGTGTGTGCACGGGTCTGTTTTAACATGCAACTCAGAGAATGTGAATTTTCCATTAAATATGTTTATGTCTTTGCACGCGTGTGTTTAGTGTATCAACCGTGATTAATCGTTTAATCATTTACTCATGTTTTGATACTTCCGTTTTTATTATTCTAAACATCCAATGAAATAATTTCCTCTACAGTCAAGACAGTTCAAAGTTCAATGTCATAAAACTATCAAATAATAAACAAACATTAATTTCTGAGGGTATTACAAAAACATTTTTTATTTCATCATTTAGCTTATGCTTGGAATACAACAACTGGTCTTTAGAAGGCAATAATCACGAGAAGAATCAGTTATGCAAAGTTACACACAGTCTAAATGTATGACTTAGTTATTAAACATGATTTGTTTTTATTATTTTTTCATTTCAGTGCTGTATAGTTTGAAAAGTAATTTGAAACTTTCATGACAGTTAAGTAAACATGGGGGTGAATAAGAAAAACGTTTTATGGCTGTTAATTTATGCGTCAGTCTGCTTGCTTATGTTTCACAAACAGTCTGCCTCACTAACTCAAGTTTATATAGTGTGCTTCATGTGCTTTGGTTTATGGTTTAAAGTTTGACTATGCTTCGCTCTCAAACACTGTTTACTAGTACAGAAACGCTGGCTGATTGTACTCGGAACAGATTATTATCTAGCATGTTCAAAGACTAGTCTGTCAGGTTTCTGCAGGACCTATAATTCTTATTTCTTTTCTCCAGAGGAAAAACAGGATATAAACCTTTGGCTCACTGTTGGTCGAACAAAACTTTCCCTGTGTGGAGCCATTTTAACTGTAGCAAAAATTGACCGCGGGTCGTAATGGAGGCTCCGTAAGGCTGACGGCTCTGTGCTCAAGTGTGAATGACATGTCGCATAGAGGGCACTGCCCCTCATCCCCCTGACTGCAGCAGCATGGGGTGAGGGGTGGGTCGCCCTCTGCTGCGTTCTCTCTCTTGCATTGAGTAAGGACTGCTTCCTCATCTAAAAGCACGCTCAGCTGACACAATGCTCGGCTTTGCTGTTTTTCACTGCAGCTTACAAAATGCAAACAAAACAGAAGCCCGCAGAACACTCTGAGTCAGTTGCCGCATGCTCACAAACGTTCCACCGATTTCACAGAGTCAGAACTGAGATGTAGAAACACTCGCACATTAATTTTTACTTTACGTTTTACTGTTTTCTTTGGTTTTGCTGGACTTTTTTTGTACCAGTACCTGCATGCCATTTTTCGAGTAAATGCTGGCAGCTGACTTCTTTCTAAACTACGAAAGCTTTGGAAGAGTCTGTTTAAATGTCAGCAAGCTTGTCCATCAATGACAAGATATGACGGTCCCAACACAGTGCGTGTCATTGGTTGGTGACATCCCAACAGGACAACAATGATGAATTCTAAGTCACCAAAACAGACTGAGAGATTATTTTTACTTCCTCTAGGAAAGCCTATGTGTTTGAGAAACCAGTAAGCTTGGATATTGGTTGAGGGGTTGCATGCTTCACATGATTTACATGTATTTATTTAGCAGCCGCTTTTTTCTAAAGTGAATTATCCGTGTCACCACGTGTAGATGACAGGCATGTCACATGTTCTGTGAAGTCTTATGCATAACTTTGCATGAGTTTTTTCTCCAGACAGTTATTTTCTTTAAAAGCTGCGTGTAACCCCCACAAGCACGCTTGATTGACCATTGTGGTCTGGGACATATAGGCTCAGATTAGTGTTTACGCTACAAATGCGATGTGGTTTGAGTGAACCAATCACAAAGTGTTTACACTTGTATTTAGTGTCCACTTGTAATAGGATTACCTGAGATGGATGTTAAATTTAAAATGGGCTCTGTCTACCACTTATTTTGAAGCGCAAAAGGACATATTGTTGAAAAAAAACATACGTTGCTTTAAATCAATTCTATTTATTTGGGTAAAACGTAGCTGCGATGCACAATTGTAACATTCAGCTGTAAATAAACTGTCAAAGCAGGTGGCACAAGGTAAAATGGTTGTCTCAATGTGTTTGTCGTTGATGCCAAGTGAGTGTGCTTTCATTATAATAAAGACAGCGAACTGCACATATGGCTGGTGGGAAGAAAATTGAAGAACAGAACAAAACAGACAGACAGAGCATATTGGGTATTGAGGAAATTGTGCAGATCTTCCTTTGTGAGTTTTATGGTGTTGTTCCAGAACTCCTTAGCTGTGTTATGTATTCTCTCGAGTTTTACAGCTGTTATAAGGGTGCGAGTGGGTTTTTTTGTGTGTGCGTGTTTGTTCGGGAAGGGGAGCAAGTTGTCTTTCAAAAACACTTAGCTTTTCTTTCCCACCCTGCAAATACACGGTTAATTAAATCTAATTAGAGGAGGGCTGTCATAAATCTTTGATAATGCCTTGTGGATCACCCACAAAGCTGTTTTCCCTTTCCACCATCTTTTCACTGCTGATTAGCATGATAGTGTTTCTCTGTTCCTGCGCCCATGAATGTACCACAATGCATTAACAATATGGACAGTGACAGTTATATGTTGCTTTGCACCTCTTGCACAGCGTGAAATCAATTCTATCCAAGGTTTTCCATTTTAGCCTTTTGATTCATGATAATTTTCTCATTGCTGTTATGGCTGAAATCTTCAACACAATAAATCTTTATTGTTTGTTTGCAGAAACACTGATGGACACCAAATGGGCCACGACTGAACTTGCCTGGACTTCCCATCCTGAAACTGGGGTGAGTTTTTATTTTTGTGTGCATATTTTGGAGCCCATTACTTATATACAGTGAAACTAATTTAAATTTTGATTAAAGAAATTATTTTTATTTTTATGAAAGGTGATTCTCACTGTAACTATAGTACCATTAAAGTTATAATTTGACAGCGGTTTAAAATAGAGTTCAAAATATCATGTATAACATAGGGGCGTTTTCCCGGACAGGGATTAGACTAGTCCTAGACTAAAAAAAATGTAAGAGCTGTCCAAACTAGGCATGAGCCGGTATGATATTTTGACGGTATGATATCCTTAAGCCAAACTATCACGATTTAGCGCTATGGCGGTACTGCAATTACCGCTTTAAAATGTGGTGTTTCAAATGTTTTCATTGAACACAGTATTTAAGCAACACAAAATATTTGTAACGGTTGTAAACATGTACAGTATGTCAGGTTAAATCAGTGGTTCACAAACTTTTTGAAAGCATGGCACCTTTTCTAGTAATTTTTTACATGCATTTCTAATAATTAAACTTCCATGCATACATACATACACATATAAATAAATAAAATGCAGATAAGAAAACAATAAATTAAGCATAAACCAAAAATAGCATAGAACCTGGTGGATTCCTACACTTTCAGTCTTTGATAAATCATACAAACAGAAATTTTAGTGGTTTTAAAACTGTGGCTTTTTCAAACCGCAGTATACCTTGAAACTGGTATTCGTCCCATGCTGGACTCCAAACTGAAAACAACTTGCACTGACATATCTCAAAATACATCAGTGCCTCTGTGTTGTCTCAAAATGCACACACGTAATGTTTTTAGTAAGGTATGTTTGTTAAAACTACTTAAATTTTCCAATTAAACTAAGGCCTAGTCTAGGTTTAAGATAATCCCTGTCTGGGAAACCACCCAATGTATAATTCTGTTAAAAAAAGAATGTTTTTGTGTCAATCCTTCAATCAAGTGTGATTAGAAGTGGCCAAGTTACAATACTGTGTGTGAAAAACAGGGAGTTTGGAGTTTAATCAGATAAAGGCAAAACCTAGAACAGATTTCACCCATCTCACAAGAGCAAAAGTATATTTTGCTCATTTTTGACAATAACCAGACACTGTTAACTTTTTATTACTTCTTTACCTTATATTTGGTCTAATATCCTGTACTTCACAGTGTTGCATGTGTTCACTACCCCCTTTCTGTTCTCGGTCACAACAGTCACAGCTGTTGTATACACCCCTCCTCATAACCTTTACTTCCGAGTAACTTAGCACCGATGCGCCGAGGCACAGGAGCAGACCCTGTGACACAAATCAGCCACAATCTCACCTTCCCCGTCCATATATTATTCTTGTAAATATCCCTCCCCACTCCCGTTAAAGCACTAACTCCCACTAACAGAATCGGTCACAGCACTGCCCACTTTACACCCCAACAGATGCCTCCATTCAGTCCAGCTTTTTCCCTTCTGCACCCCGTCATATGCATGCGGCTATATGTTTCACCCACTCCGCCCCGCTATATTTTAGGACAGACAGGGAAATGTGCCATTTAAATTTCACTGTGTTCTAGCAGTTTTATTTTCAGTCTTGAAAATAAATGTTCCACTGAAGTGAGTCTCACAAAACACACAGGTTACATTTTAAACCAAGTAATACTTTGCATAAAGAAAATAAAACAGTAATTTTAGGAATGTTATGATTTTTTCAACATACAGCATATTTTACCTGACAATTAATGTTACGTAAAATATATGACAATAGGTAAATAGAAATATATATATATATATATATATATATATATATATATATAATCATTTGAATCGTATTTGTAAATGGATTTCCTTTATTTTGTGGGAAAATATGACCCAGTCATATTCGTGACAGGTTTTGCGAAAGTCACCTACTGGTTTAGTTGGCACAGCTATACCCTCCATATCTACACAAAATTGAATGGTATGTCACGCCCAGAAAACTGCAATGGGAACTGTGCCCAGATAATAATAAAATTGGAGGCAAAAAGTTGGAATAAATCCCAGTCTGGTTTAGCATACATTTTTTTTCTTTCCTATTTAATCTGCTTCTATTAGTCATCAGTCAGGCAACTGTAACGGGAGCCATAAACTCAGATAAATACTGTGTCTGCATTAAGACTGTAAAGGAAAAATAAACATGCTGACCCGCTATTGCTTAAACATACTGATCGACTGATTACTCAAAGATCAACAAACCAAGACAGAGAGCACTAATGGACTATATATATTTATATAATTTACATTAAAAGTCATCCTACAGCATCTTCATCTAAAAGTAAATTCATTAGCTCTCCCTGACCGAAGGGGAAAAATACAAAGCGTTTAACTATTTATCAAGTAATATTGATGAATGGGAACTGAACTTCTTTTCCGCATCCTATTAATACATTAATCATGGAAAAAGGAAAGTTTGCCGTCAGGTATTGGTGCTCTGTAATCCCCAGACTCGCTCAATGCCGGCGCGATGTGTGGGGCTGCTTCCTCTGCTCCCAGCTTCACTCTTTGAGCAATTTTTTCCTTGGAAGTAAATGCCCATTTACACCTCATTCTTTCTTGTGTCCATTGACCTGGTGCAGGTTATTGATCCCTGCACCCCGGCGTGGAGAGACTATGATAAAGCAGAGATTTCTGGAAGCTCTGTCTCCCTCAGGCCCCTGGGACCCTGTAGGGATGAATGGCCTGTCCGCACCACATCCATTTTGCTGTGTTAATTAAAGCCTTCACCTCGACACAAAGCCTGTTATGCTCTGATCAACAAATCTCTGGATGCTTTGCTAGTTTTGTTTTTGGCCACTTTTTCGTTGATTTATTGTTGATGCATGCTGTTTGTTTAAGCAGGCCTAAGCTAATGCAAAAACCTGCTTTATTTCTGACATTAGCAGTTTTAAAAGGTGTGTTCAAACTGACAGTGAGACGATCGACTGTTCATGTTCGTTCCACTGCCTACATTCCCATTGGTAGCCACTTTGCAGCAATGTTAATTTGCATTAAGCTAAATTTTTATATGCCTCTTTGCTTCTGCAAAGGTTGCCGCCACTCATTTTTCCCGAATCAGCAACTCTCATTAAAAATGAATTCATGAAAATGTGAACTACTCTTATTTTATATCTTGTAAAAGGACCTGAGGATAATTAAAGATAATTAAATAATAAATAATGCATTTTTCAATACCATAATGGCATTACCGTTTCTTGAAAAGCTACATATATTCTCAAAAAAAAAGAGAATTCCCCATAAAAAAAAATCTTAAATCCGGTATATAAAGTGGAAAGAGTTTAGTTAGTGGATTGTACTTAGCGTATTGCTCCACGTAAATACAATGTAATCATGATGTTGTAATTGAACGGTAATTGATTGTGTAGTGATGCAGAGAGCACACCGCACTCAAGGTAGGAGGTAAACATCCACTCATTGTTTTGTTCGATGGTGTTCTGACACTCCACAGTAATTTTGATAAATTTGCCAGGCGGCTTTCCTCATTGAACTGGTGAAGATGAAAGACCAGCATGCTGCTCTCCGCTTAATGGCGCTACGCATGTGTGTAATTGAAAAGGCACAAACCAAAAAGCCCCAAATTTAATTTCCCCTCTCTTTCATCCACCCCATTCACTCTTTCTCGGCGTGTTCCCTCTGTTATATTGTTTCTTGAGCTCTGTTCCCGTGATGTGTGGAACTGTAGCTAAGAAAGAGCGATTTATTCCCTGTCGTACCTCTGTGCATTATAGCACTTTAGAAGTTAACTTCTAAAGCTCTGGATAACATGGAAATGAGAATGGTTTTATTTATAAGTCTGGCAATAACACCTATTGTACTGTACTCTATAGATAAAACACTTGTTATTGCTATTGCAGAATATAATAAATGATACCTCCCCTGTAGATGTTAAGTCACAAGGTGACCTTATATGTTGTTGTATATCTATGACTTACAGTGTTCTCTCGTTTCTGTTTACCTCTTTTACCTTTTTCACAGTGGGAGGAAGTAAGCGGTTATGACGATGCCATGAACCCCATTCGAACATACCAAGTGTGCAATGTTCGTGAGCTCAACCAGAACAATTGGCTTCGCAGTGACTTCATTCCTCGCAAGGACGTTCTCCGTGTGTATGTGGAGATGAAATTTACCGTACGAGACTGTAACAGTATTCCCAACATTCCAGGATCCTGTAAAGAGACATTTAATCTGTTTTACTACGAGTCCGACTCAGATTCGGCCACCGCCACAAGTCCGTTTTGGATGGAGAACCCTTATGTTAAGGTGGACACAATTGCTCCTGATGAGAGCTTTTCTATGTTGGAATCTGGCCGGGTCAATACTAAGATTCGCAGCTTTGGTCCACTTTCCAAGGCAGGCTTCTACCTGGCCTTCCAAGACTTGGGTGCTTGCATGTCTTTAATCTCTGTTCGAGTGTTCTACAAAAAGTGTTCCACAACAATTGCCAATTTTGCAGTTTTCCCTGAGACAGCAACAGGAGCTGAAGCCACCTCGCTAGTCATTGCCCCTGGCACTTGTGTGCATAACGCTGTGGAAGTGTCCGTCCCTCTCAAACTCTACTGCAATGGAGATGGAGAATGGATGGTTCCTGTAGGTGCCTGCACGTGCATGGCTGGTTTTGAGCCTGCAGTTAAGGATTCACAGTGTCAAGGTGAGTGCTGGTATATGTGTTTTTTTCTCACTGTGCAGTTTTGTCTTATCTCCCAGTATCACATTAAGCCACATGGACAAATCATCCTATTTTTTATTGAGGTTGTTTGGCCTTAAAGCAATTTTGGTTATTTGACCTCGATTTAAGCAGAGCAAGCCGATGAATAAGTAAAACAGTCCGTATGTCTATCAGAGTGGAACATTTTGCAGAGAGAAAAGGAGGGGTCTTGATGAAAAACATATCGGGTTCAGGCTGAGGGGAATTAAGCCTGTGTGTAACATAGCCACAGTGAAAGTGAGCAGCACGGACAGCGAGAGGTCAAGGGTCAAATGGAGAGCCGTGAGTGAGAGGAGACCAGGAATCGATTTTCGGACCAAGGGCAAGAGCTTCAGTGAAACATTAATGAAGAGTGTAAGATGGAGAGAAAAGTAACCCTGACAGATAAGGCATCAGAAGTTAAAGGTCAGAAAGAGACAGTTGGTTCCAACTATAAGAACTACAAAGACTGAAAAGTAAATCTCTGGGGTAAAGAGCTAAATTAAATGCCAAAAAAACCCTGCACGAAATGAATGATTATAAATGGCAGGTGTTGAAGGAAGCATTACTATTACTGTTGCTTTTGACCAAAGCTCTGAACCTAAGTATTAAATGAGTATCTGAGAAGCACCATTTTGAAACAGACATGCTCTTTTGTCCATAGCCAATAAGCAACCACTAAGAACGTCCTAAGAATCACATAACAGAAAGCTAAAAAATACATAGAACTTAGCAACCGAACAGCACTGCTCTAGCAACCACCCACAACACCACCCCAGCATAGTGGTGACAAGATTTGCTAGGGAAAGCGCCATTCACAGTTTGCTCAAGAAATGTAAATATCTAGTTGTCAAAATAATTAAACACGTTTCTAATGCTGCCAATTATGTATTACGCATATGCAACCCAAGGGGGAAATGGGCGATCCTTAGAAATGTGCTGCCTGAAGTACAGTTAAAAACCCATTTGTTTGCTTGTGGTGGCTCAAGGTGAAAACCCTGGCGGCTGAGTCCTGATAAAACATTCTCTAATCAAGCTAACCGGAAACTAAAGGAGGGATAAATCTCTGTCAACTCTTGCTCTCTCTCTCTCTCTCTCTCTCATTTCTTCATCTGAAGGCCACTGGTCTCATTAATACCCTGCCAGAGTACAGTAGGACATTCACATGAATATTAATCGGAAAGCGCTCCATATTTCCCAGTTCTTGCTTTTGACTTCCAATTTGCCCACAAATTCTAATCACTCCCTTAAGCTCTATGTTCTGCTCTCAATGAGGGAGGTAGCAGGGACGGTTTGGGTAATAGAGTGTGAGCAATAGACTGTGCTAGAAAAAGTGCACAAAGATTTGCATTTCTTTTGGGGGTTTTTCACCTCTCTGCTTTCTTGCTCTGTCAGGAGTGCTTCTGGAGGAAGGTGAGGATGAAAGAAAAGGGCTGACTTCTTACCTTCTTGGAAGCGATTAATCAGCACTTTCAATCCTTCAGAAAATGGGACAACTTTTTTTGAAGGGGGAATTTTGAGCAGACTTTCATGCAGACTATGAGCTAGATGGTCTCTTTTGTCTCGCAAAGACTTGGTTGATTTATGTACATTTGAAAAACGAGAAAAAATACCAAGACTCATTAATTTCCATAGCGACGTGTGATAAACTTATTCGTGAGGCTTGCGCTCCTTTATCTTTATCTCTGCGTGAATCATTTCTGAAGTTCCTTCCTCACTAGCTACTGCTCCTCTGGACGCCTTTGATTAATGGTTAAACAAACAAGCCCCTGGTTAACTAAGTTAACACAGTTTCCCCGCACTAATGGAGTCTTGTGTCAATATTGCACATTCTGAGAACGAGAACTTGGAAAGTGACCTCGGAGACATCATGGTGGTTTGTTCTGCTTTGCACGCTATCAGTTAAGAAACCAGATGTTCAAACCAACTCCTAAAAAATACAACAGGTTTTATTTGCCATTCACCAAGCCTCAGAGGCTACTGATAAAATGGCTGGAAACTGGTGTCGTACCACATGCCAGCAATTGGCTATTTATCACCTAACAATAAAGTTTGGGTGACATTCGGAGCGTAAAAGCACCTTGACTTATCAGAGGGGTGCGGTATAATGTGTACACAAGCTCTGTTAATGGTGGCCGATCTCCACAAAGGCCAAAGACCTGTGAATGACACGCTAATCTTTGTATTTATAAGATAACCGATCACACTTTCCCTTGTACCCTTCAATATGCTTTGTTTGGCTTGGAGAAACATTTCCTGTGGTACAGCATTGACATTGGCTGTGTTTAAGTATCGATTGAAGCAGTTTATTGTAAAGAGTGCGATGTTTGGAACTAACATCCATGTGTTTGTAAATTAAGTTGACAGTTAGCATATGCATGTGGGGTTTAAGGGCCGGAGTATGTTGTTGAAACTCGTCTAGTCATGAGGGGGTTATTTCCACAGGGGAAAGAAACAGCAAATTAACGTTGCCAAACGAGTACGTAAGCAAGAACCTGTGTGCCTTAATACTTCACAATGCCAAGATTGTAGGAATCAAGATGGAAATGATTAGACCATGTACAACAAACAAGAATCACATTTTTACATTCCCCTAAATTCTACTCGCAGCATTGTGACAAAAATATCCCATATTTACACATTGCAAAAACTAAATGCTAAATTTGAAGCTTTAGATAAATGTAAAATATACTTGATCAAACATCATTTTACAGTTCTCAAGATACTGTTGTGTTTATCTGTGATAGTTTACGTTTTTTAAATTGTTCTTCTCTTGTCAGCTTGCAGTGCAGGCACCTTTAAGTCCAAGCAAGGAGAGGGATTCTGCTCGCCATGTCCACCCAACAGTCGGACAAGTTCTGGAGCCGCCAGCATATGTTCCTGTCGGAATGGCTACTATCGGGCGGATAATGATTCACCTGAGTCAGGATGCACTAGTGAGTAACTTAATAATCAAGATTTTTTTTTACAAAACTCTGGGATTACTTTGCAAACATTTCATTTTTTCTGTCATACCTAAATTGCTTTATCCTCCTAAATCTTGCTTTTTCATCTTAAAATGTGCATTTTGTTTTTGTAGCTGTCCCCTCAGGTCCACGCAACGTCATCTCCAGCGTGAATGAAACATTGCTGGTGCTTGAGTGGAGTGAGCCGCGTGACCAAGGTGGCAGAGATGACCTTCTTTACAATGTTATCTGTAAGAAGTGTCTGCCTGAGCGTGGTACCTGCACACGGTGTGATGACAATGTGGACATCTCTCCCCGGCACCTTGGGCTGACCGAGAGACATGTGACCGTTCGAAACCTTCAGGCTCACACCCAGTACAGCTTTGAGATTCAGGCCGTCAATGGAGTCTCCAACAAGAGTCCGTACACACCACAGTTTGCATCTGTTAACATCACCACCAACCAGGCCGGTAAGTTTAATGGTTTTACTTGCTGGAAAATCTAGTTTAGGATGGTAGTTTTGAAACATGGTAGCATAGTAACTGCCATGTTGCACAGCCAAGATAGCAGCTTAAGCTGGATTTTCCAGAAGCATTTAATACTTTTTCTCTTCCATATGTGTTTTCAAAAAAGGATATTGAAAGACACTTTCTTTACATCCTCTCTGGCTAGAAATAGCAAAGCATAATGGGTTCAAATAGGACACTTCCAACCCACGACACTCTACCCAAAGAGCTCAGCCCACAGAACGCATCAACACCAAAGAGCCATGCTCAATAGCCAAGATATGCTAAAGTGTGCTGGCTTAGTGGGATGCATTAACTTTTATGGAGATGGCCTCTTATTGTGTGAGCTAGGTTTGAATTGAACCCTGGACTTCTCAGGATCACACACCCTTAGCTTTGCATACATTTAACCCTCTCTTTAGCTAGCAAGCATGTTTGCTATCAGCGAACAGGCAATGTAATATGACCCGAGCTAATATTACGCCTGGGTCAATATTGGGGTGACATGTTCACCCGCGTAGCATCCCATCCCCATGGTTCCAGAACTCAGGAGAGGTCTGTGATCAGATTATCTATTCATTTCTCCAGGACTATGCCTAAATATTCATCCACCATTTAAGACAAAAAATAAATATGGGTGACCAGCTAAAGGGGCGTCATGGTTACTTCCACTGTCTCCACAGGATGAGGCCCCCTAATCCTGGTGCGAGAGTAGGTAGGCGGGCTGCCCAGGGAACATTGTCTTCAGGGTGAACCTTTTCTGAGCAAAGCCTGGGTTAGGATGTTGATGGAGGGATGGGGGAAAGTACACTTTTGAGGGATACTGACAAAAAGAAGACTGAATAATAAAGCTACGAGCAAAGGATCAAAGAACCAGACCTGGGGATTAAAATGCTGCTTAACAAGTGAAGAAAAGAGATCGAAAGGCAGAAAAGTAGGCGATAAGAGGTACTGTAGTGTGTGAACAGGACTTGATAAAATCAGAAACCCGAGATGCCAACATCAGGCCTGGGACAAATGAGGACAGTACAGATTATGTAAAGCTAGGTGTTAAGATAGGTGAGGTGCTACAGAAGCACACACAAGAAACAAGTTCAATTCAAATTTCAGCTCAAAAAACAGTTCTCATTGAATTTAATTGAACTAATACTGTAAGTAAAATAGCTGGTCATGTCTACTAAGCCTTCCGGTTTGTCTGTCATGGAATCTTTCACATGGAACTTAAAAATCTGTTCTGTGGAATAGAGGCAGGGGCCCTGAAAGGGTCCAAGACTGACAGCCTCTTCTGTCTGATTCTTATACTTCAAAGCAGCTCTTTGGTAATCCTGAATCTGATCACAATCTGAAGGTGAGAAAAAAATTGGAATTTCAACTTTCATTAAAATAGGATTTCTCCCATTTTTCGCACACAGCTCCCTCTGCAGTTCCTACTGTCCACATGATAGCGGCCTCAGCCAACACAATGAGTCTCTCCTGGCTTCCTCCTGAAAAACCAAACGGGATCATCTTGGATTACGAGATTAAATACCATGAGAAGGTAAGAGCCAATGCAAGTCAATGAAGAGAAGAGCATGCCATCACAATCACAACCACTGTTATCCTTTGCTCTATACATAATCGTTCATCCTGACAACAGCATCAACCCTTCCTCTCTCTCTCTTGTACCCTAACACTTTCCTCCCTCGCTCCTTCTTCAATTCAACTCCCTCTTTTGAGCGCTGATACCGCGAGGCAGTCGGTGCTTGGCAGGGATGGAGGCAGGAGGATTTGCATAGAGAAGAAAGGGCCGGGCATATCTGCAGCGTGTTTGATGTGTTGTACTGACAGATTAAACCAGAGCTGCCAGACGCTTTTGGGCACTGGCTGGTTTTATATGGCTTGTTTTATCACTGTTTCCGCAGGACCAGGGAGAAGCTATTGCCCACACGATGACTGCCCAGCGCAGCTCTGCACGTATTGAGGGTTTGAAGCCAGGCACATCGTTTGTGGTGCAGGTTCGGGCCCGAACAGTGGCAGGGTATGGTCGGTACAGTAGCCCCTCCGATTTCAGCACTAACCACCAAGGTGTGTAAAACATACATTCCATTAAATGTTTTAAAATATTATATTTAATTTGCCATATTTTGTTCATTAAACAACACTGTGTATTTACGTGAAGCCTGCCATCAAATGCCAGGCACATACTTAAATTTAGGATAAAATTTAAAACAATGTGTACAGAATTATGTGGATTAGACCCAATGCTACACTAAAGCATATCAAGCATCAATGCAAATTAAATAAATGTTTTTAATCTTTAAATATTTCACATATAAGAGGAAATGTTTTAAAATGTTTAGATTTGACCAATACTGTACTCCTAAACTTAACTTTTTGCATATTTAAATAGTTTGTCTATTGGTTTCTTTACATGCACATAGCTGATTCAGACAAGACTCTACAGGAACAGTTGCCGCTTATTGTGGGCTCTCTGACAGCTGGCCTGGTCTTTATCATTGTTGTTGTCGTCATTGCAATAGTTTGTCTCAGGTAAGAAGTTAAACATTTTTATTTTATTTACATATATATAATGTTTGGTAAAATTCATTAATATTTGCAATTTTTATCACTTTGGAAACTGAAGCGATTGGTCTCAGATGTGCACATGCTCTGCATTACAATTCTGCAGTATCTCTCTTCTTAATCATTGGCACTGGCACTCTCCATCTCGTGGCCACCTTCCATTGCCATAGTTCAGAGGAAGACAGCTGTTTATTTAAACCCTTATCATGCAGAAATTTTCACCCTCTTTCCTTCTAATCAGCACAGTGTGTCTCGGCATCTTAACTTGCCTGCGATTGATCAAATGTAGGCCTTGGCGTATTCAGGAACTGCATTTGAATTGGAAATGAGATACAAATCACCAGCGGGTATTAATTGCCTGGTTACTAGTTAGACAACAAAAGAACCACATTAACATGTACTACGAGGGGGGTTGGGTTTGTTGAAATTGCATTGCATTTAATAGACTGATAGGGAAAATTTGTGAAAAAATAATTAAGAGACTAGGATAAATTAATGATTCCTTACATATAACATATAACAAGAACTAGGGCGCTAGACTGCTACTGTGCTGCTGTGTTTTTTAGGCCTTAGTTTATTTTTCCTAGCTGTCTCCTATACAGTCAACTGAAGTGACACGCATCTCTTGAGGCTGAATATGTTGTTCTCTTAATTTTCATATCACCCCCCTTCTTTAATTGACCTCATTTTATGTCCCTGAAGGGGCTGGCTGCAAAAAAAATACAGGTCTAATCAAAATGCTTGTTTTGCAACCGTTTGCAAGGAAATCATCACTGAATTTATGATCTTTGGTTCACAGGAAGCAACGCAATGGCTCAGAATCAGAATACACAGAAAAACTGCAACAATACAGTAAGTCTCTAGATATTTTACATTGTCTGTTCTGACTTTATATGCTTTCTATATTCTGTATTATGGCAGTGCGATTCATACGGCTATTCAAACTATTGAATCCCCTATAGTCACTCCGGGAATGAAGGTCTACATTGACCCTTTCACCTATGAGGACCCTAATGAGGCCATCCGCGAGTTTGCCAAAGAGATTGACGTTTCCTGTGTGAAAATCGAGGAGGTCATTGGTGCAGGTAACCAACAACACAAGCTTCTGAGCAACAGGGGGAAGACAGCTAGGCACACCCAGGCCATACCTTTAGAGGACTTCACTCCAATCGGTACTTCAAACACCTCAACCCGCTCCAAAACCCAACCCCTTAGTACCTTACTGATGTCTCTAACGGCTTTACTTACAAAATGGAGCTTCTGAGGTTATCTTCAGAGCTAACTATAGAGCCGCCATTCCTGCTACTGCCCTCTGTTTACTCACCAAACCTAATGGTACCTGCCAAAGAACTAATTGTCCTCCCAACCTGATGACCTTTTAACCTCTCCATCCATGGTGTGCCTTCTTGCCCTTGAGACCACATTTCTCTTTATCTTGATTGTAATATTAGCTGTATAGTAGAGTAATGTAGTAAATGCTAAGCATTTTTAAAAGCAAAAGCAGCTAAACTTGAGGAGCCCCATGCCAGATAACAAATAAGGCTTTTGACATCTAGCACTGCTGCCTGAACCCATTACTTCCTAGCTTCAGCTAAAGTGACAAAGCCCTACCATGTCCTTCCCCAACCCCTACACTTGTGTCTTCTGTTCACTCTCTGACACATCTGCCTAGAGCACAGACACAAGCCGTCCAACCCCCCCAAGCTTCTGTGCCCACCTAATTTCACCCCTACCATCCTATCTCCCTCCATACGCTAAGATTTCCTCTACCTGCCCTTTGCCCCTTCCTTCTTTGCCTTACTTCTCCCATTTCCTTTTCTGTACCATAACCCCCAGCAACCTTCCAAGAGCTTTGCCATTAAAGCATTTCTGACCTCCTGCCCCTTCCCCTGCCCCCTGGATACACTCCTATAGCACCACCTTTAGCCCTGGCTTCTCTTGCTGTCTCCCCCCGCTTCCCCCTGGCTCCTTGATTTTAACCAGTAATTCTCCCTCTCCCCTTTCTCTCCTACACTCATCCACTCTTCCCTTTCCTCTCTCCACTCCACCCTTTCTTCCTATTTCTCGTCTGTCTTCTGCTCATGTAGGAGAATTTGGAGAAGTATGCCGTGGGCGTCTCAAGCTCCCTGGACGTCGTGAGATCATCGTTGCAATCAAGACTCTGAAGGCAGGCTACACTGAGCGCCAGAGGAGAGACTTTCTGAGTGAGGCTAGCATCATGGGCCAGTTTGACCACCCCAATATTATTCGCTTAGAAGGGGTGGTGACCAAAAGCCGTCCAGTCATGATCGTCACAGAGTTCATGGAGAATGGAGCGCTGGATTCTTTTCTCCGGGTGAGAGATTCCAGCCATCATACTAATGTTACAGTAATATTTGATGCTTGGGTTTCTGTATCAGAACATTGCGGAACTGCAATATTTTAAAGGGAATTATGTACTTCAGAAAATGTTACTCCATAATCTAATTTACCATCCTTGCTATAATAAAGCACAAATATTTTCTTTCTAATAAAACGTGATGTTCTTACATATTCATTTTAAACAAACTTCCTTAATCATCTGGGTGGCTATGACAGATTGTGTAGCTGCTAGCTGTGACATTCAGACATAAATCAGCTGTTACATGAGTCACATTCTGAAATGTTAAAAACACATTGACAATATTGAGGAATGACTTTGTTATGATTTCTTCCCTCTCACCAACAGTTAAATGATGGCCAGTTCACTGTCATCCAGCTAGTTGGTATGTTGAGAGGCATTGCAGCTGGCATGAAATATCTGTCAGACATGAACTACGTGCACCGGGACCTGGCTGCTCGTAACATCCTAGTGAACAGCAACCTGGTGTGCAAGGTGTCCGATTTTGGCCTTTCTCGTTTCTTGGAGGATGATCCCACTGATCCCACGTACACCAGTTCACTGGTTAGCAACCATTTCATGCCTTTATATGTATAGCAATTAAAAATAGCTGGTCTATAACTAAGGTAAAAAATCTGTATACTTTGCATATGTAGGGAGGAAAGATCCCTATTCGCTGGACAGCTCCTGAGGCCATTGCTTACAGGAAGTTCACCTCAGCCAGTGACGTGTGGAGTTATGGCATCGTTATGTGGGAGGTGATGTCATATGGTGAGCGTCCATACTGGGACATGAGCAACCAAGATGTGAGTTACGTTTTTATTGCCTCTAACCATTAGGGATGGGTCACAATGGTCGACTTGGTGTCAAACAATTGCCTATTCAATTATGAAACTGGTTTATCTGGATTTTATATTCTTTTCTTTTTTGTTTGTAGTAGTAACCTTTTGAGGTGCTCTAATTCATTTTTTCTTATATAGGTGATCAATGCAGTTGAGCAGGACTACCGGCTGCCTCCACCCATGGACTGTCCCACTGCCTTGCACCAACTCATGTTAGACTGCTGGGTTAAAGAAAGAAACTTGAGACCCAAGTTCTCCCAGATTGTCAACACCTTGGACAAACTTATTCGCAATGCCGCCAGCCTTAAGGTGGTCACCAGCACACATTCTGGGTAAGGGCATGTATATTACCACATAAATCTGCTTTTAAAAAATTGCAGTTTAAAATGCAGTTTAAATCATTTTGGATAAAATTGTCTGTCAAAGGCTTGTTGGCCTTTTAACATAAGCTTCTCAACTAAGTAAGCTTTATAAATACTCTGTTGACTCTCTGAGTCTAGTTTCCAGTGTTTCAAAGTCAATAAATTAGGCCAAAGTCACAAAGGCATTTGAATTAAGAGACAATCGATTTCAGATCATTTTCAATTGACAAACAATATTATATGATGGAAAACTCTGGAGTTATGGAAATTAAGATGACCTTGAGTCAATAAAACATTTGGATCGCATTGCAATCACAAGGCGATCGATTGGTTTGCCTGAGCTTGCTTTGGTCTACACTTACTATAGTCTGTTCTGTTAAAAAGACCACATAAGCCACTGTACCAATATTCGATGGATTGTTAAAGACAGATTGTAACTGGATTTGGTCATTGATAATTTTTTGCACAGGATTGATTCTTAGTGTTACAAGCAGTAATTGTTAAAAGTGTAAGAAACAGTAGATAGTTATATGTGGGTTTTAATAGGGAATTGACCGACCTCAGGGCATCAGCTTTTGGGTTGCATGTGCTGGGGGAGGGCCTCCAACAGTCAGAAACTGGAGGGAACCACCACGTCTGCTTGGAAAAGATCATAGGATATAGGAAGAGAAATTAGTTAATGTAATGCAAAGGCAGGAGTTGCTTAAATTAGCAAGTAACAAGATTTTAAAAGGGCCAATGGAGAGGTGACCCCCCTGCCGGGCACAATAAAAGAAGAGTGACAGTTGCTGTGTGATGCATTCCTTTACTAAACTGGGATGGTTTTGCTACAATTTACACTGGAGAAGCAATAATAGTTTCTGTAAATCTTGAGTTAAGGGTTATTAAGTTATGCATAGACCCTCGTCATTTGGTGTCCCTGTACGGCTTTCCTCTGATACACTACAGTCTAAGATGTGAGGAGCTGGGCCAGCTCTAACAATGCTCTATTAAGAAAAGTTGCCTTCCAGGTTAATGACCACAGACCCTTCAGCCCTAAAGGCAGGAGCTTATTAAAAATCACTCTTCCCATCCATCTACAGACCTTCTCCTCAATAGAGGCTCTGTTCTGTTCTTATTAACTTTTTTCTTCTGCTTTTAATTGTTAATTAATCTAATGCCATCAAAAGACAGCAAGGTTCAACAGAGCAGAGAGCTTGCAAACAACGGGGTCTTTGCGTTGAAAATTTTTGCTTAGCTGTACCCACTGCCCAAAATGTACCAACCCAGATCTGAGCTCTGCTGGTTTTAGTCTGACCGGTCTATAATTTGTTTTTAGAGTGATGCTTTTGTGCAGTGCATTGCATTACATTAAATGTAGCAACTAGAACAGGTTTCTGAATTAACATCATTGTTGAAATAACGTAAATTTTCACCCAATTATTTCCATTTGATTTTAATCAGGAGAAAAATCTATTATTGTTTGATAGTAATGCTGATCCACCTTCTTATTCTGCTTGAGTATATGATGTTGTGTTTAAGCAAACAGAGTAATTGTAATATTAAACTTTAGCATATAAAGGCCCAATACATATCAGGCCACGTGTTTGCTGTGTAACACCAATCCACACCCACCAAGCCTCACTCTGAGGTGCACCCACAGCTTCTTTTAAGTTCTCTCAGACAGGCCTCTGCATGGCTCCAGCCAGTAAGCCACAGTGGCACGTTCAGGCCTTACAGGACATGAGAGGTTGTGGTGGGGGGTTTGGGGGTGAGGTTTCGGTGGTGGAGTCATGGCGTGACCTAACCCTCTATCTCTCTTTTTATCTCCACTCCTCTCTTTTCTGTAGGGCCTCCCAGCCACTTCTTGATCGCTGTGTGCCTGACTACACTACGTTCACCACTGTGGGTGACTGGCTGGATGCCATCAAGATGAGCCGCTATCGTGACAACTTCCTCAATGCTGGCTTCGCGTCCTTCGACCTGGTAGCCCAGATGACCTCAGAGTGAGTGGCCGGTCCTTCGTCTAAATTGTTCTCTTTGTCACATTAGCTCATCTTATTGTCTTTGCCGATAAGTCACCACGGTCCTGTTAAATGTAGTTCGCACTCTTCTTAAATACACCTGTGCAAGTTTTTTTTGTTTCTTTTTTAATTACAAGGTTTGAGAACTGTTGGAGCAAAACTCAGGATATTGGCCTTCCGTGAGTGGAGCTGAATAGCAACAAGTCTAGGACAGAATACTAAATGCCATGAGATATTAGAAGGGTTTACGCATGTGACCGTTCTCTTCATCTGCTTTTAATTCACTGTAACATTTCATCCACAGAAAATGTCATGAACAAAGAACCTTACAAAGGTCATTGGCCAAAAGGGAAATCCAGGATTTGTGATCTGTTAAATTTCTAGGTAGATATGAAGAGAGCAGTTAGGATTAAATAAACTAATAAGTGAAAAAATTATAAATTCATCATACCCATTAAAGTGTAATAAAGGATGGAAGCAGGGGTAATTTGTTTCAATTTGGCAACTTGACAGGAAGACCAGTCGGTGGTTTTCTCCTGCTCTTAATGACTAGTAATTCTCCTAATGGGCTCCATTTATTATCATTTTATCCACCGTTGTTGGCTTGATGGGGCCAACAGAGGGAAAAGAGAGAAAACACATTTACGTTGTGTGAAATTGCTCAGCTTTTGCCGAGTGCTCACACAGATGGGGGGGTCTCCAAAAACGCTTATCAGAAGATTTAAAACATTTTATAGCAACATTTCTGGATTCGCATGTTGCTGTGTAAACTAAAACTCTGTGTATGGATTGGATTTCCTCAGCCATTAAGCGTACAAGTTTGACTTCTCTTTATCATAAAGCCTTTATCATTTTTACCACACTCATTGTACAGTGTAATGAAATATTAAGTGTCTGTGGTTCAACTAGTAGCTGTTTCTTAACCGTCCTGAAATTTGACATCTGGTTGCCTAAGGTGCAAAACTAGCAAATAATTGACCAACTTTGACCTCCTGTCTGAGAATTGGCTTCTACCACAAACTTGTCTCGGGTTTAGTAGCCAAAGGGTGGGGCAGCTCTATTTGAACAACCTAGCGACAATTTGCTCACCTGTCTACATTCCCACGAGAGTTTATTACTCAGCTCCACTCTGTTTTTGAAAGCATTTTTTGTAATCTTTTTTTTTTTGTGGTGTTTTCTACAGAGATCTGCTACGGATAGGTGTGACATTAGCCGGCCACCAAAAGAAGATTCTCGGAAGCATTCAAGACATGAGACTTCAAATGAACCAAACGCTGCCTGTCCAGGTCTGAGTTACAGCGGGCCGCAGAACTGTTCTAAAGAGAGTTAGCCGGACGACCCCTGACGCCTGATCATCTCTGCTAATCGGATGAAACTGGCTTGCAGTGCCTCGGACAACCCTTTCTTTTCCATTATCCTGTTTTCTCGTAACGACTGCATTATTTTACACCCGACAGGATTAGATAAGATTATTTTGTACTTGTTTTTAAGAACAGAGAGAAAAGTCTATATCCCATGCATGCCTCACCAGGCTCAGGTGTGGGGTGGCGTTTGCATGCGTGCGTGTGATCTTTTCTTCAGTGAGGCTGGTTGGGACACACCCTATCTCCAAAGCCTCCCATAATGCATTTCTCCCTGATAATGACTCTGAGGGGCGGACTCTCCTGAATGAACACTGACAATGGATGAGATACTCCTCTAATAGTACGCATAACTTGAAAACACACAAAAAAACTGAATAGTGTGAATATACATTCACTGGACACGTTTGCGCAGAAATCCCTCCAATGCTAGCAGATGTTTTATTGTGTGTGTGATTTTGTGCATATTCCCCATCTTCATATTGAAGATGTTTTATTTAAAGGCACATGCCTCAAACAGATAAGAGGGAGAGCCACAGGCAGGGGAGGAAAGACTTCCACAGGACTGGAATATAAGGACGTTGCATTTGTCCACTAGGTTTAAACTGACAAAAGGATTTCCTGGAATATACCTGGTGAACTCAGGATGCTCAGCTGCGTTTTTCACTAGATGATTTCCATTTTATTTCTCTTTCTTTACTCAGTTTTAACTTCTGTTACATGTTGAGTTGACATTAGCTGGTCATCAATTATTATATCAGGATTTCTTAGCAGTTAGGACAGAGGTCTGTGATAACTACACTGCTAAAAATCTTCTTCAGTATTTTTATCGTGTTTTTCCAGTCAAATATCTAACCATCCTTACAGCAAGATTTCTGTGAAGCAAAATTAATAAACCTCATGACAATATTTGAAAACAAAATATAAGACACTAAAACTTTCGTACTCCTCTGGCATGTTTTAACCTTAAATCAGAGACAGAAGTTAGTGGTTGCACTGTATCGAAGTACATTTATTCTTTAAAGGATGTTTAGATTTTTTTTACTTGAAAGCAAGACAAAATTACTGACTAGAAAAATAAATTTTTTGCAGTGTATAAACTGTAAATCACTGGCCATCATGCATCTGTGTGTCTGAATGTTGCTGTGTGTGTGTGTGTGTGTGTGTGTGTGTGTGTGTGTGTGTGTGTGTGTGTGTGTGTGTGTGTGTGTGTGTGTGTGTGTGTGTGTGTGTGTGTGTGTGTGTGTGAAAGAGAGGGGACGTACAAGAATTACGCACACAATTTCTGTAAATGAGTGTGTTACGTATTGTGGAAAACGAAAGCATAACATTAATTGTGACAAAGAGCTGTAGTATATATTTATATTCAGTATGTAAAAAAGGAATTGAGTTTATTTTAATTTGCCAGGTCAAAAGATTCCTTCAAATCACCTTTTAAACAAAGAGTTTAATTAAAAACATTTGAATTAATTTGACGCTGCATTCAATATGTTGGCATTCATGTAACACTTTGTAAAAAACTGAAAAGAAAACAGACATGAAAGAACAATAGACACATTGTTAAAACATTTGGCATGGTGTCATAAAACCTTAGTGTTTTTGCAGTGGAATAACGTTTGCAGAGGAAGTTCATTGAAATTGTTGTAAGAGAAATGAATAGGTGTTGAACATATCATCAATGTGGGGCAGATCCAGAGTAAATCTCTGCTATATTAAAGCTAAGCCTTTCCGTCACCATCACAAAACAGATTGTACCGATTCTCAGAGATATCCTATTGTAAAGTTCACTCAACAAACGTTTTGTTCATATTTTTGGAAGTCCGGGACATCCGAGGGCGTTTTCTAATTAGATATTTCGCTACAATAGTGATTCACGCTGGAGTTTATGTGACAAGCAGGATACATTATACTTCCTGATACAGTAAATGTTTTGCAGTTATTGTCTTCCACATAGTTTCGGGACCCTAGTTAATGCAGTTTACTCATTTTGCACATATATAATATAAACACATTATATTAATAAATACTATGACAGCATTTATTCAATTAAAACCCGTCACCAAGAGGCCAATGTGTTCACAACCTATCAAGGACGGATGACCATTTTTGAATGGTCTTATGTTCTTGTCTGAGATTAGTTATGTGAAGTGCAAAACAAGACGTATGTTTCATTAGTTAGGAACTAAAGGGTCAAAGTTAGCACAGAATATCCTTAACAAAATCTGTGTTAGAACTTGTGGATGAGTGAATTGAACTGAAGATACTCTGCACATAGCATAACATGTTCTTTAGTTTATTTAGTAACTTTAATAATTTTAAAGATCCTTTGTGCCTCTTTTCTTCAAGAGATCCATGTAATATAAATTAATAAAGTAATATCTTTTGGGCAAAATTTTTAAAAAGAAAATGTTTTAAGGATGTTTGGCTTTATACTCATGTAAACCCTTTTACTTAAATTACTGTCTGTAAACTGCTTTTGTCACATTTAACACATCTGACAGTCTAATTTCTCATAACCGGATATGAATGTGTGAATGTTTGTGTGTGGTAGTGTTTGGTTATGGTGCTACTGTCTTTTTTTTACTGAAGCAATTTTGGAACAGAACTTGCATGATTTTGGTTCAATATATTTGTGCCAATGGTCTCCCAACATCATCTCTATCCTCCACTCCTCTCCTGTTCCTCTACAATATCTAAGATTTTTTCTTTTTCCGAGTTATTTTATAATTAAAATCAAACAAAAATATTTTATTTTAAGCAGTAAAAACTCATCACATCGCAAAATCAACAAAGTGTCTTCTGAGTGCTGTACTTGTAATGAAAGAAGCAACACATTTCATGATCATTTCTTTTTCTTATAAAAAGCATTGAGATGTATTTAATGGTGAAGACAAACAACAATTAAATAATGCATTCTTGTAGAAATATTTTTAAAAAACCCTTTTGCAATTAAATTATTTAAGAAATACATGTGTTTACTCTGTGAGTCCTTGTGTCACTCTTCAGTGTGTTTTGACATGTCTTATAACTGGCTTCAATCTTTTTCTGTTGTTGTCTTCCATTCTCTGGCTAAGTGCTACCTTTTCGAGACATGTTGAGGCGACAGTTTCGTACCTAATTGAAAAGCTTGAGGATTTTTAAGTCCGTCCTCTGTCTATAAAACTTTCTGCTATGTATTGAAAAGGAAGCTATGATCTCTACAGGTAAGGCATCTGCCTTGCGCAGATATGACTCTTGTGAGAATGCAGAGATCATGTGCTGCTCAGACTGCAAACACTGACCTTTCCCTGCAAAAAAAAAGTATTTTCAGTTTTTCAAAATTTGTAAACATTCATCAAATGAAATACATTTACTTAAAAAGCAAATGTAAAAAAATATATAACAATATATTATTAATTAGGTTTATTTTTATTAGGGAAGACGTCTATGATAATATATATTTTGAATATTTTTACTGCAATAGACAAATAAATAAAAAAAATTAAATCCCATTTTAAAATGTTTATACAAAGTTTAGGATATAAAATAATAAATATACATAAACAGCAAATTTTCTGAGCCATTTTGCATTTAATACTGGTATCAAGGTGATTTTAGTAGGCTAGATGAAATCAGTTCCACTTGGGTTAAGGTAACTGTACTGTATATTTATTGTACCACCATTTGAAATATAAAAACATCTTCTGCCTTTAGTTTTTTAATGCAACAACATTAATAAATTTTTTTGAGTATGGTTTAAGTAGTATCACAACATTTTAAAAGGTCACTGAATGTCTCAAATAAATTCAAGCTCTGTGTGCACTGCAGTGTATAGCAGTACTAGTGAATATGTTTAGAGCTCCTTCAGTGCATTGTTGCTGCACTGAATGGAGAGAGAGAGAGAGAGGGAGAGAGAGGCATAAAAAGTAAATCTTGCCAAACCAAACCCAAGTCTGCAACGTTCCTCAGGCCCTACTTGATAATAGATTCAGTTAAGCAAGCCCTGACAGATATCATGGGGCAAGAATGTGATGACACAGTGCTTGTATTGTGTGCTATCTCTTCAATTTGCGAAAGCAACCAGCCGCTGTCAGTGGCTGCGGTGAAAACCGTGACATTACAGCGGCTGGCACTCACACAAGAGCTGTTGTCAGATTGGAAAAGGAAACTGAGGTGTTTCCAAGTGGGATAACCACACGTTCAATATGGCAAAATGTTTTGACAACAGCAAGCGAGAGACACCACAAAATGATGAACCTTTGGTGCACAGGTTTTCTGTGTTTACAGGTTGATCTGACAATATATTGACTTCTTATTAATAACGAAAGAAAAACATCTAAATTAGTTGCGATTTTGTTTCTATAGCACATTTTGCATTGTTGCAAAGCAGCTTTACAGAAAACACATTTAGCAAAAAAAGTATGGCCATTACAGTGGTAAATGATCATTACAGCTTAAGAAACAAGAGAGAGAAAGCAGCTCTATAACTACCTCAGAAAAGAAAGCCTTTCTATCTGTACTTTTCTCATATTCCCATCAGACTTGCCTTGTTCTCCACCCACTCCTTTCCTCCTTACCCTGTTTTCAACCTCACCAGTCTCCTTCGCTCTAATCCCTTTTTCCTTTCCGCCTGGTGCAGAGGTTCGGCTAATTGGTCACGTCTGTGCCGCGACACGGGGACCTGACATAATTGTGGGACAAATAGTGTGCCGTTTAGCATCAGGCCTGTTGCGGCTAAGCAACATGCAGTCAGCGACTGACTGTTAACGCTAATTAAAGGCCCAGTGCCGCAGCATTTAATTGGAAGAAGGTTCCCATAAGATCACCAATGTTTGTGTGTGTAGCGTGTTCTTTTAGAGGATGACGAATTGATAGTGGACTAGTTCACAGCTGGGGCCGATGCCAAGACCCGGGAGAAAAGGATGTACTTTTCCATAAAAAAAACAATAATATCTTTATCGTTATAAGTTCTGATTACAACTCAAAACAAAAGTCTTATATGCGCTACATAACATTAATGTTTCATTAAGATCGCGACGCTGACTGTGGCCTTTTATGACATTCATAAAGCAGTAGATGCCTTCTGTTGATTTCATCTAATCGTAACGTGATATATAGGTAAATTACGAAAAGGGTTCTTGTTTTACAACACGAAAACAAGATGGCGATCTAGTCTATTTTTGACAAAGTGCAATAACAGCCAAAGGGTTTTGCTAAGCGGGGATTTTTAGAAGGCGGGGATTTTTAGAAAGCAGGCTTTTCTCCTTTCTGACTTTGTGGTAGGCTCCGCCGTGCTTTCTCCTCAACGTCAAAAAGGATTAGCCCATTCCAACCCCCAACCCCCCAAAGTAATGCTGTTCGCCTTGACTGATCCATCCAAAATGGCAGCCTGCATTGACAGTGGTGCAACAAGCAAGCCTTTGTTGAGGTTTCTTGGGCACAGCTGCATGTCTCAGACCGGATTAGTTTGCCACACACTGCCTTTGTCATAATTCAAACAATATATTAATTATGATCTATCTTAATGTCTGAAACTTATGCTATAATGTTTGTGGTAATCAGAAGTGTGTGAGTACATATGAAAGCATGGCCAATAAAGACCTTCAGTGCAGAGGTAAAGAATTTCTTATTTTAGTAATGGTGTTTGCCAAACTTGAGAACTATTACAGTGCTACTTTAAAGTTTCAGAACAACTCACACCACAAACTTTTTTTGTGGTTTTATTAACTTTGAACATATACAATATGTACATAAAGAGAAGTAAAATAGATCCATTTAAATGTGTATAATTAAAAATAAACCAGTAAAAGTTTCAAAGTAGCTTTTTAGCCAAACTATAACAAAAAGTAACCACATATCTATTTAAAAAAGCAAATCATGTTTTTTTGAATGCATTAAATAGGGTCTGTGCTATTAACATGAATGCTATCTCAAATTGTGGGGTTTACAGAGAACTTAGCAACTTTGTGCTAAAAACAACCACATTATGTATAGCAATGCTCCAGCAACCCCCTAGAAACCACTGAGAACACCTTAACAACCACATAAAACATAAACTATGATTGGGGAAACAAATTATGTTTTTATCTGGCAATACAACGTAATCTAAAAATATTTTGCATCACTATTTTTTATTTAGCTATTATTGTTAATAAACTTTTTTTGCAACACTTGTCATTGCAAGCATGTGCAATTAAAATCAAGTCTATTTAATGTTTGTGCAAAGAATCATGTTGCTTTAATATTTACATTTACGCATTTGGCAGACACTTTTATCCAAAGCAACTTACATTACATTGTACTATACATTTGTACATTTTGTATAGTAAGCAAGTGGAGTTAGGTGCCTTGCTCAAGGGCACCTCAGCCATTACCCACCAGCTCTGAGAATCGAACCAGCAACCTTCGGGTCATGAGTCCAACTCTCTAACCACTGTGCCACGACTGCCACATCAAAGCAACATATTATTTCAAGCTATGGGGGCATCTATTTTGTCTTGATTAAAACGAATAGTTTCCCCACCTGACAAGCACAATGAAAGATGACCTTGTGATATGTGAGAGCATGCTGTTCTGTTTTTGTAAAATTTTTTGGTTAGGTTAGGCTGGAGAGGTCTAGTAAGCAGCTGACATCTCATTAACTGAGTGTTAATATGTATCAGTCTTAATCAAATTTGAGGCAGACATGATTATTTTCCTGACTTGGAGGCAACTGAAGTGCCCTCTCACCCGTCCTTGAGGGGTATAAAGAACAGCAGAGACCAACAAAAATGAACTATATTAAATACTAAAGAAAATTTGAAATAATACTAAAGAAAAATATAAAAAAATTATTCAAAAGAAAAACTACTTTAATGAAACCTTGATAAAATCCCATTAGTTGGGGACAGATGTGTCAGTCAAAGGTTCAAATACATTTTTTATTTTGTCATTCTTTTAGGATTTTTTGTCATCTTCTTTAGGATCAGAGGCTTTCATTTAATTCCCCAACATTGCCGACTTGAATACTCAAATTCAAGTGGCTTTACAAGTCACAATGTTATGTTTTATGTAACTGAAATATCGGTTATTAATGTGCACTTTAAAACTACACACCAATATATTGATATCTTTAAGGTTCACAGCCTATAATGTTAAAAGAGTATAATATAGGAACCTTTTAATTTATCAGCTACGGTGTTATTATTTCATAAGTGCTTATTATTAATATGAAGTATTATTCATCATTTGAAAAACAATAAATAAACTTTCTGTGAGCAGGTGGCTTGACTACCATGACCTTAGCTTTTTTGGTCTGTGCGAAGAAAAAAAAGATTTTTGTTCTTCTAACACTAAGTGACAGCCAGACAAAGGCAATAACAGAGGGGGGGGGGGGTTAGTATTGTGTGTTAACATTTTTTATGCGGTCGAATTAGAGTGGGAGGTGTTTTTGTGTGCAACAAAGTGTCACCTCTTACGCCTCACTCTTCTTTTTCTACCGTCGCTGACCTGTAAACATGGTAAGCTGTCAGGAAAACTAGGTATAATAAAGACATAAAAAATGACACAACCTCCACATGAAATTTACACGTTCATCATTAACATTGTTTTTTGAATGAGGTTAAACGTAGAAGAGCATTTTGTTTTGTGCTTAGCCGCTATTAACAATGCTTGCGATAACATGCTCTGATCGGTCAACTGCAATGTACTTGTGAGTGCAGGAGCTGTCTCAGCACATATGATTGGACCAGAGTGGCCGCAACGTGACCCCGCCCATGGCTAGACTGTGACATAATTGCAAGTGGGGTCATAGAAAGGAGAACGCCTGCATGTTGTTGTATTATGAAAAAAAAAAAAGTCAACAAAAGTTTAAGCAACAGATATAATAAAAAACTGTCAAGAAACTGTTAAGTAAATACCTAATATTTTTACAATGATACAGTTGTTTTGTCAAGAAAATAAATTGTGATTTTTTAATCATTTAAAAATGTTTAACAATATTTAAACTATTTTTAACGAAACTGTTCACACCTTCTGAGTGCATTGAACTCACAGTAAAACATAAAGTTATGGCAATCACTTTGCATATAGGTTGCAAAGCACTGTAAAGCCTTTAAAGCAATTTTAGCTTTGACCCTGTTTTGTCATTGTTTGCAAACCTAACCAATGATGATAACCAGACAAATTGCATAAAATATCATACATGATTTTACCTGTGAATACTTCCCTCATGCCTACTATCCATCGATAGCATCACAGCGTTAAATCATCAGGAACTTCCCTTTCAATCTTTAGCTGCAATAATAGTTCTCTAATGAAGAAACATCCCACACACATGCAGGCACGCACGCACACACACACCTAATACATTTATTATATTAAAAATGTATTTATGTATATACATATTCACAGTGCATCAGTTTGTTGCGTATGGGGTTGCAAAAGCAGGACCAACACAATATTAGGAAGGTAGGCATAATGTTATGCCTGATCGATGTATGTGTGTGTGTGTGTGTGTGTGTGTGTGTGTGTGTGTGTTTATAATGTTTGTACAAATAAGGATGTCTGCAAAAAGAGGTTTTGCTAAGGTTTGGGTGCAAGTTGTCATCAAAATATGGTTAAGTAGACCACCATGTACACTGGCACACACGTCAGATAACCCCCTTCCCATTCGACACTCAGGTAATGAGGTTTCTCTGCCCAATTTAATTGATCTGAAGCCGATTATGGTAATGCCGCTTTTTGCCATTCAAAAAAAGGCCACATGTTTTTCTTTTGCACCAACTGCTTTGTTCATGTCTATATATCTGTCTGTCTTTCTCACCCCTCGTCTGTTTTGATCAACTGTGACAATAGCACTTAATCCACACAGCCACCAGAACCGACTGAGAGGTCACAAATGGGTCATATCTTCCAGAAATAGTTTAATTGGTGCGATACAGTAACTGTGTGTATCTGTATGTGTCTGTTTCTCTCTGATATGCTGCAGTTCTGCCTCTCTTCTACTCCAGCAGTCAAATGCATGACTGAGGGAATTAAGCATGTTTGCATTCAATCATCTGTGCTTGTATATTCCTTTATGCCTTTTCTCTTTTAGAAAAAGTACAGATTTTCTATTTGAAATATACTCAAGTAAGAGTAAAAGTACCCACTTTTAAATGTAAATGTTACTCAAGTAAATGTAACGAAGTAAATGTAGCGCGTTACTACCCACCTCTGTTTATTTTTCCCTTAATTCTATACTTGTGTCTCTACTGATTGCACTACAATGTGTTTCTGTACAGTTTTTGAGAGTGCTGTAAAATTGTTAAATTGAATTGAATAAACAGCTGTCTTTTAGAAACAGACCAATATGATTAAAGAAGGACAGGTGTGTCATGTGGCACTTTCTTTTGTAATTGTACAACTCTACAGCATCAGTCCTCATGCTCTTCCTTCACTTACAAACAGTAGGCTATACGAGTAATGACAGAATTAATTTTTTTTAGGTTAGCTTTTAGATGTGCAGGAACCACACAAATGCCAAAAAAGAGAGACAGATAAAACTAGAAAAAGGGAAAGAAAAATGAGATGGAGACAGAGCTCTCGGTGATGAATAGGTTTCAGTCAAGACTAAACTGGGTTTGGCCATGTAATTGCTCTGAAGAAACCCCAGGCAGTTGTCAAAGTGACTGAAAACTAAGAACTTAATTTGCATGAATAAGAAATGATTTCACCTTGAAAATGTTATTTTCGTGTGTGCTTATATTTAATCTGCATCCACTTTTAGGTAGCAGATCAGTTTTTGACTGTGTGTGTGCGTGCGTGCGTGCGTGCGTGCGTGCGTGCGTGTGTGTGTTGGAGGGGGCTGCTCACTCTGTTGCTCCTGCTGTTGAAGCCAGAAAATCATTCAGCTGTATATGTTGAAGCAAAACTAAAATATTCATGACCAGGGAGACTAACCCTCAGAGCTAACCAGCTTTACTTATCAAACACCTTGACTGGTCGCCACAGTAAACAGAAAAAATACAGCAATATCACACAGTTTAAAAAAAGTCTCAACCGTTATAAACACTAAAGAGAAACCATTTTCATTTTACTCTTTAATGTCCTTGTGCAAAATCAATATGTATTGAGAAAAGTGCTTGAATGTTAACTTTACACATTTCAGACTGTTACATTAAAAAATAAACCATATCAAGGGCTACACAACATATCATACAAATTCACTGAAACCATCTGAGAAGTTATCAGCCTGCACAAAAATATAAATCTGCTGGTTGGAAATCTGTGCTATCCTTCCTACTATAGTGTAAACATTCATGTTGCGACTGCGAAATCAAAGTCTTTTCATGAATGACATTAACGCTAGCTGAAAGGTCACTGATTGTTCATGCTTTCCAAAAGTAATTTTAATTGGTCTAAAACAAATATGTGTTTAGTGCTGTGTGCGTGTGTGTGTGTGTGTGTGTGTGTGTGTGTGTGTGTGTGTGTGTGTGTGTGTGTGTGTTTGGCATACAGAGGACTTTTTATAATTAGGGAACCATTTCTGTCCCCTAGAATAATTTAAAAAATGTTAATAAAATGTTTGAGTTTTAATGCATATATTTAATTATTTTTATTGCATCTTGTTTTGTAACTTTGATTTGCCTCTATGAAAAAATCTGGAAGGCTGTCATTACAATCCTGACAGTCTTTTTCAAGAATAATTAACTTTTTTTTTAAATATGGTACTGAGATGTGACAGATATGACATTGAAATTTTAATTTGAAGAACAAACCATCCTCATTTAAGAGAGTTTTAAAGGAATTTGAAACCATCATGCACAACCACTAGAACACACAAGTTTGCAGGCAGTCACACGTAGGCAGTCGTGGCCCAGTGGTTAGAGAGGCACACACATGTTGGCAGTCGTGGCCCAGTGATTAGAGAGTTGGACTCATGACCAGAAGGTTGCTGGTTCGATTCTCAGGGCTGGCGGGTAACAGCTGAGGTGCCCTTGAGCAAGGTACCTAACCCCCACTTGCTTACTATACAAAATGTACAGATGTATAGTACAATGCAATGTAAGTTGCTTTGGATGAAAGCGTCTGCCAAATGTAAATGTAAGTTTGTTAATTGGACTTTTGACTCAAAGTCTACAGAACTGAGATATAGTTATACTGATTTTGACAGCACTGCATAATTCACATATTTTGGCCAGAATCCATTGGTTTTCTTAAATTGCATTGAGCCACAGAAGGCCTGTTCACATTCGCTGCCACCATAAAAATGGTTACAGCTAAGAGCAGCGGGCGGAAAGCAGAGGTCGCGGCCGAACAGAAGACGTGTCGGCTCGGGTCGCCAGCCAGAGGACGTCAATTTGACCTCCGCTGAGAAGAGGCCGCTGGAACGGTGCTATCACACAGCAGGACGTCGTGTTCTCTCTCTTGCCAACAGCCGAGCCCTGCTGTGGCCTAACGCAACCTCTGCCTCCTCTACTGACACGTGCTAACATCCTGCTTAACGCTGCTCCCGGTGCATGTCGAGACAAGACTTCCTGTCATCGCACAGCTGTTCACCGGAGCGGAAACAAAATCAACATACACTCGCGGTCTTCATTTTGTGATGTAACAAACTTCATAGGTGGGTATAACTCAGTTTATGTCTAACGTTTGGTATTATTGTGTGTTACACCTATTTTCAGTCACAAATGTGGAAGTCATGTGGTTGATTTGGTAGCTTATGACACGACAAGTATATCAAAGTATCACGATGTGGTCGAAGAAGTTGGTCATGACTGATGTGTCATGTAAACTTACAGTACAGGATTTTTAAAACAGGATTTGCATAGGTTTCCATTTAGTTTTAAAGAGATAGTTTACACAAAAAGAGTTTTCATCAAGTCCATTTGATCTATAATATTCTTTACATCAAGCTTTTTTAATGATTCATTAGTCCCGTTATTGCCAAAACTTAAAATGTTTGTCTTTGCACACTTATCTTAAAATGTTGATGTTAAATCGTCAAAAAAAAAAAACATCCTTTTGGCCAAGCATTTTTATTTTTCAGCCCTCTCCACCAACCCCATGTCATTCAGAGACTTCTGTTCACCGTCCAATTAACTCTCGATGGATAACATCAAAGTGCCTCACTGCATTTTTTCTCATTGAACATCCGTTATCGCTTTGAAATGGTCTTACATTAGATTACCAAAGTAAAATGTGTTACAGACGCCTTTTAATGTCGATGCTAAGTGGGTCATATCATAAGGAATCAAATTTTTCTTGATCATTTGAGATATAAAAACCTTGTAACTTTCTAAACTCAGAACTGCCCAGTGGAAAAAAGGGCATTTATTAAAATTTAAGTGTATTTACACAATACTGTTTACACTTTAATCTGGATGAATCATGGTACTGCACAGTCACAATAAAGGGTCATAACAGTAATTTATTAAAGTATTTATCGAATCTTGTGATGTTTCTAGCTTTTCATAGCAGCTGCCATTTTGCATATATTTCTGAAGAAATGTACAGATGTAGATAATTTTTAGCGATTGAAATGCAAACATTAGCATCATGTTCTTAGAACATAAAAGAAACCTCCAAAAAGAGGTTAAAAAAAAAAAGCACCCATTCATAAAATATGTACCGGTACAAATAACTAGAATGGTGCCTGATAATCTGAAGTACTTTAAAAATATCTTGCGCTAGCGCTAACAAGATTTTAAACGCAATAAATTTGCAATCACAGCTCTGCACAGGAACTGCTTCAATAATCGCATTAGGTCTGTGTTAATGAGGGCAGAAAATTTCATATCATTATGGTTCTGTTCACTGATTAAGTGCCAAAAAAAAGTTTTAACCCACTTATTTAACTACCTGCAATATGACAGGAAATGGCCAACCGACCTTAGCGTGAGTAAATCTCCACAATATTTCTCGACACCCTCATTGACCCGAATGAAGAAGACTTACTGTAGCTGCTGCTTGGAATAAAACACGATTAATGATTTCAATTACGCCGGACCTGCACACATTTACTGGCCTGATGTTGCGGCTGTGGCCACGTAGCAGAATTCATCGACTTTTAAGGACTTTTATAAAGACCATGATTCAGTGTGGTGTGTGGAGTTGATTGTACGGGCTCCATCTGTATCCTTTTGCTTCTCTCTGCTATCTTTGTAGACCACACACAAACACAACTCCTTCTTCTGCAGTCTTTAGGCATTCACATACTACAGAAGTTTCAGGGCTCAGAGGATATACTGCAAAAAATGACTTTCTCACTTAATATGTTTGTTTCCAGTAAAAATGTCAAAAAATTCTTGAATCAAGATGCATTTTCTTGATGAGCAAAATGACCTAAGAAAATAAGTCTTGTATTTAGACAAAAAATTTATCAAATTTAAGTGAAAGTGTGCTAAAAACAAGCCAAAAAAAAATCTGACATTTGTAGTAGAAAACAAGACAAAAAGAAAAAATGTTGGGTTTTTTTGCAGTTTTTATAAAGATGCTGTAGTCAGTTTATTTGTAGGATTAGAAAAAGGACACATATATCAGACTTTATAAGGTGTAGTTGTTGATTCCATGCAATTTGCAGTTGCCCGTGCAACCTATTTTAATGTCCGAAAAAATAGCTTGCGTGACTAAATGAAATTATAAATTAAGCTTTGATGTGGTGATGTAAAGCCAGGATCTTGCAAAAAAAATAAAAACACATTTCACCTAAAAATCAAACATTTGTTTTGAGAATTTTGTTGAGTATTGTGGAATCAGGAGCAAAATCTGAAAATGATTTCAACATACTTTGGTTTAATTTAATGTGTTTAATTAAAACTCTATTTTTCATATTTTTGGTTTATTTTGTATTCCTTTTGTTCATTTTACCTGCTTTCATCTGTTTGCTTCATCTTCTTTACTGAATGGTGCCTTTGTTACTACATGTACTTTAAAGTGAAGGTTTCTTCATTGTCTTACTTGCCAACTCTCAACTTGAGTACTTGTTGAATGACAAAGCATATTTGTATTGGCATTTCCAAAGGAGATTTGAAAAGAGGTTATTGAAGTTTCAATGTTAGCGAATGAAAAATAAAAAACCTCTGTGGGTAACTGTGGTTTGCTTGGCAGTGGCTTTGATGATTATTCACTAACCTAGCTGGATTTCAGCCTAAGTATAGGTGACTTTCTGACTCAACTGCTTCGCTCTCACATTCAATGCGGGACGACTGCATTGAACAATCAATATGGCTAAAAAGCAGGTGTCTCTACTTGTGCCTACCTTCAAAGACCGTAAGAGGGCTTTGATGTGTTTGACACTTCTAATACATGTACAATTGTACATATATGACATTTGTTAAAAAATAGAAAAAATAAAAATGAACAGGTGCAAAATGTGTAAAGAGAATTCTTTAATTGCTCATTATCTTTTAACCCAAGAGATCATATGAAAACTTTGAAGTCGGAGCAGCAACAGATATTAATGAGTAATTTCTTTTTATAGCTTTTATAATGTTTATAAAAAATTATAAAAGCTAAAATTGGGATATGGCTTCAAAGTTTCATGCCAAAAAAAACATTTATACAAAAATAATAGCATTTTTATGCCTTTTCCAACCATTCATATTAGCAAAAACATAAGTCTGTTTAAAATTACTGTTAAAATAAATATGCTGGAACTTTGATAATGGAAACAAAAGAGGATCAAACGACTGTATGCGAAAGCCACAAGTGAATGATCCCGGTTTAACATTCCAGAGAGAGCGTGGTGTGCTGGCTTTGGACACTGTGTGAGTGTTTGTCGCTCGGCTGCGACTCAAAGCAGATGCTTAGCAGACGGCTCTGTGTCTTGACAGCCGCTGAGTGCTTGTGGGAAAACAGTGACAGTGGATCTTGGACAAGAGGAGAAACAGACAACTTCAGGAATTCGAAAACGTCAGCGTTTCATATTCTGCCTTTTTTCTGTTAGCGTCCTAAAACTAAATTAGTGAGCAGAATTATCAATTAGCCAGTGCCGTGACCCTTCAAAAGAAGGAATAGATAAAACATTATAACAGACACCCAGTGAGGCATCTGCTCTCCACCAATCAGCCATCACAAATAAAGAATAAAGCGCTTCTCCATTCAAACCTCAATCTTTCTCTCTTTGAGCTCCGAGAAAGAAAAGAGCAGGAGGGATAGGGCTGAAAAGGCCATTCAGGGCTCGAAGAGTGTTGCTAAACAGGATTAAGAATTTACAGAATGAAATAAACACCGTCCCAATGAATGGGGGGGGGGATGTGGGGTTGCTTTGGTTTGGCGAAGGGGGCTGTGTTTGTCGAGTGATGTAAGACAAAGGCCAGATTAACCATCTGTGGGGTTTGGTGTGCCATTGCGATTAACAGGCTTAGGCTTCATTGGTGAATGTTTGCACAGAGTAAGGCCTTCTGAGGATGAATGGAAAGAGGGTGTGCTGGATAAAATGACCCGTCCATCTTACATACCCTCCCCCTGCAGCGGGACACTGTATGTGCAGCCAAAACCCTCAAGTGGGCAGTTCTTTTTGTTATGGCTGTTCTGTCATTAACTTTTAGGGACAGAGCAGGAACAGAAAATTATATATTGAATAAATATTGTAAAATGACACAAACCAAACTTTAAAGCGAATCACCTGCATGAGTGTACCGGAGGCCAGCTAGTGAAGAGCTGTGCAATGTGCAAACCTCCCTGATCTCTAGAGGTGCTCTAGCGACAGACGCTAGAGGCTGCAGTCTTTAGCCTCCTTGTTAGAGCACCCGACTGAGTAACATGAGCACCTCACCACAATGTCTGCTGACAACTGGCAGTTCCTTCAATGTAGGCCTAAGTCTAGACAGTTTTATCGGGCGCACATGCTGGGCTGAAGTTAACTTCCGGTTATAATATAACAATTAGCTATTTATAATATTTCATTATATATATGTAACAGCTCCTGCATCCATGCCGGCCACGCCCCCTACATCAGCGTCCACTCCCCGTTTCACCCGTTCACTTTCACCGGACTTTTGATGAACTACACGCCCCAACATGCACTTCACATTACCCGCCTTCTTTGATTTGACACGCACCTGTTGCTTGTTTATGTTCACTCCTGTTATGTGTTTGGTCTTGTATTTAAGTTTACGCTTTTGTTGAGTTCTTTGTCCAGTCTTGTTGTAAGTACGTCTGTGTCTAAGTTAACACGTGTGTTTGAAATGACTTTACCTGTCTCTGGGACATTATATACCTGTTTGGATTATCGTTACCTGCTTTTGAAAAGACTATACCTGTTGTGGATTATACTTTACTCATTGCTGGAATATTATATACCTGTTTGGATCTTTGTTACCTGCTTTGGAAAATACTATACCTGTTGTGGATTTCACTTTACCTGTTTTGTGTTACAACGCCAATAAACTCACCTTTACCTCATCCCCCACCTGTGGTGTACTCTTCTGCTTGACACCAGAACCATTACAATATATTTATATTTCATTGTATATTAATTTTATTAAAATAATTAAAACTACTCAGTTATTGACTTTTTGAAGAAGTCTGTCAGAAGCGAAGTTTGGTTTCCCAGACCTTGCTTAAAGGGATAGTTCACACCAAAATTCAAATTTGCTGTTTATTTACTCACCCCCCAGGTCATCCGTGATGTGACTATTTGGTGGCGGATGGCATACCAGCTTCTGGTGCGTTTTGCGCCACCTGCAGAAATGGAGTGTTGAACGAGTCGCACTAGAACGGACTTAATACTACAAGAAGAAGATCGCGATCGGGACGTGTGCAGAGGCTCTATAGTATGGCTAATATGATTAAAAACGTTTCAGTTTTATGAAAATATTGATCGATTCGCTTCACAAGACGTCAACATTTTGCCAGGAGCCGCTTCTTTGGAATTATGTGCTTTAGGAATTCTTACACAGGTGGACCCCTTATACTCCCATTATATAAAGCACAGAGGAAAGCGAATTTACCAAAAAATCTTCTTTATTGTTATACTCAAGTAAAAATGTCACATACGTCACGGATGACCTAGGGGGTGAGTAAATAAACAGTAAATTTGAATTTTTGGGTGAACTATCCCTTTAAGCCTATAGTCCCAGATTAATTTAAATGTTTGAGGTGTCTTGATTGAAAACAACTTAAAATATATCAGTGCGATTGTTTTGTCTCAAGATGCACACAGTAATGTTTTTTGTGAAATATGTTTTAAAAAATGACTTAAATATCCTAATTTAATTTAAGGCCTAGTACTGTCTTAAAATAATCTCTGTCCGGAAAACCATAGAGAAAAAAAGGGGTTTTCAATAATTTGCATTGTTGCAAAGCAGCATTACAAAAATTATACATTGTAGTATTAAACAGAATAGAAATAAGAAAAAAATATTTAAAACAATTTAGAAAAAATAAAGCAGGATTTAAAACAAAACTATGCACCATTTATGAATTATATTATATATCAAGTTTTAAATACATGGTATTATTGCAATGTTTCATACGATGTAAATGAGCTATACTAACTGTAAAAATAATTCAATAAAAAACATTTTATAGGTGTAATTTAAGTGTGCTATAATTTATTATTTAATTATTATTAATTATTATTACATATGTAAAAATCTCTTTAATATTCTCACTGTAACTGATCTCAAAATAATTATCCATCTCAAATCAGTTCCTTTCACCCACGTAATGTGCAGAATGTCAGGTTCTATACTCCAACCATTTAGCTTGTTAGCTTAAACGGGTTAGATAAAGCATTTTTATTTAAGCATTTTTGCAGTCAATTACTATTGTATGGAAAGAGCGTTGGTTTCAGGGCCGCATTCACACAATATCAGAGGAATAATTGTGATTGATGAAATGATGGCAAAACCATTTTCTTCTTCAATGGACATTGCATGAGGGAAATCAGGTCACATCCTTGTTCTTTTTGTGTCTAAAATGAATGCTGTTAGAATTACAATTCACCATTGATTTATGTGAGAATATTTTGGTTGTTGGTGATTTTTTTTCTTGCTTATTCATTAAGCAGACATAATTTTAAGTTTAATGACCCTATTCACCTTTTCTCTTTCAATGAAACAAGCTGTACCAGTTTCAGGTACATAGGCACTGTACCTCTAAAACTATTTATGTAAATGACCTCTGTTATAGCTAAACTCCACATGCTAATGTATTTCACACTATTGTTCATCAAAACACTAAAGTCTTACGCGAACGTGGGTCTTAATAAGTTCAATGACACATCAATGGCATGGTTTCTGAATGAGTTTTTGAAAATTGTGGACTGAAAAGAATGTTTATGAAAGGTATGGTCACACATTAGGATAGAGACCATTTCTTATATTAACTTAAAACTAAGACTTTCGCCTAAATAAACATTTAATTATTGCTTAAGGTAGTTTTTAGGTTTAGGTATTGGGTAGAATTAAGGATGTAAAATAAAGTGTTTTATACTTTATACTAATATACAACCATATGCATGTTAATTAGAAAGTTGTTAATAATTACTTTGTTTACCTTAATACTAAGTGTAACTGGTAAACTGTAAACTGTAAATGGCCAGATATACACACTAGTTACACAATAACCAATCAAGCTCCTTTACTGAATCAAACTCATTTACTAACTAAACAGGTGCACGTTTGGCATTTTTAACACAAATGTATACATCTTTGACAAATCAAATGCAACAATGTTTGACAATTATCAAATACATTTAATGCATTAACTATTGCAGCAATAGTAGTAGTAATACATTTTGGTTACTGCCAATGCACCCTTATTGGGACTCACTGGGTCTGCTTTTGTATAAATAAATGCATACTCTATCTGCACATCCTGGTTTTATTGCAAACTGTTTTGGTTTATTGTAATTTTAGGTTTCCAATAGTGACAATGATATTACAATAACATATACCCAAATTAAATAATATACTTCAATTGAATAAATAACAGTTTCTGACAATCTAACATAGTATTTATTTTAGTTTCATCAGTGTAGAGAAAACCTTGCAATACTGTCTATATATTCTCTTTCTCATCTATTACTATTACTATTAAACTACCATTTTTAACTATGATGCATGTAAAGCTCTGCAACAATGAAATTGTGAAAAGCGCAATATAAATAAAATTTAATTGAATTGAATTGGCTTTCACACATTATAGTAGTTGTGCTGAATGAACTGAGACACTATCTTCAGCGCAGAATTCACCACTTGAGTGTTGTTTTGGAACAGAAAGTCTCATTCTCACTCTACTAATCCTGTCGGCCTGATTTTCTTCAAGCAACATTTGCACAAAAGACTCAGATGAGGCCTTTGGCAACTTCATGTTTTCTTCTCATTAGTTTGCCTGGCTTGTAAATTTGCCAATAGACTAAGTGTGGTTTGCTCAGGATGATTAGTCTGCTGTTGCTGTGAGGTAGATCAGTGGGAGGATCTTCTTGTCTGGCCATTAAAGGACACCATCTAGTTTAATTAATCACCAAGGCTTTCTGAAGTGCAGTGTTAAATTTGGGTGCCACAAGTTTCTCGAATACACCGTCGTTGCCTGGGGTAAATATTATATAATTGATTGCCAACGAATTTGCAAGCTCTGCAATTTTTGCTCATGGGCTACAGTCTAGAGTGCTTCTATGCTGTATATCATATAAAAATCAAAGTGGGCTCAGATTGAACATAACGCTGCCTGTTCAATTATTAACAACCAACATCATAGCGAGAGCCATAGCGTTGAGTAAAGCATAGCGAACAAGCTTTTGATTTTGTCGCTTTCAATATTTATTTCTCCTGTTTGGATATTTATGCATATGGAGTATGCTCATGATAAATGTTCATGAACTGAATGGCTAACAAAGGGAAAATCTCAAATCTGAGAATCTGAGGCAGTTCTTTTTTTCAGTTTATGGTATGGTAATTGTTCTTAAAAAGGGTCCGTCATCCCAAATGAGGTGATGCTGATTGGACAATACAGTGATCCAGCCATGAAAATAAAATATAGTAATGGCTGAGGTATTTGAAACCTGTTTACTCAACTGTGCATATATCAGTGCAGCACACACAGGGGCAGACATTAACTATGTACTATAAACCTTATAGGAAGACTATAAAAACTTGTCAGGGGTGCGGACATCACCTAAGAACATTTATGGTGTTATTTTACTAAAACAAATTAAATCAATAAATTGCACCATGCACAGAAGAACTGATAATAAGAAAAAATAATTCTACAAATATTGGTAGTTGTTGTATGGGCAATGACGGCTCAATTGCCGTGAAATGTCACAATGAAATAAAATAAATATAGAAGAAATTGATAGATAATCAAACATAAAACAATTGTGTAGGAGGTTATTTACCAATTAGCAACCGAGACTGTGATTATTATTATTAATATTTTCTTTATGATTTATTTTCATATTTAGTCAAGCACTATACATGCTTTCTCTCAAGTTTTAATGAGGGTATTCTTTAAAGCCTCATCTCTTCATTGCAGTGCCCTGCAGTCAAGCAGCAACAGGTTCTTTGGGCTGTGTGTTTACTCTGTGTTTTGGACTCCACAGGTGGTTAATGTGGCTTTAACAGCAGCCTCTCAGCTCCCAGAGAGACAGACGTATCTTTCAAACACCAGGGGCCTATCGCAGATTCCCACACAATAATTTCCCCTTCTTACACACTCAAAATGTCTCTCTACAGCATACACACGCACATGGGCTACACACACAGAATGTCCTCTGTAACTTGTAGAGCGCATCGCGCTTAAATGTCAGGGGAAGAACTCAACACAAATCATTCCCTGTTGAAAATCTTCACAGCGGGAACAAAAGGCAGAACTAGAGAATATTATTCCCTAAACCGTCAACCAAGCAAACACAAAAATGCCATTAGGGGATTTAATTTGCCATTTACGTATCATTTCGAATGTGACGTGTGTTCATAAAATGTTGTTCTGCATAAAATGTTGAGCAAAAACGTGCAAGAAAATAAAAAGTGAAATATGCACATTTGATGTGTAACGCCCCGTTCACACCGCCAGCGACAAAGTGACACGATCCTATTCATTTCAATGGAGAGCCGGCGACTTCCGGCGACACGAGTGACAGTGACTGTTGGTGACTGGAAGTGGGCGTGTAGCGACGCAACAAAGTTGAGAGTTGCTCAACTTCATGCAAATGATGAGCGACTTTCGGAAGCGACTGCCAATAGGAGTAAAGCAGCGGAGCTCACGTTATCCGTCTCCCGTCAGTTACTGCAGGGTTTGTTTATACCCGTTACTAGAGCAACCAAATCAAGGAACGCCTTCTAGTGACCTCGTAGCAAGAGACTAGCGGCACCCAGCGACAGAGTCGCTTGCGGTGCGAAAGCACAGTAATGCTTTATGTATGTTTGTGTTCTCATGCTGCTTCAGGGTCATTCTTCATTTGAGGTGGCAAGTGGTGTCCCTCTATTTTAAAGCAGTTAAACTTTAAATATCAATCAATTAAAAAATGTATTCTGTTTTCCATCTGAAATAGAATTCAAATTGTTGATCTGTGTTTGTCTTTCACTCTTGTGCAATACTGTGTTTTTCCGTGTCTTCTGCAAGTGCCAATTTTTAAGACGTGTGATGTTAGTTCTGTACTCTGTACTCAGAAAGTCAGGGCTCAAAGAAACTCTCTGTTTTACGCTAGCAATTACAACATTGTGAGGGCATTCATGTGTGCTCATCCTGTCAATACAGCCATTCTGACATGATTTCAACACAGCATATAGCCTCTCTTGTGTTTCGAATTTAGTGAACTCTCAATAAGATATAAACCACAGTACTTTCGTTAAGCTGCCTTTAATACAACGATTGGCAGATTGCTTGGACAATACATCAGGATGCCTGCAGAAAAATAATTTCTCATGGATCAGATTTTTTCGCCAAATAAATCTTTCTCATAACTCATTTTATTATCAGTGTTTATTTCAAGAGTCAAGATGTGTACAGTAATTCACCGAACAGAATGACAGCGGTCTGTCTCTGACTGTTTTTCTGCCAAAAACGAAGCAAATTTAATAAAAAGCTGAATTTAGTGATGAAAAGCTCTGTTTGGAACGAGAAATGAACACAATGGGACAGATACAGCAGTGGAATTTGGTACAGCTGTTTTCTTTTAATGACATTCTGGTCGTGTGAAGATATATATTTTCTTTCTTCTGTTTTGTACATCAAACTAAAGGAGCCAATTAATTCAGAAAATTCTCTAAAACACTTAAAAGAGCACTTAACAATGAACTGAATTAATAATAATAATAAAAATAATAATTATACCTTTCAAGGCACTCAAAGACACTGTACTATATGTAAAAAAACAGAAAAATACAAAATATACAAACACATATCAAGCAATCAAATCATAAAAAGCTATTTTAAACAAATACGTTTTTAGCTTTAAAGTGGAAAGTTAAATCCATGTGTGCTGTGATACAAATGGACAAGATCAGAAAGATTAGTAGGAGCCATGCTATAAAGAGCTTTGGAAGCGAACAATAGGATTTTGTAATGTACACCAAAACAAACAGGAAGCCAATGCAGCTAAAAGAGAATAGGAGTTATATGATCAAAAGTATGTGAATGAGTAACAATCCTGGCAGCTGAATTCTGAATTAACTGTAATCAATGAATATGTTTTTCAGGAATGCCAAATAAAAGAGAATTACAATGATCTAATGTAACTAAAGCATGATGTAACTAAAGCATGAATAAGGACTTCAATACTATGCTGGGAGAGCAAAGGGTGAAGTCGAGCAATGTTACATAAATGGAAAAATGCTATATGTGAAAAATTATTAATATGAGAACCAAAAGAAAGCAAACCATCAAATAACTCCAAGACTTTTGACCTGAGTGTAAAAGGTAACCGTACTATTATCAACAAGAAATGTGTAAAACTGCGTTTTAGAAAGAACAGACTTAGACCCAATAAGGAGAGCTTCAGCTTTACTACTATTTAATTTTAGAAAATTATTAGTCATCCATGTATTGATATCCTGTAAACATTCAGTAAGGTCATGGAAGGGATGGGAGACATTGAGTTTTGTAGACATATACACTTGTGTGTCGTCAGGATGAAAGATGTGATCAAGAGGTAAAATATAAATAATAAATAAAGGTGGGCCCAACACTGACTCTTGTGGAACACCATGAATTACTGGAACAGGCTCTGATTGAGCACCTTTTTTCTTCACAAATTGTTTCCTGTCACTTAAATAGAATAAAACCAGAGTAGTGCATTATCAGTAACACCAATACAAGCAAATCGTTCCAATGAAATAGATTGACTTATAGTATCGAATGCAGAGCTAGCTAATATCTAAGAGAATAATAATAATAGAGAGAAAACAAGAGTGAGCAGAGAAGATCAATAGTAACTTTAATAAGAGCCGTTTCTGTACTACAGTTGGGTGTTAAGTCTTATTGAAAATGCTCATAAATTTCATTACTTTGTAAGTATAATTCTAGTTGAGTTGCTACTGTTTATTCAAGTATTTATGTAATGAATGGAAGAATAGAGATAGATAGGCCTATAATTATTAAGATCATTTGGATCTGCACCAGATTTTTTTGGAATCCAGAATTAGAGTGATAGATGCTCTTAGTGATGAAGGAACAGTTGCATCAAATAATGAAGAACTCAGTATAGCTGTAATAATAGAAACAACTGAGTGAATACAGAACTTAAACAGTGGGTATAGGATCAAGTAAACTAGTAGAAGATTTAGATTTTAAAATAAAATGAGTAATGAAAGCAACAGAAGGCAGTTCAAAATTTGAAAAAGTGCTTGCAGACCAACAAACGTGATTATAACCATTTTGATAACTACTAGACATGAAATCTAGTAAGTAATGCTTGATGTACATTATCTTGATCTTACAGTAGATCTGAAATTGGTTAGAAAAGGATAAACATTGACTGGAAGAAAGCGAGACATTGCAACAGTTTGCTCACAGTACTGAGCATTGTCCTTATATTATTTTGTCCATTGGCAATTATTTGTTGCATAAAAATATGATTTTGCTCTACTCAGTGCAGATTTATATGAAACGAGATGGTCAAAGTACATCTGCTTGTGCATTTAAAGACCAGTTCTTTTGTCTAACAACCACTGGCCTTTTGGTGGCGAAGCTCAGGAGCCACATTGTCAAGAAGTTAAGAAAAACTATTATTGTATATTTTACCAAGTAAGTAATATAGAATAATTATAACAACATTGATTTACAGAGTGATCAATCATACCATCCAAAACAGTAAGGTCAATATTTTTAATATTACGGCATGAGACTTATGATCCAAAATAGGAAATTATGTAGTAGTAAAATTAAAAGGGTGACACAACAACATACCAGATCTAAAATGTGTTGGAATTTTAATAAACTGCACAAGATCAGAGCTGTCCAAGACATGGGCAAAAAGCATACAAATATTGAGTGTCTTTGGAATTTTTTTTTTCATTTTAAATGTTGTTACTATTCAGAAAGCAGAGAGAGCACAAGGCATTAATACATCTTTTGTTTAGGGTTTATGTGTTTTATTGTAATGCAATTCATCTTTATTTCAACCTATATAATACACATTCTAAATTACATTTACAATGCATATTTACATTATTTAGCATTCCTTAATTTAGCAGACATGATCTTTAATTGAAAGTTATAATAAATGGCAATGTTTACCAAAAACGATAACTATAAAGATATTGTCATTGCTCGGATAAACGAGCACACCACAGAGTTCCGGGGAAGAGTGTTTAATGAGATGACAAAAGGTGTGAAAACAGGGGCTTATACAACACGTAAACCAACAAGGTATCAAAATCAGGTAAGTACTCCACAGGTAATCATCAAAACAGGCTTATTCAACACGTAATCCAATCAGGTATCAAAAACAGGTCATTCCAAAAACAGGTAACATAAACTGGAGACGATAGACTTACAGCTGGTACAAGTAGTAAAACAACAATACTCAACAAAGGGCAAAGCATGAGGGGAAACTTTAATAGTCCATACAAATGACGTCAGAGATACTCTTATACAGGGAGATAGGAGGATCTGTAATACTTACCATATAGGAGAACCCATAACGGCTAACATGGATCACGTGATGCACCCTCAGCCAATCATTTAATGGCAGTGACATCAGTGGCATTTCTACGGCTGTTGGTAAAAGGTTTACGTTGCACAGTTGCGTGTGGATTTGTTTGTTTATATTATCAATACATATTGCTCAAGAATTAGAGTTATCCTGATATAGTTTAAAATAGTCCACATGACCATAACTGTAAACACCCTCTGGTCTCCTTTCCTGCGTAACGGCGTTAGCATTAGCCGTTACGCGTTTTTGGTTAAAGGTTGCAGGCTTTCCTTTTAAAAGGGCTTTGATGACTTTGATGAGGTGCGGGGTAATCAAAGATGGCGGGAAGTGCAAGGGTTTCTGGGAAATAGAGTTCATGATCAAAAGTCAGGTAAAAGTGAACGGGTGAAGCGTCGAGGAAGCGCTGATGCAGGGGGCGTGGTCGGTGGAGGAGCTGAGGTTGATAAAGATATCTATAATGATAACTATATTAGCGTCAGTATCAATGGATGACAATGTTATGCTGATCCTAAGCTTGCATGCTGCAGTTTCACATTTTAAATGCGAAAGCTCTTGAAATTCAAACGTATTGTCTATAAATTATTTATCTTTTATCAGCTAGAACCATATCACTCTGAAAGTGATTTCATTTTTGGGTGAACTAAATGTATATTTCTCAAATTTAAAATTTATATGAAGAGTTTTTGTGATCGTCTTTTGTGTGAACTAGTTTTTATTGTCTGTTTAAGGAATTAAATATCAATTTTAATAATAATTTGATTTCGTAAGTTCTGCAAACATTCCAAGAGAAAGAAGTCTCCCCACTAAAGAATTACACTTTCCCATCTACCCACATAGACCAAGAAGCATATCTGCCAGACAATCGATGAGAAGTGTCGAGTGTGTGCTTTTCTACGCCTGCACACCTGCCAGAGCTCAGAGCACAAGAAGTGCAAAGCTCTTCAGGAACAAACGTGTAGTTCACCAGCCTCACAGATAGCTTGCAGTACTGCTGTGAAGCCAATATCAAACGTGTGCAGATCTTTTTATAGAGACATTTGTTTTGCGACCAACAGGGCTTCCTGGCAAAGGCTAGCAGTCAGCAATCCCAGGGCTGCTGTAGTCTCCTCTAGGCCAGGAACTGAGGACAACATACAACAGATGCAAGCATCCCAACTTTATTGGTTAAACAGCATTGTGTTGTCTTAGATTTTTAGTTTCTGGTGCTAAAAATAGCTTTGCAATGCTGAACACAGCAGCAGCAGACTGTAAACAGATTTAGTAGTGGTGTTTTTTCAGGTGTTTTCTAATTATTTCAGGTGCTGAGGAGTGGTTACATCAAAGATAATTTTGTATAATAATGAAGTAATAATCATTATGGCAGAATTAATCTCAAGCATTAAAGTAATTGCATTGGTAAAAGGTTACTTTGCCAAAGAATGAACTTTCATCATGTACTCATCCTTCTGTTGTTCCAACCCAATTTTTCAACTGTAAAACACAAAAGGACCTTTAAAAATATTCCTGCATTTGTTTTTCATACAACAGAGTTTACAAACACAAATGGCAATGTTTCAAAGTGACCCAAATGATGTTTGCACCACAAGATCAGATCATCTGTAATCAAAATATTTCAGATTTGTTATTAATGTTTTTGCATGCCACTGGTTTCTAGCATATTGTATCACATCAATGATCACAACGCGCTAGTTGGTTTAAATAAAACTATGACATTAAAGTTTTAAAAAGGGAATATCCTTACTGGAAAATCATGTAAATTTTGTCTAATGGGACTGCGTGTCAAAGCTTTCTTTTTGCTTTAGCCCAAATTCTAGTTGTCATCAGGTGATACATCAGTCTGTCGCTTCCTAAGCCTTTGTTTCACCTTTTTCTTCAACCAGAACTTTCTTTCATCCTTCTTTTAGGCAATTCTCTTTTATCCTCTCAGTCTCTTTTTCTTTGTCACTTTTCATGCTCTGACTTCATCCAAGTTAAGTTTCGCAGCCGTCCAACATCCTCCACATATGTCCTGTCCATTACTTTGCATTTTCCCATCTAGAAATTAGCTCAGATCAGGGGAAGTTCCGAGACCTTGATGTCAATGTTTATTTGCTTCCAGAAAGTTCTTCCTCAGCCAAATTCCGACCTGCCCATACATCATTCATGAAAGTTCAAAAACGGGGTGCCATGGCACCTTATACCCTTCAACTCCTGCACTGTCCCTCAACACTCTTGCTTGGCTTGCACTTTTAGCACATCCTCAACTTCAAGCTGTTTGCTAATGCACCGCAAAAAAACAAGGTCTCATCGAGTAAAATGCTGTGGTGCTTGCATTGACTGTTAAACACTGGACATCTGAAACTTGCTTAGGAACGCTAAAGAATATAAAGCTGATCCTGTTGCAGTGTCGAGAGCAAGATCTAATATTAACATTCGTAAAATGTCAAATCTAAGTAAAACTTTTGCTTACAGTAAATGAAGATATGTTCAATATCAGCTGACTTTATCAACATACATGACTTTCATATTGAAAACTAGGGAGTTAAACAGTGTTATTCCTTAATTATTAAATAATGAAATATGAGAAACAACCATGTCCCATAACAAGACTATTTGGGGCTTGAACAAGCTTGACGTTACCCAGACATTCATCAAACCTCCAACTGGGTGTGAGGGCCTATTAATATTTTCCAATAATACATTGCATAACTTTCTGGTTGCTCCACCACAGTTAAATATAGCTCATTATTGAATCTAAACCGTTGATGAGGTCGCGGTGCCATGCATTGTGGCTGTTTGATCACATGACAATTCCTCAACATTATCTTCATGGTCTCGGCAGCAAACCGGGAAGGGATGCACAGTAGGCAGCCTTCCCATTCTCTTTTATCATGTCTCTTTCCGTCAGCCACTGTAAGTTATGAACAGAAAATAATGAAGCCAGGATGCACACAACAGTCAAGTTCAGCGAATCTGAAAGGTGCCGGAGTTTCCTTTCACTTCGTCTTCCTTCATTTCTCAGTTTGCTGCATTCCCTTCATCTAGCACTTTGATCACTGCCCCCCCCCCCTCTCTCTCTCTCTCTCTCTCTCTCTCTCTCTCTCTCTTTCTCTTTCTCTCTCTTCACTGACTTTGATCAATATCTGGCAGTGTTGTTCATCTCTGCTCTCATTCACTGGCTTCCATCTTGGTAGTTTTTGCAGGCAGAATCTACTCCTTTTATTTACATTTACACATATGTTCTAAGCAATGCTTTCTGACCAGATGCAAATAGATTATTATAATTTGTTTAACAGTATTGTCTGTTAGATATATGGCCCTGTCTGTTAAATCTAGGCTAAAGTCTCAGAATCTATTCATGAAATTAGGAGCATCAAAAAATACATAGCCAAAAAATGGAAATAATCTGTTTATAATTTTAAGACTAAACTTTTCTTTAATAATACATAAATACAATTTTCAAACACTGAAATTAATAATTATAAACACTACATTTTATTATGTTTTAATTCAATAGACAAGACTAAATGACTGAACAATATGGTTATTGCTAAATATTCAAATATTTACAACTACATAATGCCCTTAAAAATCCAAAGTGCATTGCCCATAACGCACAATAAACCCACACTTCGGAGTGGTATTCAGGGCTAAGTGTATCCCATCATGCATCACGTTCTAGATTTAAATCATGAGACTTTTTTTCCCAGGTCTCACGAGATGTTACGGAAAGCTTTCCTGTGTAAGATATACTACTACTTTTTAAGGTTATATCTTTATTAATTTTATGTTCGGCTTTTTCTTTGTTTTTTTGGTACAACTGCTTTGATGCAACACAAATAAAGCGCTATAAATAAATCTGACTTACATAATTAAATATTACATATAATTTTGTAATAAAACATTTGATTTGTGAACACTCCAGAGACAGTTTTTGCATATTGTAAACCTGCTTTTATCACAGAATTAGAGACACCACATGAATTAAATGTTTGCACTTGCTAAGTGTTTCCCATCGTGTAAGAAATACTACACGCTCACTTGGGAACTTCACACCCACTATAGAACACTTGGGCCAAAAACCGGAAATACGTTATATAAGTAGTCAAGTGGTCAAGTACAAAGACCGCAAGCGGAGGTATTTGGACGCAGCCATCATTTCATTATCACTGACTCTGTATCTCACTTGAGGATTGTGGGTAGTGTAGTTGATACCGCACTGACTTGTGACTTCTACAGGTAGGCTCAATCACAGTAATGGTTGACAAAGCACCAATGTATACTAAAATTGTGAGATGCAGGAAGAAAGAAAGAAAGATGTCTCAAACATGAATGACAATGGTAAAGCAAGGGCAAAACTTTATTTGCAAAATTAGCTAATTTTAAGGCACATTGGCTCTAAAAAAATGACACATTAGTAAAAGATCTGAGACCTGGCTGAATGGCCAGAATTGTTCAGTCATACATAATGTGTTTAAAAATTGTTTGATGTTATTTCATGTCATTTGTTTCATTCATTCACAGCATTTAAATAACTGTCATGAACAGCACAACTAACAAACTCATAACAATAATTATGTTATTTATATTTGCAATTATATCAATTATAACAGTGAGAAAGAAAGAAAAAGACAGTAGTCATAGAAACAGTGAGAAAGAAAGAAGTACAGAAGACACTGAACAACAGTGACAGGTCATCTTTTCAGGTCTAACCCTTAGTAAATGACAGCTCCATCGTGTTAAGCAAAGACATTGCTCACATGGAGAGAGTTATTTCCATGTAATCTTTAACACTGTGAGAGCATGTTGTGGCTAAAAAAATGTTTTTATGCATATATTACTGTTTCTGGACCTGTGTAGCGAGTTAAAACAGTTTTATACCCAAAATAATATTTCATAACTCAGAAACTGCTGTTTTACAGCTCATGAGATTTAAAGATGGGTAATTTATAACAGCCGTTGGGTTACAAACCATAGCTACAGCTACTTAAATTTGAAGCAGTTGAACTAGTTAAACTAGAAAAAAAGTAGATTTGAAGATCGAGGTGATGGGCTATTTAATGTGTCATATCTATTTTCAAATTTTTCAACTTTGAGTGTGTAATTCAAGTGTGTTTGATTTCAGTCCTCCATTACATTTTATTGCTGTCGAGAAGAGTTGCACAAGCTCTCACAATGCCTTCAAACACAATAATCAAAATGATTGTTATAATTGATATAATTGCAAATATAAATAACATAATTATTGTTATGAGTTTGTTAGTTGTGCTGTTCATGACAGTTATTTAAATGCTGTGAATGAATGAAACAAATGACATGAAATAACATCAAACAATTTTTAAACACATTATGTATGACTGAACAATTCTGGCCATTCAGCCAGGTCTCAGATCTTTTACTAATGTGTCATTATATTCTTTGCTTTAAACAACTTGTTTAGAACATATTAGATATGTAAGATGCAAGTTTAACTGCAAGAGCTGGCTTAGTGGAACAATCTGAAAGAAAAAGTGTACATTTTGTCTCATCTCAGGGTAATTCTACAACCTAAACTTCTAATTTCTAAAACCTAAAACATTAGCCAGATGTCTAGCATGTTGATAAAAAGGTGAATAAAATCCTGCATTATTCTTTTTAAAGATGCAATCTGTACTACAAACAAAAGGAAAGGAAGAGTTGTACTTTAGAGAAAACTTTCAAAACCAAAGATGCAGTAAGCCATAGATGAGCTCGGAGAGTTGCAGGGTAGTTAACTAGCTGTCAGCTGAGAGACGCTTTGTGGTTTGCTGTCCAAATCCCGGCAGAAGTTGGAGAGTGGAGAAGCTGAGCACATAGCCTTCATTATTTTCAGTTTACCTGAGCACAGGGGATTTACAGAAAACAGCACAATACTCATTCTGTTGACACCAATTAGTTTAATACCTTTCAAATGCCTTCAAGTGAAATCTTTTCAGTAAATAATGACTATCAACAAACCAGAATACACATTCAGAGTAATTGTAATCTAAGAGTAAATACTCATTACATACTGTAAAAAGTGTCAGGTAGTTTTGGGGACAAACCTGCTAACAAACAAAAGTAAATTACTCCCAGTTTATAGATTGTTTTTTTAAATTTGGCAGTCTGATCACCAAGCTAGCTTACTGAATAGTTAAAGTTTTAATTTACCATCCTAAATAAATAAAGACTGGAAACAAATCATGTTGCTTTTGATAAAAGCCTCTGCTATATGAATGAATGTAAATCATGTCATGGGCGGAAATTTAATTCACATCCTTATTTCTTCCTGCACGCAAACCTGTTGTTTCACATTGACCTTTATTCGTGAATCTTGTTGTAGTGTGTTGAGTCTGAGCATGATGGCTCTTGACAGATTGCATATTTGAATTTGCGTGCCTTACCTGTATGCTTTGGCCTGAATCTCCGGAGCTACACCCACCTGGAGCCGTCAGCTCTGCTTGATCTGTCAAGAGATATGTCATAAACTTCCATTATTCACTCATCTGGCTTTGCTTATGACAACATAGTTAATAACAAGGCACACAAAAATAGAGACATTGAAACAGGTTTCAGATCTGTTAATACATGACTAATTAGTGAACAGTCTACCAGAAGAGGAAATAAACTGGTTAACAGTTCACCTCCCTCCCCCAAAAAACACATATGTTCACATGTTCTGTATAATGTAACTGTATGATGGGAGAGCATCAGGTCCGAAATGTATATGGATCTCAAAAAAATTATAATTATAGAGTGTAATGAAAGATTACTATTTTTTATTTATTTAACAATACATATATATTGTGTCTTTACGTCACCATGACTGGTCACATGTGCTGTAATTCACTGTCAACTCTTACATTCCAGAGGGCTTCTCTGAAGAGATACCATCAAACTAAATAACACACAAACTGTGTCTCTGAGGAGTTTCGATCATTGAACATATAGTCACGAGCATCTAGCAATGAGGTTTATGATGACATCAGTCAGGTGAGACTTGAGTCACCACATAGTTGATTTGTTGTAGACAAAATGGTAGTAGTAGTTATATGAATTACTTATTTATTATTCACATCTATTGTGACTCAAACACAAAGCCTTTGAGCAGAAATGACCACAGAACTTGTCAGTTTCCCCTCTGACTAACAAGTTAATCGTAAACAGACATTATTTAACTATCATCTCCAAAGAGACTTAAAGTACTCTCACTACATGCTCATGTTTTACTATTTTATGGAAATTAAACCCACAACCTTAAGGTTACCAGTCCTATGCTTTCAAACACTGTGCCATGTGACTGCCTTTTTGCTGTCCTATGAGCTCGCAAGTGATTTTTTCCAATCGTGAGGAAATCGTTAATGTTCGTATGGTCGCGGCACGTATCTTGTGTGAGGAATTACGAGCCGAGCTGAGTGCCTTACGAGCACTTCCCGACCTCCCGATCATTTTTAAACATGCCGAAAAAGTTTGGTGGTTGCTTCGGAAATCAGCAGGTCGTACAATCGTGTCGTGTATCACTGCCTCTGTACACTTTTCAGATTAACTCACTCGTGATGTGTGTGTGGACATAGAGTCTTCCGACCATCAGAATTCACACCGTGTACACCCGCCTTAAATCTCTAGCTTCTCAAGTTTTTTTCTCCTAAAATAAATAGTTTAACATGTAATCTCATACGTGTATCATCTAGAGTGTAAGAGAATATATCAACAGTAGCTCACAAGATACCAAAGAGATACTACACTTGTATTTTATGTCTGCAATGGTATGTGTTTTTTGAATAAATAATAAATAAAATTGTTGTCACATAATATAAACATAACAACTTGAATCTGTGCATGCTCCAATTTTTGTTAAACCCTTGATTCATCCATTAATCTCTCTACACAACAATCCAAAACCCTGGTACATTTTTCCTCAAAAGTCTAGACTTCTCTGGTATGTGATTACTTTTCAACTCGTCTCCCAGACGCTTTTTATCCACGTCTTTTCTGTTGTCAGTCGAGCAGTGGAGACGGCTCTCGGGGGAGATGTTTTGCTTTAGGCTGTACAACAGCAAATCTACTCATTTTCTCCCCCTCTCTCTCTTTCACTCTTTCTTCTCTTTCTTTAACAGTTCCTTTCATCTCATCACCCACCTGTCTGTTTGACTGACATACTTTCAAGTGTATTTCTGTTGTGGAGTTCACAGTCACGCACAGAAAATCCCAGAGTTAATATTAAATCAAATCGCTCACTTACATGTTTGTAATTCTTCACTTATTACTTTATGTCCAACTCTGTTATTATGCAAACAGCTTTTGTCTTCACAACAGTAACTTTAGGAGTTTGTTAGACATGACAGACACATATTTTGCAATGACATTGGCATGCTAAAATTGACTTGACTAATATCACAAAAGAAAATAAAACTGCAGAGATTCATATTATTGCCTCCTTCAAATGGGCAACATAAACCAGAAAAGACAAAGGTCAGTAATAACTTTTCTTAATAACCTCATAACAAACCAAACTTGTTCTACCTAGTAAGCATACCCAGCACAATCATATGCCAATAGACAGTCTGTCATTATCCAATATCCATTTTGCTGGATTCAATACAATGGCAGTATATTTTTTGGGTTATAAATAGCTAACTTCAATCAACCCAGTTTGTCTCAATATCTTTTTTGTTTAGCACAATTTTTGGCAGTGTCTTATATATGCAATGTGTCACATAAGAAATAGTAATGTGAACTTCTTTTAAAACATTGCAAGGAAAAAAGATTTGCGAAATGTATGCATTTTGGCAGAAACTTTTATCAAAAGCAACTTGAAGTGCATTTTCTCAGTATGTGTGCTCCTTGTCCAAACCCATAACCTTTGCAATGCTAACACAATGCTCCACACTTTAAAATGAAATATGTTAGAAGAAAGAAAGCAAAAATCTGGCGAAAAGATGACTTGGACTGAGGTAGATATCAGCAATCGTACCTGCATTCCGATGTCCTCACGCCACAGGAAAACAACTCAAAACATGTGGCAGGTACCGACCACATACAGTAGAAAAGAAACATGAGGGGAGATATAAATAAAAAAAGAGATGTAATGCAGGCCTGTTTCATATCACCTTGAATCAAATAAACAAGTCTAAGTTCAGGTGAAGACATGATGATGAAAGGAGCTATGGGTGATGGTTCAAAATCCTGAATGCCTTGGTTACCACCATAATCTATAGCGGTTTATCTGAAATAAAAATGCTGTACTGCAAAATAATACCTTGTCAAGGTTTATAAAAATATCAAAATGGCCTAAGTTGCCTTTAAACTTTAGCTGCCCACATAAGCACCCATGTCTGTGAACCACTATATTTTTTTCATTTACTTCTTCTGTCCTTTAACCCTCCAAAAAGCACTCAAGTACTTTAACCACAACAAACCAAGCACCACACAACCACCATGACCATAAGAAGGTCATTATCTTGAACAACATGGTACATTTATTGACCCGTTCAATTTAATGCTACTGAATAGAGCTTTGTTTTAACTTCACATATGAATTTTGTTACAAGTTACCATAATAACATTTACAAACTAGGAGACAAAAAAGCGATGTGTCATTTTGGAAATAACATTTCCTTCATACTAATTAGATATTTGTGGTAATGAGTCTGACCCAGGTTGGATTTGAACTCTGCTTGGCCATACATAAACACCACTGCAAAACATGTTGAATCATGTGCCCCACCCACCAAGCCACAGCTCTAATCTGAATGAGGTGCTTAAGGTGGCTAAAGGGCTTTTTGGAGATAATACTAGTTATTGATGTTACATTACTTGTTCTTTCTAATGTAACAGAGTGTTTTGGTTTCTTATTTTATTATAACATCAGTACATGATGGCTTTTTAAAGAACAGGAGAACTAGAGAGAAAAATAAGACAGAATTTTTAACCCTTACCAATTGTATTCATGATGTTGTTGAACATGGTTAACTGTTGGTGCTGTAAAGGCATGATGTGTTTTAGTATACCAATGATAGCAGCAAATATTATGCCCAAACATAACACATAAATTGTTCCATAATAACTCCTGATCCAACATGTGCAGTGTACAAATATCTATCTGTCAACTGAAAGGACGCAGCCATTCTTGTGGCTTTAGCTATACCTCTCTGGTATCCTCTTTCGGTTGTCGGAAATGTGCCAACATTATGGAAATATTTTAGATTTAGCTGCATATATAGCATTTATCCTTGTTTAGGAGGGAAGTCACGGGCAAAAATGACAGCCTGACTGGCTGAGACCTCATCAAATGCTAAGCAAACATAAGTCGGATGACTTTTCTCTCAAAAGGACGAATAGCTCATGGTTGCAACTGAGTGTTTAAGTGCTAAGTGAACAACAAGGCATTTGGAATGATGTCAGGAAAAGGACATGGCGCGATTAATACTTGATGTTGTTCTGGCACCATTTCTTCTGAAGACAGCAACTCCAGCTGGTAATGTTTCAGATTCAAAGGGGAGCATCGCTTATTTGCCAGCAGGGACACATAAATTACTTCTGTAAAAGACGTTTTGATTTACTTTCCGCACAGGGAGGATAAACTCTGTGCAACCTTTTGCAAATTTGACCTATATTTTATATTTCCATTGTAAATATATGCACATTATCGGAATTACTTTTACTGTTTTTTGCTCCTTGCGATTTTTTTTATTTTTATAAACAAGACTATATTTACTTTCCTTATACACATTCCTGGACTTATTGTAAATTATTTGTCTGTCCATGTAATTTGTGTGTGTAATCTTTTATTATTACATTGCTCCACAATATGTTCCTTTCAGCTTATGTCTATTTTTTAACACCACCCCTCCGACAGTTTGTCATATAGTGACATTTTTCACAATCCAATCACTTTTACTATCTTAATGCACATGAGCATGACTCAGACTATTGCCAGTTATTGTTAATGTATGGAGGTCTAACAATTACCCACCTCCACCCCCAGCTCCACATGTCAATATCTGTTTTATATTGGGATATTGTGCCGAAACCTCCAGCAGCATTACCTTCATGCTTACTGCAGCATGTGTATTTAGTATTGGCAAGTCTTTATAAGACTTAAGCAGATCTAGTTCCGCCAAGACCAATTTGACACGTCAAGCCTATTAAAATGCTAAAATTTATTCTGAGAGTTGTCATGACTGGCTGCAATAAGCAAATTAGTTTTATTAACATGAGAGCAAACCCTTCAAAGAAAATTAAAAATGTTTTTGAAAATGTTTGTTCTTAAAAAGCCATTTTGTTAAATTGCATAATTAATATAATTTGATATAATTGTTTTTGGCAAGTACAATTAGATACCCATGTAAAGTAGCCATTCCAGTTTTTGGTGTTTAGCAGTGTGTTCTCCAACAACAAACAGTCTGGGTCAGACAAATTTACACCTATTTTGTCATGTTATACATACCAACTTTTTATCTGTTGCAATAAGTCTAAATTATTATCCTAATTAAGATTTTTTTTAAGAAACAATGATTTTGTGATTTGTAATTTGAGAGAAGCATCTATTCAACAAAATATTTTCCCCTTAAGTAACTTCAGTGTAGCCGCTGAGATGAGATCCTTTGACAGGTACGGCTAGGCAGTGTGCAGATGTATCAGTTGGCTTTAAAGACCAAACTGAAAGCCAAGTCAAACAGGCATTAATAGGTATGAACCTTGTCTTTGGCAATACTTAAGAACTCATCCCTTGAATGATAGTACACTATTCCTCCCTATTTGGCTCTAAAGAGATTGGAATAGGTTATCAATTTTAAACAAGAAGATAAACTCAGAACATACCAGACACCTTCTGGTCAGGATCTGTCAAGTAGTTTTCCAACAGCCTCCTACAATCATGGATTAATGGACTGTCTGGGAGGTTTCAGAAGAGCTTGTTTCAGGACACTGTGAGAAAGAAATCTACTAATAAATTACCAGTTAAAGCATTTCAAATATGACATTTAAGGTAAAGCACTTGCAAATAAATACATTTTCTTGTTAAATCGCTCATACATTTCTTAAATCCCTTAAGTACCAAACGTTTGTAACAATACAATACATTGCGTGCTAGTAAATTTTTAACTGATCAGACTTTCAGTTGTTTAATATCTGCTTGGCAGACGATAAAACAGGTTAAAATCTATTATAGAATTACATTAAATCAAGGACGTGAGCCATATCCGTTGACCAGAATATCAGAGAGACATGCAGTTGGTGTCTTTTGATCAAGCCAGTACTCACCCAAAATATACTAAATCCAAATTGTCAATGCCCTAGGAATCACTCAGAATACCCCAGCAACCATATAACAAGTAATGTTGTAGAAACCATCTATATAAGCTCATTAGCAACTGCATAGTAATTGTTCTTTATATGTATATATGTGAAATATATGTGACTTGCTTTTGGCAAAGATCACATGATAATCTTTTATTTCCACCACCTGCAAACACAATCATGAATACAATTCATTCAACAGCCATGCCAACAGGGGCTCTGAACTAAAGATAAATATAGATCATTTCTGACACACTAGGTCATTACAGTGCAGTAATAAGGTGAGGAAAACATCTTTAAAGGCTTTTTAAGAATGATTAATTGGCCTTGTCTAAGAAATGTACACAGAAAGAACAACAGCTGTTTTCATTTACATTTCTCAGACAGGAATGCGCTTGATTCGACAGCTAGAGCCTCAGCAAAAGTGAAAAGTGACATTTTTCACATCTTTTTTAATCATCATAGCTAAGAACAAGCGATTCATTTAGAATGATAATAAATTAATATAATATATAATTAATATATTATAATATATTCTAATATAATAATTAATATATTTGTCGCCCATTAAAACCCACAAAAAGTGAAGAATTAGTGCATCTCAAGTCAAGGTTACCCCTGTGCTGTATAGACAAGCAGGTGTGGAGATGCCCCGTTAATCTTGTTAATGATATAATTAGACTTTCAGCTTTGGCATCTCAGTGGGGCTGAGATAAGACAAGACCGTCTGTTTATGTTTTGAATACTTCTGATTAATTAATTAATTAATTAAACAAACTTTAAATAATCACTATCCATTTTCTTGAGAGTCTCCAAGAACTGTTATCTACAACTATGCATCCCAATTAATCATTTAAAGGTTTGACATATTTTATGGACTGACTTATATTGTAGGTCAAATGCAAAAAAAAAAACATTTATATTTTCTTACACAAATGTAAATGTCAATATTGTTGCTAAATATTGTTTGTAAATAAAACACCATGCTTTAGTTTAGTTGGTAAATAAAACAAACAAAATAATGCTCATTCTATATAAAGGGATGTTTTTACATTATAACGATAACTAAAACAATTAAAGCTTTAAAATCATTCTTCATTAAGTAGAATAGCGGAGTTCACATCACACGTATAACAATAAAGAGGACGATATTGCTGCAATATCTTTTAGAAAAACATTTTTCCGTGACGCGGGTTTAATGTCTGAATGTCAGATTGTAGCAGTCTGGAAGTGGTGTGTTTATTATTGTTGTTATTATTAATGCAATATTGCTCGAGTAGAAGTGTGATGGTGCAGCAAACAAGGGCATGTGTTTCAACTGCCGCTGCGTTTTCCTGTTTAATTTCAGTCTCATAAGTCTGACTAATAGTGGTGGAGTGATACAAGTGGGAGTGAAGCGGTTCGCGTAAAGATACGGTGGCTCTCAACCTGCTCTCAGATACGAGAACCAGAAAGAACTGTTGTATAAATATGCTTTACATCTCGGATACGAGTGCACCTTCAGCCTTCAGAAAGAGCATCCAGCCTTAGCTGTCATAATTTGGAGAAAAGACTTTTGGAAATGAAAATGAAAGCATTAGCAGCAGGTCATCTACATTCATTTTAGTGACTGAGAACAATGCAGCATGCAGGCTAAAAATAAAAAAACTTTATTGTCCACTGGTGTGAACGCAAATATAGTTATAATGTGAACAGTCCTTAAAGGTTGTTGCATCTGAGTTAGGAAACTTCTCCACAAAACCAAACCATCATTTTGCCACGGCAGACAACATACACTTGCCCAAGACAGCGCCATCCATTTTCATGTCATTCCAAGAAAAAATATTGAATAAGTGCCCGGATATAAGACAAAGACTGCGGTAGGAATTGATCTTATGTCATCTGGTGAGGAACAAGGTTCAGACGGTTACCATCTTTAGCATTTCAAGAACACGTACATCATTAACACAGAAACAATTGCTCAGAGTTTGGTATGCCTACAAAGGCCTAGTACTCTCTTGATCGCTTCCATTTTGAAATAGTCTTTTCTGTGTGTGTTATTCACAGATGATAGTTGTTTTACTCTCAAACATCTTCCGTTGTCAGATTCACTTGAACAATCAAGTGTACAGCTCAAGGCATTTTTCTTTGGTAGCTGATGAAACTCTAAAAGACTTTTAATGATGTTATTATGCATATCTGACATTGCATGTAAGAAAATTGTTTTGACAATGTTTCCTTAATTTCCCATTCTGGTGCCTAGATATCTGCCCAGTATCTCTGGAGGCCCACTTTGGAAACTCAAAAGACTCTGCCCACAAGTAACAGTAATCAGATGACAAGTAGGTACATGGAATTTACATGTAAAACATTATATCTATATGTCTGTAGCAACAAAATAGCATGTTGAGTTATGCACTAAGATATAAGTATAATCTGTCCTAAGAGTGTAATAGTAATTCTTGCCTTAAAAAACATCACAAATATTATTTCAACATGTTAAAGCTGCAATCCTTAATTTCTGCACCTCTGACGTCATCTCTGTATGAAACATAACATTTCAGTTATTTCTAATCAGAAGAGTTACAGATTGCCTACAGAATTACAGAATTATGTTAGCTTTTACTATACTCTATAAACTATAATATGAAATATTTAAAAAAATAATACATTATTTATATTTAATATATAACTTTTAACAATACTAGTTGGAAAAATCATACTTACTGTGCATACATTTTTCTTTTTATTGTTTTTTTATTGTGTTCTATTTTATTGTCCTTTTTTGCAGGTATAGTTTCCTTATCTGTGATCTTTCTACAGCCAAGCATCCACAAAAAATACAGTGGAAAACAGAACAAGCCACAGTCAAAATAAAACTGCTAAATCTAACACTCCTGCCTGCTCCCCGTTTATGTCACCGGACTACACCCCCCAGAATGCCTTGCACCCGTCATGATTGTTTCTGCACCTGTCCCTTGTTTCATCTTGTTTTATTTCACACCTGTTCTGAGTTTGTATCTGTATTTAAGTTCCCCGTTGAGTTCAGTTCTTTGTCTACTGTTGTTGTTTCCTGCCTGTTTTATGTTACCCGTGTGGTAATAATATAATAATAATGTATAAATAATAAAATATAAATAAAATATAAATAAATATAAATAATTACCTGAAAACCTGATTTGTGGAATAAACCTGTTTGCTTGCTGAAATCCTGTGGTGTGCTCTTCTGCCCGAACCCGTAACCCCTGCCGATCGTGACAGAACACGACAGTGGGATTTCTTTACCACCTCGCCTCCAGAGTCCTTCCTGCTATCTATTTGGCAGGACGGGAGGACTCTGGAGTGTTATGCGGAGGAATTCTTCAAGGCATGTGAGCCTCAATCATGTATTTCTGATCGGCTTGGATGATGATCTAGTCGCCTCCCTATTGCTCCCTGACATGGGGGAGTTCCGGCTGGAGGACTTCGTGAATATGGTCCTCCAAGTCACGGGTTCTTCTTTCCGCGTCAGGGAGGCCATCCAAGTCCGATCAGATGCAGATGGGTCGTCCTATCTCACCCAAGCTCCATGCCTCAGTCCTCCGCAAAACCCCGCCGCCGTAAGCCACAACAACGGACAAACCGCTGCTCACCCGAGCCAGCACCATGACGCTCACCCGAGTCTGCGTCACGACGCCGGAATATGGAAGGCCAAAAACGCCAGTCTCCCCGTCAGCTGGTGATTTCTCCGCTGGATCTGCTCCTCCAGGAGTTTGATCCCCTGTACGGCCTCCACCCTACCCTGAATCCTGTTCCAGTGTTGGTGTCCCTTGATTCCCTTTCGTAGTTTGTGCCCATAAACCTCGTTCCAGAGTGGATGCCCCTGGATTCCGATCCCGAGTTTGTTCCCCTAGTCTCTGTTCCAGAGCTGGTATCCCTGGATTCCGTTTCGGAGTTTGTGCCCATAGACCCCGTTCCAGTGTGGATGCCCCTGGATTCCGCTTCCAAGCCGCCAGAGCCCGCTTCCGAGCCCACTGCCGAGCCAGCCCGAGGAGCCTTTCAAGCCTCCGGACCCCGAGTCGCCTCCCAAGTGGCTGCCTCCGGCTTACGAGCCTCCCAAGCCTCGGGACCCCGAGCCGCCTCCCAAGTGACCTCCTCCGGCTTACGAGTCTTCCAATCCTACGGACTCTGAACTGCCTGTTTGCCCGGAGCCATCTCTCTGCCCTGAATGATCTGTTTCACCGGAATTAGCTGTCTGCCCTGAACTGCTTGCTTGCCCGAAGCTGGATGTCTGTCCAAGGAAACCCGAAAGCCCGCCCAGCCTCCCACTTCCTCTCGGCCAGTCGTCGTCATTGCCGTGGTTGGAGGACCCCTTGGGCTCGACTCCAGCCTCTGAGACCCAGACTCCGCCTCGGCCCATCGACCCCGTGGCTCCACCTCAGCTCCTACCTCCCTCGTCTCCACCGTCGCCCGGTCATCCACTAGCTCCACCGGGCTTCCTCGTCCCTCCGGCTCCACCTTGGTCGGTCGTCTGCCTGCCATGGCCTCCGGACTCCTCTACTCCGGCTGTGCCTTATCACTCCGTCCTGCCTGCTCCCTTGGACTCCTCCCTCCCCTCGGCTGCTCCTCGGTCGCTCCAGCTATGCCTCGGACTCCCGGATCGCCGCCTGTTCCGTGCTCGCCTGAGCCATCGGCTCCGCCTGGGTCTGCTGGATCCTCGCCGTCACCTTGCCTCATCGGCTCTCTGTCTCTGCCTTGGGCTCCACCTCCACCTGCTCCGCCTCCGTCTGTCATTCCCCAGGAGTCATCGGCCGCTCTGCCTCCATGGCTCCTCCCTCCATCGGCTCCACCTGCTCACCTGCCTGTGTTCGCCTGCCCTCTTCTGCTGCCCTGCCCCCCCTCCCTGGGTGTTTCGTTGGTGCGAGGATGTGCCTCCGGGGGGGGGGGGGTGTACTGTAACACTCCTGCCTGCTCCCTGTTTATGTCACCGGACTACACCCTCCAAAATGCCTTGCACCCGTCATGATTGTTTCTACACCTGTCCCTTGTTTCATCTTGTTTGATTTCACACCTGTTCTGAGTTTGTATCTGTATTTAAGTTCCCCGTTGAGTTCAGTTCTTTGTCCAGTGTTGTTGTTTCCTGCCTGTTTTATATTACCCGTGTGGATTACTTACCTGAAAACCTGATTTGTGGAATAAACCTGTTTGCTTGCTGAAATCCTGTGGTGTGCTCTTCTGCCTGAACCCCCATCAGCGTGACACTAAAGAGACAAACAATAGCTGCATTTCCATTACCCTTCAAAAAGCACAAATTGAAATAGCACATTGAAAATACGGCCAATGGAAACACATACATTTCGAAAAAACTCCCATGTGTCACAAAAAGAGGTGTTTTATTGGGCAATACGATAAAGGCATATCTCGCAAAATTCCAATGGAAACATTTGTAAGTCACGTGGCGTACGGAAAAGTCACATGACAAGTCGCTGTATGTTTGGGCAGAACATTTGGAAAGATAAAATGTAAGGAATTCACATTAAGCAATATCTTATATGATGGCCCAAGTGCAGGAAAACTAGTGAGTCAGTTTATGTTTAGGCAATATGAAAATATATAAGGAAATATAGACATTTCTCTTCACACTTTCACCACAGTAGGTGGCAAAATGCACCTTTAACGTTAGTTTGCAACCTGCCATAAAACCTAAAAAGAAGAAGTATGGTCAGAATGACTTACCGCGAAAAGTAAAAAATAAACGCTGTCATTCCGCAATATTTTGATTATTCACATTTAGAAAATATCGCTTAAGTTTTGAGCAGATATGTAATGGAAACCTGGCTAATGATACAATGAGAGGTGAGGCAAACTAGTTTAACCCTGTGACTGGTGGTTTGTCGTTTGTGTGGTGAGCTATGACAGCACAACCTAGGCAAAATATTCATTAAATTGGTAAGAATGCGAAACGAGTGGACAGATATGCAGATGAAAAGTGTTTCCACGCTTCACTGTCACATGGTAAAAAGACTTCAATCTCTAAGTTGCAGTATTGAATTAATTAGCATGAGAACTGCAAACTTGCATGTCTTTGCACGCCTGAATGTGAGGGAACGTTTGTGAATTCTCTGTAATTACAGGCATGTGGTTGTGTTGTCTGGTTATGTCAGGAACCTCCTAATTGATGTGCGTCCAAGTTTATCTACGTTAAAAATGCTGTAAGCTATTTTTTTGGAATAACAAACACAAAATGTCTTTATTACCTGATCAGTTAAATATGTGTGGTAAGAAACCCCACTCTGTAAAAGCTTAAGGCTTCAATGTGGCAAAAACTGTTTAAAGCTGTAATTGGTATTGTGTTTGGGTTAAAGATAAACAAATATCTGTTATTACAGTTTTTCTGAATTGCTAAAACACTAATCCCCATTTTCAAAACTAAATGCCCAGTGGTCTAAACCTATTTGTCGAATCATTCACTCTTTTGGCAAAACCTTAAACAAGTTAAACATTACTTCCTCACTAATGCACATTTCACACTATAATAGACCTTTATTGCAAAACAGTAAACAAAGGAGGCAAAAACACAACACAACTACAGTGATAACACACAACAACTCAAAATTGTTGACACTTGTTTCTTATAATGTGAGTTAGCAATTGAATACAGTATAAACCAGTTCCGAATGCTCAGGTGGTGCAGGTGTGTTGTACTGTATACCAACAATGAATGGAACAACATGAGAATGCATGAATACATGAGACATGATGGATGAGGTGAAGGAGTATGAGGAAGAGTGAAATATGAGGCAGAAGAGTACAAGGAAAAGACAGTAGAAGGAATAAGGAAGAGGTGGAGGATAAGAAATATGTAAGTAATATGAGGAAGACTATACAGGGATCAAAACTGGTGTGGAATGTTGTCAGGAGGGATTTTTCTCTGGATACTGGAATTGGACAGCATTGTCAGTGCTATGGATGACGTGGCTGGACCAGCATGAAGATGTGATGCTAAGACGAAATTAATTTTTCATTGACTTTGATTTTGCAGTTGTACAACATTGTTGAGTTTACAGTGACATGCTTTTCATTGAGACTTTTTTATATTTTGGATTTTGCAGGGCATTTTTTAAGTATGCAAGTGCTGCATACAGACATGCAAAACTTCCAGGACTTACAGAAGAAAATTATTCTGTAAGAATTTCTGAACTAGATTGTGATTACTGTAGATCTTTAACAGTATTTGAAAAGTGTGTTTATGATATACAATAAATGTTTATTTTTCTTTAAGTAGGCTTACATGCTCTGGAGGCTGTGTTTTCTATTTTCTGATGTAGTGTGTAATGATTGCTGTGTAGTGTTTATGCATGGGCTGGCTTTGTGTGTTACTTGACGACAGTGTTTGGTTTTGTCTACAAATCATATCGTTTTGAATCAATTGTTAGATTTAGCAATGCAAGTCAAAGATTTTGACAGTGTAGCTTGAATTTTGGGGTTTGTGTTTACTGCTTTGAGAAAGTGAAGTAAATTAAAAAAAAAATGTTTTATAGCAAATCAGAAAAACTGTAAGCAAGTAAGAAGAACTGTCTACTTATATGATTCGCAGCAGTAAGCATATAACAATGATCAATTTGATCTTTTACGTGCAATTCCACCTTTTCATATTATTTATATTCTTTTTTTTGCATATGTTGACATTGCATGCAATAGCTTAAGAAAGAATACATCTATGTTGCATAAAAATGTTGCTCTCAAACAAGATTTGTACAATTGCTATGATGACAATTTTTCACTCTTAACTCTTAACACAGTAATCACAACAACTAAATGTACCTGTTGGTAGAGAACAAGTGTTAGTGTTTTGTTAGACACAGTGTATTGTGTTAGTGTATTTTTGTATTTAGAAATTTTGTGTTGGAGATAAATTTACAACGTGTTATTTTGAGCATGAAATTAACAGTTTTGCCAATTCTGTGTTTTAGGTATGTTGCTGTGTTAGAAGTTTTAGAAAATTGTCAGGAGAATTGAAAAAATTGTCATAGCAATTGTAAAAAGCTGGAAATGACTCCTCATTTAAGTCTTTATGATGTTGTATGATGTGCCGTAATCCAGTAATAAATTCAGAACATGTTTCGGTGTGTCTTTATACCTGGAAGCAGTTTGGAAAGCATTTATGGTTTACCCCACTCGTGTCTGCATGTTTGAGGTTAGGAGTTAATCTAGGCAACCACTAAAGCGGATCTTGCCACCAAATTTCTAAACAGCTGAAATGAAGTTTGTTAATGCCCCTGGCATGACAGTTTACTGAGTGAGTCTTTTTGGAATGACTGCACAACAACGTATATGCATGTGTTGGGGCAAAGCTAATTTAGTCTGTAATTACTGCAAACTATTGGTGGGTATTTATTGAGGTAATATACTGTAATTCTAAATGAAGAAACTAAAAGATTATTTGAGATACAATTTATTATAAATCTTATAGTATTAACATACTGTATGTATTTATACAATGTTTATTGTATACAGTACAAAATACGAGCACTATTTATCCAGCACAAAAAAGTGAATGAATTAAACTTGAACATATTCATTTTAACTTACATTTCCCACAAGCTTTATTTTGGTTTTGACGGCCTCTTAATTTAGTAAAATAATCCAATTAATTTGTCCAATCTATTAGATTTGACTTAATCATGTAAATTATCTCAACTTTTATCAGTCAACTCAAAAACTCCAATGCAAAAAAGAAACTTAAAAAGATGAGGTGAGATTTTTTACAGTGTAGCACAAAAAAATCCCTTTTTGAGTTCTGAGTTGAGAGCTTTTAAGTTCATTCTCTCAGCTGAGATTTCCATAAACTAACCAACTCTAAAAAGTGATTAGTTGTCTCAACAATCATAATGTATTATGTTAGAAGCTTACTTAAACATATACACATTTGTAACATTTTAAGTTTTTGCTAACCATTGCGTACAGCCTTATGAAAACTGTAAAACCCAAGTGTATAAACAAAGAAGAAAGCCGTAACTTTTCTCACTGTTGTGTTGTTGTATGCTTTAGAAGCTGATGTTCCAAATATGGTAAGGGCCGAAACATTTTCACCAAATGCTTGAGGTATTCGACCAACTCACAACGCACTGGGTAGCTGGCCAATCAGAGCACACCGCGCTTTTCAGAATGATGAGCTTTGTAAAAATCTATATGTTTCAGAAAGGCAGGACAGAGAGGAGCAACAGTAATGTACGGACGGTATGTGAAAAATGAAAATGAAGTAAAAAATAAACACGATATTAAACCAAATACACACAAAAATGTTTGCTTTAGCCATGTCATATAACCCCTTTAAAAAGCATGACGCAAAAATATATATTTTAAGGAAAGGAAAGTTTTACAGATTACCAACCTCAAAAGCAAAAAAGAATCAATACATATGACAAATTTTGTTTGTAAGAGCTAAAATATTGTCATTATCTATATTTTTGATTATATGCCTCATTAAAGATCTTATCCTTAAAGAGCTCCCTTATGTGGGAATGATAAGGCACTTTCCAACCGGATAAGTTCAGGGACAAATTTCCGGAACGAGTAAAGAGGGCTGTCGTTCGTGAACTAACTTTTCTCTCAGGCCATTTCCTCCATCACATTCACACTGGCAAAAGGAACTATTTAGTGATGTAAGCCAGTCGGCAGTGACGTCATTTAAGCACGTGCGTCGAACAACAACAAACAGCAGAAGTTTGGACAATCACCATTTGCTTATGTCACAGATAGTTCCTATCCTGCTGGTTTAGAGCCTGCCTCGGAGAAGGTGCTAAAGTGTTCCTCCAAAAAGATTCTCCGGAACTAAAATTCTGTCCGGTTCCTGTGGTGTCCGGTTCCTAACACAACAACCGTTCCTGCGGTGCTAAAGCCCCTATACAGTGGCATTGTGTAATTCATAAGTTCCATAAAATGTAGGAGAGTGATTAAGGTTGAGGAGTTGAAGTGATGTTACATGATCAGACTCTGAGGTACACATCACTTATGTATCATAATGAGCAATGGCAGATACTAAAAGAAAGCATCTGGCAGTGGTTTTGAGAAGCTTCCTATACTGAGTAGTCATTGAGGTCATCCAAATGATCTGTTTAATGTTGAAGGTTTACATGGGGAGGAACAAACATTAAAACCGAGGTCAAAAAGATTCACATCTTTAGGAAGCATAAAACCAAGAAAATGTTGTTCAGGGGCTGCTCCTTCATTTCTCAGGAAACTTTGCATTCGTAGTTACGATTGTTTAATTGTTAATGCAGACTTTTAGGAGAAGTTTCTCCTATAACGGTTTTAAAGCTAAATGAGTTTTCATTTTAATTCAGTTAACTAGTAGAAAAAGTAACAAATGAGATGAATACACAGCGCACACATGAGAACTTTGAGAACATTCTGAGAAGCAGGACACTTACACAACACTTACTCTCTGATGTACAGTAGCATTGCTCTCAACACTTTTAAAAATAATGGTTCATGGTGCCATAGAAGAGGTGGTTCTTTAAGGAACATTTGACTAAATGGTTCTTTGTGTAACCAAAAATCTTATTTTTTTGGCATAGCTGTGAAGAACCTTTAAGTACCTTCGTTTTTAAAAATGTAGGAGATAAGTGCAAAAATAAAGTGATCTCGCTGATTTTTCTAGTGATGCTAATTTGATTACATTTCTGGAATACAAGACCTGCATTCAATTACAGTTAGGACACACTCAGTCAAAGCGGAAACTGGTTCCCAAAAAGAAAAGAAAATAGACTAGGAGACAAATTGTCCATTTAAGGGAAAAGTGGGATATTGTAACTTCCTTCCTTCCTTCCTCACGCTAGTGCTGACCCCGTTGTTACCTGCCTTTGGATGTAGGCTACTATTTACAAGTGATGGGAAGTCCGGCTCTTTTCAAAGATTTGGCTCTTTTGGCTCGGTGAATGGTTTGTGTGTTGGTATACATTTTTGTATTGAGTGTTTTCATAAAAGCCTTATTTTTTATGTGTTTTCGTCCTCTTTCTGTCGTTCTGTGTACCTGGCTTGTGCCACTACACTTAATTTACATAATGGTATGATCCTAGTCTGTCCTCCCATGTAATTGGTGTGACTGCCCATGCAAATAATGTCCCGCCCCTGCCTACGGCTGAAGATTCGTCTCTCTCCGATGGGAGCCGGCTTTTCTTGTTCTCTACAAAGCATTGGCTCTTAAAGCCGGCTCGTTCGCGAACAATACATCACTACTATTTACTTGTGGATTTTTTAACCTGTCTTTGGATGTTCTAGATACTTGTGGATTATATTCGTTACCAGCCTTTGGATGTACTTGCTATTTGTGAATTATCACCCGTGGATGTTCATGTGTCTTCTGTGGATGTTATACCTGTCACCGTGTTTTTGTTTCCATTTGTACTTGTGCACAATAAACCTCATAACTTACCTCAGTTGCATTGTCCTATTGTCCTTGCACCATAACAGATATCATGTCCTGAAAGTACAAGGGCAAAAAACGTCATAAAATTAAAAAGTTAAAAGCGCATTAAAAATAAACACATTGCTTTCTCATCACTGATATGATCTCGCCAGATACAATATTTGGACCAAATGTTTGTGTTTCTGCTGTAAGAATTTCAATTTCTGGCCTTGTAACATGGCAGTATATTAGTTAATTTACATATTGATCTCTTATAAAACATTTGGAAGATTCGAACATGTCTAAAAAAACATTTAATTTTTTTCTTCATCAGCCAGGCTCTCATCTTAGCCTATCACAACACACATCCTCACCAGAGTTCTAACCATGCTTCATATTCAATTCAATTCAATTTGATTTATATAGCGCTTTTCACAATGAGCATTCTTGCAAAGCAGCTTTACAGGAGAAAGAAACAGAGAAACATAACAAAGGTAACATTACCAAACCTTTAAGTTAATTTAATAAAATAAAATAACTATAAAATAAATAAAAGCAGTGTCCCAGTGAGCAAGCCGACACAGCCCTGTGGCGAGGAACCCAAATTCCAATGATAAATATATGGAGAAAAAAACCTCGGGAGAAACCAGTCTCAGTCGGGAGGGTCAGTTCTCCTATGACATGTCACAGCTGTACTCAGTGACTTTGATTAACGGTTATTGAGAAAATGTTTAAGATTATCAGAGAGAGCTTATTAAATGTAATAAGGAAATAGATTTAGTTAAATATGTTATAAGGAATGTTCATGCACACCTTTGTTGGTTGCAGCTAGGGATGCACCGAAATTTCGGCCACCAAACATTTTCGGCCGGGGTGTTTGCTGGGGTGTTGTGCAGGGCAAATAGGGCTAACATAACATAACTATAATTTCTAAATAATTTTTAAATGTAAATCAATATATTTATTCAGAATAATAAGACAGACTGTTTAATGCAGCTTTGCAAGATATCATTTTAATTTAATATTTACATTTTGCAAGAGATTTCAAAGTCACACATGAAATAACTATTTAAAAATGTACGAGCAGTTTGTCCCTTCACGCTTCCCGTAGTTTGGTAGTTTTAACTTTTGTTTATTGGTTAGCAGATTCTAGTTGAAGTAGGCAAACTTCCAAAAATATTGCTACAATAGACCAAGAGCAAAAACAATACATTACCAACAGAAATACTACAAAAATACCTATTACTTCTGCAGATAAAGCACTACCTGACGATGGAACGATCTGTTGTCTCCAGTGAGCAGACACAAACTGTGAGCAGCAAGCATTAAATGGAAAACGCGGAGTGGAGTATGCGGCCCTTAAGCGGCGTAATAAGAGAAATAGCGGGGATGTGAATCCCCCTTTGTTTACGTAAACGCGTTCCGTTTCCCATCGGTTTTGGAGTTTCAAAGGATAAATAACTGAAATAGCTACGGGAGTTTTACTGGAGAAATAACAAAATGGGTGGGTGGCGGGAGATGGGTGTGACAGGTTGACAGGTATGTTTTTAATAAAGCCATTTTCGGTTTTGGTTTTCGGCCAAGTGCATCCAAAATTTTCGGTTTCGTTTTCGGCCCAGAATTTTCATTTCGGTGCATTCCTAGTTGCAGCCTATGTTTATTGCCAGTGTATGTTCCATATGGTCTTTATCTCCTGCCCTGTAAAATAACAACTATAGGCTTCACTCAGAGGTGGGCAGAGTAGCCAAAATCTTTACTCAAGTAAAAGTACAAGTAGACTAACTAGGGAAATTATTACTCAAGTAAAAGTAAAAATCATTTTAAAAATTACTTGAGTAAAAGTAAAAAGTATGCAATAAGAAAACTACTCAAGTAGCTAGTTAGGCTACTAGTTACTTTGTATATATTCATAAAATTAATATTAATGCAAATAATTTATATCAATATAATATTATATTTTAATCCATATTTTAAATTATTATTATCATAAGCAGATATTTTTGCAATACAATCACACAGAGACTAAAGAATAGACAAACACAGAAGAAGCCTTTCTGTGAATTTTATCTAGTCCCAATGTCAATGTAGCCTACACAACTTTAGAATCATAGACAATGTCAAACTAAAGTGAAACTGCGTTAATGCAACTAACTTCCTAAGATGATCTTCTAGAACATCTGTGGTGCTGCTCATACAAACTGATTTTAGACAAAAATGTTTTATGTTTCCTCATGTTGTGTCACATACATGTGTGTTGTGAAAAACTCTTACTTGTAAACATACAACAAACAGTGAACCACACGCCCATCAACAAGTTTTCTTCCTTCTGTTCTTCAAATGTTTATTTCTGCAATCCCACATCTCTGTGTCACGTGCATGTTGCTGTCTGAGGAACAGGTCACGCGGGCGCGCGCATATGGCGGGCCTTTATCATTGCTGGCAAACAATATGATGTATTTGCAGTTTTGGTTTGATAGATAATAGATTCATAGCCACTTCATCCAACGCTCTTTGTGTTCTGCATGTTTTGCCCATTGTTCAAATACCGATTTTAAAAGAATCGACTCAAAAGAATCTTTCACTCGGGAATGCCTCAGTAAAAAGAGACAACAATCTTGAAAAAAAGACGCATTTAATAATTAGGAAAACAAATTCCTTAAAATACAGGAACGAAGGAACGAAGTAAAAGTAGCCTACATATTTTCTATTAGAAATATACTCAAGTAAGAGTAAAAGTACCCACTTTTAAATTTACTTTAAAAGTACATATTTTCCTAAATGTTACTCAAGTAAATGTAACGAAGTAAATGTATAGCGTTACTATCCCACCTCTGGATTCACTTTTACAATTATTTACAAAACAAATCTTACTACACTCTTAAAAATAAAGGTGCTTCAAAAGGTTCTTTGATGCCATTGAAGAACCTTTTGGTTCTATAAAGAACCTTTAACATCTGAAAAAGGTTCTTCAGATTATAAAAAGTAAGAAAGAGATGGTTCTTTAAAGAACCTTAGGCTGAATGGTTCTTTGTGGAACCAAAAAAGGTTCTTCTATGGCATCGCTGTGAAGAACCTTTTAAGCACCTTTATTTTTAAGAGTGTAGTTGTTTGTTTTACAGTAATGTGTCTCTTCTCATCTGTAAAAGATTATTATCAATATACTCACCACAAACAATAAGGTGTGTGCTCTGCTTCTACAGCCAGCCATCCAGAAGCTTTTGGACCAAGAACAGTTCTGTTATAAATAATATCTATTCTATAAAGTTTACATCTGCATAGTAGCCAGTTTTTATCATTATGGTCTTATAATAAATCATCTAGTTGAGATAATTTCTGTTTCTGAGTGTATATTCCATAACACCATTTAACAAACTCAGATACATTTTCTTCTATTTATCTCTTTTTTTTACAAGGGGAATATTTCCAAACAAACCTCTAGGTATGATTTGAAGTGTTTATGTTTTTGTGCTCTGTCTATCATGTGTCTTTTCAAACAGAAAGTTGCTAGATTTATTTAGTTAAACAGATTACATTAGAATTAGTATTTAAGTGAAAGTGACCTATTTAAGGACAAATGTTTGAGATTCATCAAATGTGAGTCAATATAGTCTATATTATATATGTGGAATTACTATAGTCTTAAAAAGTTTCATATTTTTACATAGTTTCATATTTTTTTCATTTTAGCAACTTTTTATTTAAGGTGACGTACAAATGATGGATTGTACTTTATGTGTAAAAAATCTAAGACTGCAGTAACACGCATGGCTTATTATCACTGCACGTTTATAAATGACCAACATAGCTTCTTTAATGCACGTTTTGCAATGTGAATTTGAGCAATGGAAGACTTTGAACATGAGACTAGGACAATGCTTCCAAAACACACTTACTTTAGTGAAACATGTAGTATGGACTAATGGAAAGATCAACATCTACAAAGATAATGAAAGAAAGAGAAATAATCCAGTCCAAAGAATAAACAAAAGGATTTGGCAAAAAGTTAAAGCATTAAGTTTAACCTCTTTTGAACTTGTGCTATGCCACATTTAGGGAAAGTACAGTTTCATATTCATCAAGTTTATTAACATGAGACAAAGTAATACAATCTTCTGTTGTGTTTCTCAAAATAACAGCATACAGGTTTGGTGGGTCATAAAGAATACAATATAAAGTTTTATGATAACATTTTTATTTAGTTTTTATTTCTAAGAGAGATACTCCTTCAAATGATTTGTTTTTTTCACAATACTCAACTCTGCGGTATGAGCGATAGTAACTGTAATTGTTGCTAATGATAAACAACACAGAAGAGTGCAGGGGTTAAAAAATAAAGTGCTTGCAAGGGTTGATCAAATGTGTGTTCCACACAGACACCTTTAGGAGATATAAACGAAAACACACATGCTGACTGAGCCTGCCTCAGTGTTGTTAATGACAGGGCAGAGATATGAAACCAGGTGCTGTGAGACTGCAAGTTTCTCACACGACGCACGCACGCACGCACAAACACACACACACACACACACACACACACACACACACACACACACACACACACACACACACACACACACACACACACAGAACATTGTGGGAAAATGCAGAGCCATGTAGACTGACCCCCATCAGGAGTTTCAGCTTTAAGCAAAACATGAATTAACCTGTAATTGCACTTCCCTCAGTGATCAGGCATGTTTTTGAAGCTAAAATAAAAGATTGGGGAACTAAGAGTTTTCTGTACAACCAGAGCTCATTAGCTGAGTTTGCAATGACAAGCATTACTAATACCCTTTCATATACTCAGGGACACTAATTTAACCAAACCTAACTTTTAAGTACTGTATACACTGGACTGTGCAAAAGTTTATTTTTTACTGATTAGGTGCAAAATGTTTTTTTTTGTTTGTTTCAATATGGTCTTACAGGAAAACATTATTGAGGACAGGTATTCTATCAATTTTCGAATGTATCACATTGTAGCAAAGTTCGTTGTTTGTGGAGGAAAGAGGCAGGGTCGGCGTAGTATAATTCAACGAAAAGTCTTTAATATAAATCCAAACCAAAGTCAAAACATAAACCAAACACAAACAAAATAAAACAGCGTCACGGGCTTCCTCCTTCGGTCCTCGTGCACGCGTCTTTTATATAGTCTCTTGTGCACGCTCCCTGCGTGCACTATCTCCGGTCAAAAACTTCTCTCTCTGCACCCACGGCGGCGCCTTTTTAATCTCCTCTCCCCAATCACTGGAACGAGAGACAGCAGGTTAGAAGCCACACATGACGTACTCATCGCCCTCCGTGCTTCGGACTGTAGCTCCTCCCCCCCAGACGGAGCGTGGCCACGCCCCCCTCGCCACATACCCCCACCACCCGACTCAGGCCGGGGCCTCATCCGGTCTGCAGCCTCCCCCCCCCCTCCTGGAGAGGAAGTCGGCTACAGCCATCTGCGTCCCCGGTCTGTGGACCACCTGGAACTTGAAGGGCTGAAGAGCTAAATACCAACGGGTGATCCGCGCGTTGGTATCCTTCATTCGGTGGAGCCATTGGAGGGGTGCGTGGTCCGAACAGAGCGTGAACTCCCGGCCCAGGAGATAATAGCGGAGGGTGAGGACGGCCCACCGAATCGCTAAGCATTCCTTTTCAATGGTGCTGTACATCGTCTCTCTCCGTGAGAGCTTACGACTGATGTACAGCACCGGCCGCTCGTCACCCTCTACCTCCTGGGACAGGACAGCCCCCAGACCTCTGTCCGATGCGTCCGTCTGTAACAAAAAGGGAAGAGTAAAGTCAGGAGCGTGCAATAGAGGGCCACCACACAAGGCAGCCTTTACCTGGGTGAAAGCCCGCTGGCACGGCTCCGTCCACTGGACGGTATCTGCCGCGTCCTTTTTAGTGAGGTCAGTCAACGGGCTGGTAAGCGCCGAATAGCTGGAGACGAACCTCCTATAATAGCCAGCCAGCCCTAAAAACTGCCTCACCTCCTTTTTGGTCTTGGGTCGCGGGGAGGCTGCAATAGCTGCCGTCTTGTCAATTTGGGGACGCACCTGACCGTGACCCAAGTGGAAGCCCAGATACCTTACCTCCACCCGCCCAACCGCACACTTCTTCGGGTTAGCCGTGAGTCCCGCCGCTCTCAGCGAATTCAGGACCGCTCTTAAGTGCTGCATATGCCGCTGCCAGTCGTTGCTATAGATGATGATGTCATCCAAGTATGCAGCGGCATATGCGGTATGGGGACGGAGGATGCGGTCCATCAGTCGCTGAAATGTGGCCGGGGCTCCGAATAAGCCGAATGGAAGCGTGACGAATTGGTGCAATCCGAACGGCGTGGTGAAGGCTGTCTTTTCTTTGGATAATGGAGATAAGGGGATCTGCCAGTATCCTTTTGTCAAATCCAGTGTCGAATAAAAACGAGCCGGTCCTAGTCGATCCAGCAACTCGTCAATACGCGGCATGGGATATGCATCGAATTTCGACACCGCGTTCACCTTGCGATAGTCCACACAGAAGCGCACCGAGCCGTCGGTTTTAGGGACTAAAACTATCGGGCTCGCCCAATCGCTGTGTGACTCTTCGATTACCCCCATATCGAGCATGGCGTCTAATTCTTCCTGAACTACATTTTTCTTGTGTTCGGGCAAACGATACGGCCGGCTGCGCACCACCACGCCCGGCGTGGTCTCAATATGGTGTTCAATGAGCGTAGTTCGACCGGGTAGGGGCGAGAATACATCGGCAAACTGTGCCTGTAAACGAGTTATGTCCGTGATCTGGGAGGGTGAAAGGTGATCTCCCCCAGAGCCGAGAGCGATAGATCGGCCAGGTTTGCACACCTCCGGCCCGAGATCATCCTCTCTACTCACCACCGTTGCCAGCATCACGGCATCAGCCTCATTCCATTTTTTAAGGAGATTGAGGAGATATATTTGATGTGCCCCGCTCCTATCCGGTCGTATTACCTCATAATTGAGGTCTCCCAATCGCCGTGTGACCACAAAGGGTCCTTGCCACTTGGCGAGTAATTTTGAGCTCGACGTAGGGAGTAATACGAGTACTTTCTCTCCCGGTGCAAATTTGCGTAATCTAGCACCTCTGTTATATTGCTGTCTCTGTCTGTCCTGGACTTGTAACAAATTCTCCATTGAGAGCCGCCCCAACGTGTGGAGTTTTGTTCTCAGGTCGAGGACAAACTGAATTTCGTTTTTACTAGCGGATGGTCCGTCCTCCCAAGTCTCCCTTAGGACGTCCAAAACCCCACGGGGCTGGCGGCCGTAGAGCAACTCGAAGGGAGAAAATCCCGTGGAGGCTTGCGGGACCTCGCGGACAGCAAATAACAGAGGTTCTAGCCATTTATCCCAATTTTTGGCGTCCTCGTGAACGAACTTTCGGATCATGGCTTTTAACGTACGGTTAAAACGCTCGACCAAACCGTCTGTTTGTGGGTGATAGACGCTTGTTCGGACCGTTTTAATGCCCAATAATCCGTACAGTTTGCGCAGTGTGCGTGACATAAACGCCGTGCCTTGATCCGTGAGAACCTCTTTGGGAATTCCCACGCGGGAGATTAATGAGAAGAGAGCTTCCGCAACACTCTTTGCTGAAATGCTGCGGAGCGCTACCGCCTCAGGGTATCGGGTTGCATAATCCACAATGACTAACGCAAATCGATGCCCTCGTGCAGATCGTTCTAACGGCCCGATCAGGTCCATACCAATTCTCTCGAAGGGGGCCTGAACCAGGGGAAGGGGGCACAAAGGTGCTTTTGGGTTGGCCGGTGGGTTTACCAGCTGGCATTCACGACAAGCGGCACACCATCTGCGCACATTCTCGTGAATGCCCGGCCAAAAAAAACGGGCCGTGAGACGATTTAGTGTCGCTGTTTGCCCTAAATGTCCGGCCATTGGATTAGAATGGGCCGCCTGGAAAAGCATTTCCCGACGGCCCCTGGGTACGACCAACTGGGTTGTATCGGCCTTTGATTGAGCGTCTTGGGTCACTCTGTACAACCGGTCTTTAATAATGGCGAAATACGGATATGAGCGCGGCTGCGCAGGTTGGAGAGGCTGCCCGTCGATAGTACGGACCTGCGCAAACGCATTTTTGAGCGAGTCATCTCGCGACTGTTCCAGGGGAAAATCATTGCACAATGAGAGATCTCGTCTCTGAATTGCGCTCGGTTCCCCTGAGACAGACGTCGATGGTCCCGGCTCAGCCTCCCCAAGTTGCGCTACCGCCCCCCTCCGCCGCTTCGTTTTATCCCCGGAAGCATCCGCACATAAACATCCCATCAATGTATTAAAATCTGGCCAATCCGTCCCCAAAATGAGCGGATGCCGAAGGTGCTGGTTAACGGCCACCCTCACAGTGTTTTTTTTTCCTAAATTGAATATATATGGAAATTAAAGGGTAATTCACCACATCCCCGTGCACACACCTCACCTTAACCATGCGACTCGCATCCCATGCCGCGGATTGAATCAGGCCTGGGTGAATGGAGGTTTGGTTACACCCCGAATCCACCAAGGCCGGATATGTACCCCCCTCTGTACTCACTGGTACTTGGTACTGGCCAGCTGGATTGAGGGCGGCCTGGGGCGCGTCGGGCACCCGGATCACCATCCCGACCTCCATCAACGGACAGTGGGCGATAAGGTGATCCGGATCCCCGCAACGCCAACAGGCCGGCCCAGGCTTTCCCACCGCCCCGGTGGTGGGGAGAAGGCCACGGGATTGGAGAGAGGAGATAGAAGGGCTGGGGTAGGTGTGGTTCCCGCCGCGAGAGGGCTCCCGCTCCCAGCGCGGAACCGTGGCGGCGGGCGGGCCCGTGTTCCCTCGGCCGCGGGTCGCCGCCCGCGGTGGAGCACCTCGTCCGTATCTGGGAACGAGAGAGGGGGACACGAGAGGGGAAGAAGAAGAAAAAAAAGGGGAAAAATTAGTATGGGGTCCGCCGACCCCCGAGCACGCTGCCATGTGGTCCTCAGCCAGCTGCGTGGCCTGTGTCAGCGACGTCGGCCGGTGGCACTGGACCCATTGGGCGGTCCCTGTCGGCAACCGCCCCAAAAACTGTTCCAAGGCCACCGTCTCCACCACAGAGTCGACGTCACTGTCCTCGGCCACTAGCCACTTGCGGCAGGCGTCCCGGAGCTGTTGAGCCAACACGAACGGCGGCTCGCCCTCCCCTAACTCCGTTGAGCGGAAACGCAGCCGCTGCTGCTCCGTAGTCAGCCCGACCCGCTGAACGATGGCCTTCCGGAGATCGTCATACACGCGGAGGTTCGGGACTGGCAGCTGTTGCGCTGCGAGCTGGGCCTCGCCTGTCAACAGCGGGCCCAGTCCGCGCGGGGCCAGCCCGCCCCCTCCGCGGACCTCTCGAAGAGGTCCAGGAAGGCCTGGGGATCGTCCAGGGGTCCCATCTTCTGCAGCAGCGGCGGTGGGCGCGCAGGGAGGGGTGTCGTAGCGGCCGCCTGGTAACGCTCTGTCGTCAGCCAGCTCCGGAACAGCTCGCGGTCCTCTGTTTGGGCCCGCAGGAGAGATTCGAATCTCCTCTCCTGCTCCATGAGGCCCGATGTTGCTCGGCGTGAAGACCAGCGAGCGCCTGGATGATATCCGCCAGTGGCGTGGCTGGTGGGGACTGCATGATGGCAGCGGCGTTCCTCCTTCCTCCCGGGTTTCGGCACCAGTGTAGCAAAGTTCGTTGTTTGTGGAGGAAAGAGGCAGGGTCGGCGTAATATAATTCAACGAAAAGTCTTTAATATAAATCCAAACCAAAGTCAAAACATAAACCAAACACAAACAAAATAAAACAGCGTCACGGGCTTCCTCCTTCGGTCCTCGTGCACGCGTCTTTTATATAGTCTCTTGTGCACGCTCCCTGCGTGCACTATCTCCGGTCAAAAACTTCTCTCTCTGCACCCACGGCGGCGCCTTTTTAATCTCCTCTCCCCAATCACTGGAACGAGAGACAGCAGGTTAGAAGCCACACATGACGTACTCATCGCCCTCCGTGCTTCTGACTGTAGCTCCTCCCCCCCAGACGGAGCGTGGCCACGCCCCCCTCGCCACACACATTTTTTCTCATTTGCTAGAAAATTCAATTAATGAAAAAATCTCATCCCCACTTGCTGTATTGGGGGGGGGACTTGCACCCCTGGACTGTGCTATATTTATGTATTTCCATTATGTACACCATTTTTTAAACAATAAAATCTTATTTTTAACAAAATCAATAGACAATTTTGTTATGACCATGTGTCATTTTATTATGTATTTGTTTTAAATCTTGCTATATTGGTTTATTGTATTTGTATAATTTTAAATTTTTTGTTTTAATTTTATTTTACTTGCTAAGACAACATCTTTAATTTTTGGTTAGTTTTTTAGGTTTTTAAATCACATGTATCCTCGTGTTTTATTATTTATCTTCACTTTTCAGAAATGTTTTAATAATTTTAGTTTTAGTTTAAATTATAATAACCCTGGATGATACAAGACTAGATCTCATGTTTTGGTGATTTTTTCTGTAATCACTTTTAGACAATCCATTATCACCTTTAGACTTTCATCTTAATATAACACAATAGAAAAGTAGACCTATTATCAGGACAATAGCAAAGTTCACAGAACAGCTGTGTTGTACATCCCACAATGTACTGCAGTGCAAACTGGCCAGTCATCATTTGCGTCACACAACCAGATTCATTGGCAGATGAGGCAGCCGTGACGACAGACTGTCTGTGATAAATGCTTTATGATCATCTCAGACTGTGTTGTGCCTCTGGGTCCAAGCTGGTGTGAAGGAGGACGATGCTTTGCATTCCTCCGACATTGATCTTATCCTGTCTCACCTTATCTCTTCCTCTCAAACCTTCCCTCTGAATGACTTCAAGAAACACAAGACAGAGAGACTATTTCCAACATGCCTGTACCTGTTGTGTGTTCTTCGATGGATGGATCGCTGCATGACCTATACTGTGATGACATCAAAGGTGTTTTGAATGTAATATCTTGGAGCTTCTAGGTTTAAAGACTCTGTTTTAACACAAACAGAAGAATTGTATGGTGATAAACAGGGATACGTGATGAATGAGAGGAAGCATACGTCAGTTGTGCTGATTAATGCTTGTCTCATCTTATAATCTATGCAATGTAGACACATACAGTACTGTAGGCTTACCCCCAACACAAAAGTTGGTATAAAAAGATATATATTTACTTGTAGCCAAATTGTGAGGTTAATCAAAAAAATGATCTCTCCCATCATTCCAAGATGCATTGTTGCAAACTCAATAAATGTACAAATCTAAATCTAATTAGAAAATTGTTATTTTTTATGACTATTAGATAATCACGGCATAAGCATAGCAACATTCCTGTGTGCTAAAAAAGAGAGGAATGGTATTTGTATGACGTGCAGAGTTGCTGTCTACATATAGCACTCCTAATCAGTCATATTTAAGGTTTTAGTATCAGTTTGGATAATGCCTTATTAGCTGAAAATGTAGGCAGTAGACAGCAGTTAGCTCTCTAGGTTTTAGAACAGAGCCTTAATGTTGATGCATTCATAGTCATTTTTTACTGTCTTGCCTCAGGATACTCAACTACAGCTGCGCTGGAAAAGACAACAGGAAGTAGATGAGCCAGACGGAGCTAACAATAAACCTTCTATTTTAAAATGTGAGTTTTGCTGCATAAAACCACATTTTGTGCAAATTGTCAACCGAAATACATAACAAAATGATGTTTTTATAAAATTCCATTTTCCATTCCATTTGCACTGACCTTATCAGGCTGATCTCATCCATCACCTGGTAATGTAAGGCTCACAGAGCTCTCAAACAAACACTTCCTGGTTTGGGTGGATGCTTTCCACAGATCTGGGGTCAGTGATCCATCATGGTTTCAGAAAAGGGATCATTACTCAGGATGTGTTGACACAGGGCAGTCCTGATAGTAGGGGTTAAACTCAACCAAACACTTCTTATGAATCACCCTCCCGCCCTCTAAAAGACCCTGAGGGCAACCAAACAGGCTGTTCACCTTCCTGCAAACCCAGACGACACTTCTGCTCCGACGGGTGGGATTGCGAATCATTCATCTTATCAAAACACTTTTAGGAAATTAAACCGTATACAAAAGAGGAGGGGAAGTTAAGACAATGAAAGAGTTTAGAGAACTGGAAAATCATGCTACAGTACCAGGATACACACTTCAATACTTCAAAATGCAACATGGTGCTAAATAAATCATTATCAGCTTATTAATGAAATTTATGTAGCATTCTAGTGATGTCAGATCGCAATTATTCCTTTATTTTGTCTTTTAACCTATCTATTTTTATTATTAGAATTTCTTTATGTAGTAGAGATCCAAGTTATAAACACAAATTGAAACAAAAGACATCATGATCCCAGGAAAGGCTTTGCAATTCTACAGAGCACAGGCCTTTATCACCTGGCCTGCAGTCTGAATTGGTAATGAGTGATAAAGACAACATTTCATGTCTCCCAGGGATGTGATATATATATGTTCAGCTGCACTAAAAGTCCACTGCAGGACTTACTTGAATGAAGAACGAACGGTTTTCCATCTCTTTAGCATTAAAAGTCTTTTCTTTTGTCTTTAAATCGCCCTTGAATTTATGATGGACACAGGGAACATATTAACTTCTATCAAATGGCCACAAGTAGCCATGTTTACTTTGATAAATACAAGATTTTAACAGGCAATAGATGCCCCCTGTTTGCGTCGTGCAATGGGCTCATCATTCACAGCGTTACGGGGGGGGGCGTTGGTTTTGTGAGCATTGCGAAGTTATGTCAATTGCCTATTTGTTTGTCCAACACTGTCTGCATGTTATGTGGAATTTGGAAAAAGGTACAAATGTTTCTATTAAACTCGTATTAACAAACTTGGTCAGGCTTCCAAATGAATCCGCTGCCCAAGATAATGCTTCTTCAGTATCAATCTTAAGGTATTCCTTACATTACAGCCCGTAATACAACGATCAGTGTTATTGTGTGAAATTAATGTTAATTGTCAGTAGCTATTTGCAAATCTTTACAGAGTTAAAACGAGACCACCTCATGACTCCTATCATTTCCTAGCCTCAAGGGTTTGTGTCCTGTGAGAATAGAGATCATGAGATCAAGCTCTTGGTGTGGGGGTATTCGGAACAAACCCCTCGTCTGCCTGGGGGTCTATCAGTGCTGATACAACAAATCTGTACAACATACTTGTTTCACCAGGCCTAGTGCTTAGATGTGAAGGCTCATTGTTGTTAGGAATGTATTAGGAAATGTAGGCATCTTTTCAGCTGTAATTATTTCAAGCCAAATTGAGACACTTATTCCGGGCAGCTGTTGACTGATTTTTATTTGCTTCTGTTTTCTTTACGTGATAGAGATAATATCACAATGTGGACACTCTGCAGTTTTGCCAAATGCCATACCATCCCTTATCTGAATGAGCAGATAAGATGTTTTAGAAGTTCTCAGGTAACATTTTAGCTCAGGCCTTTATTTTGGCTGTGAGTGGCTGCTGGAAATGAGTCCTTTATGTTCAATCCACAGTAAAAACTATACTAAATGCTTAATAATCAAACATACTGTCCATCACTCCTAGAAGAGTTTAGATGTAAATACTTTCTTTTGACAGACAAATATCTCTCATTATTGATTCTTCACACATTGCTCATTATGTCTTTATCTTGTTGTCTTAAGCATTTCTGCACTTTTCCCCATATGTATTGTAGTTTCAGTTTTACTACTAGACCTGTTCACAACATGAATATTAATGGTATACTTGTATTTGTAATGTTCAAAGCCTGTGCTTTACTACTCGTAGCACTTAGGACTGATGTGAGTTATTGTCTTCACCTCCACTTCTGATGAAAATTAATCCAATGAAACTCATAAATCATGTTCATATATGACAGAATTCAATTTTTATAGTCATTACATTATACTGAAAGCCAACAGAGTTGCTTACTAGATGCTACTTCGAATTTTTTCATGAGACTCACTGTTTGCAATACTCCATAGACTGATCAAAGTGTCACTTATCAGTATTTACTTTTTTACTGTGTTTTGCACTTTGTTTTGTCTTTTTACTAGTACTTGTGATCCCTAGAAATCAAACCCACAACTTTGGCATTGCTAGCAACATGGGAAGTTGATACATGCCACACCTGGGATGTCAGTGGACCTAAATTGTTAATATATATATAGGCTATACCTAAAAACATCTTAAGACTGAAATAGGACATCTGTGTCCCAAATCCTACAAAAGAAAAGAAAAAATGTTTCTTTCTTTCAAACAGAAATGGAATGTTTATCTTCTCTTTTTTGGTTGTTCACAGATGTCTGTGAAATAATTTAGCTTGTGCCAGACAAAGCAATCTTCTATTTGTGCTTATTTTCATACAAATGCCACACATTACCATGGATTAAAAACTGAAATTTGAACTTGTTAGCGTAACTTCAAAAGAATACAGTAAAAATAGCCATAAAAATATCTGACCCACAGATGCATTCCTAGTGCATCTTTCAATAAGATCAAACGTCTCAATTAGAGTCATCCTGCTCGCAATGGCTCTATCCTGTGTGGTATTCTGCTATTTGTTATTAAAAAGCATGGGCCTCATTGCTAATCCTTTGTTAGTGATAAAAGAGTAGATTTAAAGAAATAGTTTGCCCTAAAAGAAAATTACTGCATGTTGTTTGTAGTCACCATGTAGTCAGTCAGTCATTGTATGAATATGAAATAAAGATGAACTTCTTAAAAATGGCATTTTGAAGTGATACGTGTTTACAATAACTTAAACTTAATAAATTCTGTCATCATTTACTTACCCTTTATGGTTCCAAACCTGAGAGTCCCCATTGACTCTCATCTGTTTGGTTACTGACATTCTTCCAAATATATTTCTTTGTTTTCAGCAGAACAAAGAAATTTATACAGGTTTGGAACAACTTAAGGGTGGGTAAATGATGACAGATTTTCATTTTTGGGTGGAGTGTCCCTTCAAAGTGTCTGTAACTCATAGAGTTACTGCATATCTCATATTAATATTGAATACAGAATAGTATCGCAGCCTTAAAATATCTGTAGAGTCTTTAGTTTCATCACATTTATAAAAGACAGAAACAACTGTACAATTATTTCTGAAAACAGTCGAGCTCCAGTAGGCGTGCAGTGATCATCGCATTATCCCTGCATAACTGTTGAATCACTATAAGTTTGTGTTGTTAACATTATGCACATACACGCCGATTGCCAAAAAACTCACAAACATATGACTGACTGTGTGCGGTTCATGTCCGACCGGCATCTTTTAGAGCTGGGACTGCTCCATCTATCAGTTTTTTTAAACAATCTCCAAATCCAGCATTTATATAACATTCCTCACCGAAATGCAGTGAACAAACAAACAGTTGAACTTCGCAAACTCGTTTTTTATATCGTCATCAGTCTAAGGCGAAGGAATAGCAGAAGCTTGCCAGACATCTTTAGTTTAGTTCATTTGAAACTCAATCCTAAATGCTTATGAAACATGTCAAAGAGCCGTTTTGTTCTACATACAGCATAGGACATCTAAATTATGAAAATGAAAGTCATACAGTAAAAAAAGACATTCTGAATTGAATTACCTTGTATGCTTGTTGATTATAGTCTGTTTAATCTGACTTCTCCCTCCTAATCCTCTTTTTGATTATCTCTCCTCATCATTTGTTAAGCACAAAGCACCTGATTGGAGAACAAATGGAAATCTAAGCATATTATTCACAAAAGCAATTGATGTGATCAGCAAAATACAGACACAGTGCATCCATAGTTCAAGTTCATACATTTAGTCCATAACTTTTCAAAAGATTCAAATCACTGCCATCATGCTTTTGTATCTGCAAGTCAATCTAAAGATCCAGTGGTTTCCACCTATAACTTTTGGACTTTTTTGGAAGTTTTTATATAGTATGACACAACAGTGGTTGTTCATTGCCAAAGCTGTTTTTAGAAAACTTGTCGTTCTTTTTCTTCAATTCTTGAGCCAGAGAATAAGAGTAACCAGGTCATGGAGAAAGCATAAAATCATTGCTTGGCCAAGAAAAGTGATTTTCTTTATTCCTCGCTGAAAAAACAATTCTGCTCAGATTAAAATTGTGTGCTCTACTAAAGAGATCACTGGACAGATAGATGGATGGATAGATGCATTCTAAAACAGCAGTAAACATATCTGATTGCCCTTTAGTGAAGTGACCTATTTTTTGTCAGATATGGTGACCCATACCCGAAATGTGACTTCTGCATTTAACCCAACCAGTGAATAGTGAACACACACACACACCGGGGCAGTGGGCAGCTATCACTGCAGCACCCAGGGAGCAAACGGGGGTAAGGTGCCTTGCTCAAGGACACGTCAGTTGTTACCTGCTGGTACTGAGAATCAAACCGGCAACCTTCTGGTTACGAGTCCGACTCTCTAACCATTAGGCCACAACTGCCCCCTGTTTAGCATCCTTAAACTAACTCTATTATAACTGTAGTGAAGTGTACTGACTATTTAAACTACCAAAGACACAACACTTGTTTTTTTGGATTTCCAAACAGTCAATGACAAGCTCACAGCTTTTGGAATTTCACAAATGCTGTCAAGAAGATGTCTGTGTTCCAAATTCAAAGGAATGTTGAATTATACTTTTGTTAACTGAAAATAAAGCCTATTTTTAGATAAAATATTTTGAGCTTAACATATCTCCATATACTGTAGCTTATAGACCTCCATATAAACCACTTTGCAAGATGTAAACACTGGTCCAGAAGCACTTGGGGTTTCAGTTTTTATATATTTATTATTATTTTTTAAATCTTGCATGTAATTAAATCTTAAGGATATTTGTTGTACAGTGTTAAAGAACCAAAAATAGGAAGTTCTTCTGGACCAGCGTTGAACCAGCGTTATTTACTCCATCCGAAGAGGTCTATAGTGATTATTAAAAGATCTGCAAGTCATGGAAAGTCTTGAAAATTCATTGGACCAAAGATTTGAAGTCCTGACCCTTTTATACTGCGCACTGACAAGTCACACACAATAAATGTGCATTAACTGACATTAAGTGAACCTCCCCACACTATAAGGTTACACCGTGCACATGCAACCGTAAATTACATGATCTCTTCATTCCCCATTGGATAGGTGCCTGGCATGACCAAATCTCTGATAACTGTGGCCAGACACAAAGCTTGGTTTGCTCAGTGAAATCAGAGCCTATTATGAAGCATCTGGTAGCCTGAAGAAGCATGATGGGGGCTGGGGGTTTTACGAACTTCTGAAGAGTTTTTGTACTCAATGGTCTTAGATGAAAAATGCCAATTATGTGAGCTCCAAGGGCTTTGGCAGGGGCAGGCTAACTCAATACACTCCTTCCTCTGGTCTCTTCTTGTCTGTCTTTCTCTATCAGTGAATGTGAAAAGAGATACGGTAGGTGTCTGGCCGACGAGTCATGTGAAAGGGTCAGTTTACTGTCAAGGTGTCATACAAAGGACTGTTTTGTAGAGATACTGTAGGACAACCTGTAATTCTTATGCTCTTCCCTGGCACAGAGATGCTCTCTGAAATTGGAAACAATAGAATAACTCGACACCACCAGCATTAACAAATTGCTTTCTTGTTTTCTCTTGTGTCCTGGGGGAAGAGGTAAGGAGGGAACAGGGGTGTAGAGATATCTTCTTCTAGACGGCTTTTCAACATCTTTTGTGATTCTGTCTGGCTCTTGTGAAGAGCATCCATCATTGAACCTTTCCTCTTTCTGTAAGAAAATTTAAACAACATAGCGGCACATGAAAGATATTTTCCTGCGAAGGCAGAAAACACTCTGATACACACTGTTATTAGCGTCTGGCATTCTCTTTGAATTATGCTTATCGCTTTATTTACGGTTGCAAGAACCACACCTGGAAAAGTTCAGTCGAGGTGTTGATCCGTCAGCGGAGGCTCTAGAGGTGGTGTGCGTGCTTGACTACACTTACTGACAACACGAAAGGATGTTTCAGTCACATACTCTTTTCTGGCATTCAAACAACCATTTGAAATGCCTCATTGATTGACTAGTCAGATGTGGGGTCTACCGACAAACCAAAAATTATTTAACAATACACTGTCTTTCCATATCACACCATGCTTGAACAAAAAAACGTGTATTTTGTACTGTATATATACTTAGTGAGTGAAAGAGATAGAGGTTTTACAGTTTAAAAAGTATTAAATATATAACTTTACAAAGATGCTTGTGTCATATACCATTACAATAAATGGTGATTGGTTTTAGATTTTGTTATATATTGCAAAGATATGTTTATGTTTTGATTATGTGTCCAAACACTTTTTGGGGGTCATTGTATATACTAATGAATGTGTACCCTGATTTTATTTTTTATTTTTCAGCCAGATTAATTTAGGTATATATAATAAAGATTGGGTAGGAAATAATAAAGCATTAAAATAATACAAAATATTTTTTCAATTTATTTTAAAGGGTTGTAAAAAGATGTAGATATTAGTGGTTAATATAGTTTTTCTCCCTGTATTCTTAATTTAATGAACCCTTTTCTCAAATATCAGTTTAAATCTTTAATGTATGCCACCTACAGCTACATTATAAACATTTATTCAACTTAAGTTTAACATCCACAAACATTATTTTTATTATCCCACTGTGTTAGAATAGCTTCCAATACATTTCTTTGAGTTGTAAAGTGTCAACTAGAAGATCAGGGCCATGGCCTGTCCAAAAACAGAACTCATCCCTTCCAGGGAGCGCATTGATGCTGTACAAAGAGGCCAGAATCTTGTAACACAACAGATGGGTGCAATGAATTATCAAAGGTTGGGTTGTGTGGGGGTGAGATGTTCTCTTTTCTGAATCACTGTGACTTTACTGTAGCCAAGTGACTGCACCTCTCTCTGTTTGAAGCCCACTGCCTTCCACATAAAAGATTCAATCATATCCACAGGTCAAACTGTTAAACATCTCTCTTCCTCTCAGTCTTTTGAGTTCCTGTGCTTGGATTCTAGTTCTTGTCCAATGAAATCAAATATGAGTCTTACAAGTCTTGCAAGGTTGTGTACAATGACTATCATCACTACATACTGTAAATAGATGGAAGCTTGTTTTAAAGAAAATAGCAGAATGGTAAATCACAACCTTCACCCTTTAGTCCTATTTCGCAACAAACTCGAAAGAAAGTAATGGAAAATATATTGCATTAAAGAATATGAAATCTTGAGAAACATTAAAATATTTGATAGTTTGGAATGTGTTGAGCCTTACAGCAGATGTGCTACAGCAGCAAAAGACCACAGGTACCACTGTGGTTATTTAACAACAGAAAAGTGAGAAGTGAGGATGTTGGTCCCTAATCTGTTGTAATAACAGTTGGTCAAGAAGATCCGAAAAACCTGTTTCCATGAGTCTTGTTTAGCTTTGAAATTATTCAGGCTGTGTTGGCGAAGTAATGGTGGAATCAATTTCTCAGCAAACTGTTTAAGCATTATTTAAATGTAACCTGACTTTTGTTGTTGATGATCCCTTTACGACCACATTGTCCTTTTATGACCACCCATCTTCAATGGCTATGCCCAGCAGGGTTAAACAGTTTTTTCTTTAACATGGCAATAAGTTCACTGAACTCAAAATGCCTTGCCTTATCTAGTTCTTAAGACAAAGGGGGATCTTATGGGCACTAGCAGATTTACACAAGATTTGCACAAAAATGCCTTTAAATTTGGAAAAGCATCCATTTATTTCCAGTACTGTTCTCATGCAGACTGAGAAATGGAGAAATGGGAATGGGGTGGCCAGATTTCTTGAAGGCAGTAGGTGGATTACTGAAGTGTGTGAGGAGAGATTAACATTCCTTTGGGATTTTTAACACTCTGGGTGACAAATTTGCAACACTGGTCCTCTGTATTCCCAGAGGAAGCGAAAACTAATCTGCCATCGAGTTTGGGAGAGGTCAACTGGAAAAGAAGCAGAAAAACCCAGTCAGAATGAGGGGACAGTATCAACCAATGACTGTGCGGAGAGGAGTGGCACTGGAGACCAGAAGCATTTTCATTAACCTGAAGTAGCCAGGAGTTTTGTTGATTTATCTGAAACGCTGATAAAGGGCAAAATGTGAATGGGCTCTAATAACTCCCACTAATGATAATGTTCTTTTCAACATCATTGGATTAAAATAAAACTTCAACATTTTGTCTTCAGGCACCTTCATTAACATGCAGTCAGATGTGGCTGTAAGTGTAAGGGATGTGACACCTATTAGGCAAAATAAAATAAAAAACTGCTAGTCCACTAATTTCCACTAACATGCAGAACTGCCAAAGGTAATGCGTTAACTGGGATTGATTAAATATGTTTAACGCCACCTGAAATCACATTCACAACCTTTCTGATCCAAAAAATGTAAAGCGGGACTTAATTTTAACCATGTGGAGTTGTCTGAACCATAAAAATTGGGGGAATATACATCACAGAATAAAGCATGTTAAAAGATTAAGGGTTAAAAGGGTGTGTTTGGTTAACATGGCAAGTAGGAATTATAGCCCTTGCTAGAAAATGCCGTAATTACACCATTATGAAGTTGAAGAGCATCTCTCTCTCTGTTGACGATAATTTAAAAGCATCCATGCACAAAATAATCTTGACAAGCAACATATAGAAAGTCCCATGAAATAAATTGATCCTATTTACTTTGTTAGCTCACTTTACTTTGTTAGTTGAATGAAATGCCTTCTTTTCATTTTGCTGTGGATAAAGAACAAGCCAAGCCACACCCTCTATTTTTCCTATTTAATACACCACACTACTAAAATAAAGTCAAATGTGACTTCTGGTTCACACAGAATGCACACAAAGGACATATTCAATGGCTTCCCCAAGTTTATCGCTTCACCCAGTGGCACACATGTTAAAATGTTGTTAACATGATGCAGAGTTTGAATGGTTGCTCTTGAGGGTGGTGTATGACATGTTGTACGCTAAGGGTGATAACAGCAGGAGGTTTCGTTTAGCAGCAGTGCCTGCTTGCTTTCTGTTGGCACCTGCCCTCCATGTGTGCTTTAATAACTTATGGTTCAAGCAAGTGTGTGTGGCGCCACATCATGCTTTTGCGTGGATGTATCCGTTCCAGAGAGAGACAATGATTTCTGTTGAAAATGACAATGAAAATGGGTTATTTTTACCAGTGACTCAATATTTGACTACTTCGACCAGAATTATGACTCAACGTGTATGGTCAAACATTTGAATGAAAAAAACAATGGGTTTAAAGAGGTTTTTAATGATTATAATAGGAGATCTGTGCTTGACTAATGCACCGGGCGAATCTCCAAGCCACTCCCTTGACTTTCTGTTTTACAGGGTCAAAGGGACAATGGTCGCACACAAACACACCTGTCCAAACACAAACTGCCACATCCGCAGAAGAGAGGACTGCACAGTTCAGTGAGTGATGGGTGATGTATTTTAAACAGGCAAGCCCACATAGAAAGCAGAAATGCACTTAGTTTACGAACCTCATCGTTCTGCCGAGTGAATGATTCATTCACATTTCCTGTTCTGTTCACACACATTCAAAATGAAAACAACCGTATGTGTGCCCAAAACAAGAATGGCAACTGACTATTTCATCACCGAAATTTAAAGTAAACAGAACAGTCAAAAACAACATTGTAAAATATTAATACACAAAAAAAGACCAGTTGTACCCTGCAGGCTAAAACAGCTTAAATTAACTCAAGGTGGTCTGAAATGCTCATATTTTTGTTTCGCTACGTCTAAATCATGCCGTTGAAGTGGGATTCATTTTTGTAGGTGGATGAATTTCTGGTTAGACGTTACTGACAGGATTCTGGTTTGCAAGTTTGCTCCACATACAGCAATTAGTGTTTTAAATGGTGCTGGTAAATAGTCTGGTCTGACATTATCTGTGTTTAATGCAAATGTTAAAATATTTAACAGCTCTAAATGGTTATAGTAAAAGTTTAAATACAAGCTAACTTTACACAGACAATATAATTAAACCGTTTTATCATAATTGAACGACCAGGGGCCTCATTTAAAAAGCATATGTACGCACGGATTTGGTTGTGCGTATGCAAAAATCCACAGCAACGTTCATATTTATAAAAACGGTCTTTGACGTGGAAAAGTGTTTCTGAGCAGACTTACACACTTTTGCTTGTCCGAATGCTGCAGGTTTTTTGGAAATATAAGCTGTTCTTGCCGATCATAAAGGATTTAGAGGATGAGAGGTGTTATTTTTTTTGTCAATGATATTAATTAGACAACATTAAAACGTGGAGATTTGAAACTGTTCAGCTGCACGCAATTTCAATATCATTTGCAATGTATAGATTTCACATCTGAAATAGAGGCATACAAACGTTTTCTGTGCGTACGTTCATTCTATAAATCCCACGTATGCACTCTGAGAAATGATCGTAAAATCTAATTCAGGACGGTTTCTACAGGCCCCAGGACACCAAACTGTCATTATTTCATCATCCTGCTGCACCCACATTGAGATTCATATGGCTTCTTAAGACTCGACAATGGACTCGATGAATGCTCTTGTTACCCTTATGATCCTTTGTAATATTATGGGAGGTTTTGTTTGATTCTTACTGTATAACAATTGATTCTTCATGATTTTTGGTTGTATTTAAATATTTATTGTCTGGCTCTTGTAACTGTTGTAACTGCATTTACATTTTTGGGGTAAACAACATTGTGCCACAAATGCTGTCGATTTATCTTAATTTATATTAAATCCAGAATGTTTCTTTCTTGTTATATTTAATTCATTCAAAATCCTTTTTTGTAACAAGGTACTAATGTCATTGAAAGATAGTGATACATAGTATTTACATTTAATGCATGTACTCAAGGTACCAGTACCAGTAACATTTTATCAGTATGTGTGATCCTTGGGAACTGATACAATGACCTTTGTGCTACTAATACAACACTCTACCAAGTGAACTACCGGAAAATGCGACCTTGATTCTTGAGTACTGAATAAAAAAAAGAAACAGCTCGAATGAAACATTATTAAGTGCTTACCTGAATTGAAAAAATCTGGGAATAAAAGTGTGCTGCCAAGTCAAGCATATTAGCTTAGCTTTCAGTGTCAGCAAAATACTGCCGCAGTATGCATATGTAAACAGTGAATTTTACACACTGCCCATCAGAACAGACAGTTGGAGGAAGATACTTTTTACAATCATGCAAGTAATTACTTGTAGGTTAAAAATGACAGATGCACTTATTTAGTCATCAATAATGTTTTCATGGGCCATCATTATTCAGTAATTAATTAATCTTTCCTGCTCTTCCAAATCCATCAATAGGTTTTTGGGTTGATAAATTATACCTCTCACATGCAGGAGGCGGAGAAAAATGCAAATAGTGATGGATCTGCTCTGTCTACCGGTACCTTTCATTACAGATGCTGCAACTGATAGTCAGCTGGTGGAAACACAAATAACAACCATTTTGAATAACTTGAAGTGTTTCGTTAGAGTTCCTTACAATTTATTTCTTGTCAACACAATAATTGATTACACCGTTTAGTACATAACATATATATTGCAAACATGTGTATTGTACTTAATATATAAAAATGTAGTTTACTTGTATTTTGATTCATAAAAACTAAGGACTGCTCAAAACACAAAAACATAATTAGAACTGACCCAAGACCAATTAGTTCATATAAATCCAGCAGGGCAGCACTGGTAATACTGCACAGCATTATAAAGCTACACTGGGCTTCAGCAATACAGATTTGATCAAACTGCGATCCTATCTAGAGGCATGTAGCTATGTCGTGTCATTGTTTTGCTTTTCTTGAAATGCAAGACAAGACAAGCAATTATTTTGAGATTTTGGAAACTTTCATCTGCTTTCTTTAAAAACTACACAGCTGTCCTTCCCAGCCATATTCGTTATAATTGAGCCGGTCTGCACTGAAATATATCACTGCAAAACAAGTTTTACAAGCACAAGTTATTATTCCCATCCCTGCTGTGGGACTTGAAACCATTTCAAAAGTCTGTACAGCAGGGTAGCTTTGAAATGTAACCCACCTTTGCCACCAAGTGGCTAAACGCCAGTGGGACTCGCATGAAATATATTGTTGAAAGCCAGAAACTAGGCATTTATGAACAGTAATGCTCTGTTTAAAATGACAAACAAACTAAATAGCATTGCTGTTCCATTGTAAATGGAATTTAACTTGTGTGACGTAGACTGTAATTCACTTTTATAGAAACAATCTAACCGTCCAATGAGCTGATAAACATTCAGTCGACCCGGCCGAGCGACTCTGCAATTGTAAACTGCTAAACTTTCTCATATAGGTTTATTTAAGTAGGTATTCGGGTTCAAATGCAGTACCTCAGGACAATAAAATGCCTTACTCAATAACTTTAATACACGGTACTGCACACTGTGTGTTTTGCCAGGTGCAGCTGCAGGGGTGATATAAGCATATTGCTCTGAAACAGTGCATGTATAAAACACAGGAACTGAATTGTGGATCTTGTTTGAGTAGATGTGTGCTATTACTTTTATATAGGTTCAGATATACAATTTTGCCTGTTGGACAAGAAAAACAGCTGAAAGAAGCCCTCTGCATCAGGGACCTGAACCCTATTTACCATCAAATATATCATTGATATCATAGATACACGGCAGTGGGGTCATTTGAATTTGCAACCATTTGGCAACAACCCGGAATGTAAACTATGGGTACGGTTTAGTGTGTTGATAAAATGTTTTATGCTCTCCTACATGTAAGTCACTTTGGATAAAAGCGTCTGCCAAATGAATAAATGTAAATGTAATGTTCACCTTGCAATGCACATAAAACCACTCAGAACATTTTAACACAGCATACTGTAGCTACATCCTAGCCTAGCACTGTGGTGACAGGTTTTGCACGGGCACTCACTTTTTTATTTACAAATCTTGTTTGCACAGTTACTGTGGTAATGGTCAACTAACTGGTCTGAGTTAGTCCATTACTTTCCTCTGTCAAGCTTCATGGTTGATTTAAAAGCATAATAAAACTGTAAAATGGTAGAAAGTCTGCGCTGCACCTTTCTTGAGCCTTTAAACATGTTTACATTTCCTTTGATGTATGGGCCCTCAAGGCCAGAGAGGTGAAAAGGTTATCAGGGACGAACCATCATTACAACTTTCAAAGAGTCATGATTTGGCAAAATTAAACATATTTTATCGTATCACAAGTCAGACAGAGGACCAAAAGGCTGTAACAAACCATTTGTGGTTGATCTCAAAATGTAATCTCAGGTATATTTTACATTTATTCATTTGGCAGAAGCTTTTGTCCAAAGCGAAAAGCCCACAACATTTTGTCAACATACTACTAAGCAGTACCAATAGTTAACTCCAGGTTGTCTGTTTTGAGGATAAAATGAGATTTTATTCTCCAGGTTGTCTGTTTATGCAGAAAGATATATACAGTAGCTGATGGGCATAACTCATGAAGAAATGCCATGATTCATTTTGTGTTTATTAAAGAAAAATAAGCCTATGTTTTATTTTAAGTTTGTTTTATTATGGAATTTGTAATTTTTGCCTCTCTAGTGCCATTGTTTTATTTATTGTATTCAAATGTACTAGAATGCCGTTCTGGGTTATTTTTATTCATACAAGTGTTGCTTTAATATTTAAATATTTATTTTGTAGCCACTGTATACCTTCTTATGTCATGTGCTATTCTGAATCTATTTCTCTCTCTTTTTTTTGCAGTGTCTGCCAGTAGCTTTCAGTGATGTTTGTGCAGTCAGTCCATGTAGCTCACTTCTCTTTAGCAGGGTTCATGGTCAAATGTCCATCTAAAGGGAGCACAAGGGTCCCTCTGCATGACTGGCCCCATCTGTGGTGCGGCATAATGATTTTTTCACGCTGCATTAAGTTAACACCACACTGCCAGCAAGGCAGGCCAAGACCTTGCCTTTAATTGGGGATTTGTGTGTATTTGCTGGGGTCAACAACAAAACTGTATTTACATTCTTTATTCTTTTGTGTATTTCTGGGCCTAATTCACCTTTTGTTGCCCTCTGAATCACAGATTGATACAGTAACTCACACAGAAAGAAGATTGTTCTGGTTTGTTTGTTCGTATATCAGCTGATAATCATATTGGCATGGTTTAAAGTTGGGTTATGAGAAAGTCAATTTAGGGATTAGAAATGTCATTAATAAATATTCTATAACATTTCATTATAATGTTATAAACTCTTTAGCATCTGAAACATGTAAAGCCCAAATAATCTCCACAAACAAATTTGAACTACTGATGAACCCTCACAGTTTTCCGTGCACACAGTTTGAGTAATTTCTCTGTGTGTTTCCAATGTGTTCACCGGTTTAAACCCAAATGGCTTAAAAAGATCCATGAGTAGACATGTCTGGCTGCAGACACATCCCCCACAATGCATTTCACATTCAAGTTATGAGAAGACCCTGAGAAAAGAATAGGAACTACAACTGCAACAAAATGTAATCTCAGTGGGATTTAACATCATCTGCTTTCAAATAAATAGATTCCAGGCCTAGAAATGATGTGGGTCACACAAAAATTCAAAGGCTTAAACCTGACACTGAGTTTGGCATACAGATTCCCATTGTGCATGTGTTATGTGGCACAGGAGCTCAGATAAACAGATTCTGGAGAATTTTTAGAGAAACTTCAAAAAATCTCTAGTTCATAGTGACCACAAATAAATAAATGGACAAAGTGAAAGTGACCTATCTTTTGTCAGGTATGGTGACCCATACCCGAAATGTGACCTCTGCATTTAACCCAACCAGTGAATAGTGAACACACACACTTCAAGTCGTAAACACACATACACCGGGAGCAGCTAACACTGCAGCGCCCGGGGAGCAAACAGGGGTAAGGTGCCTTGCTCAAGGGCATGTCAGTTGTTACCTGCCGGTACTGAGAATCGAACCGCAACCTTCTGGTTATGAGTCCGACTCTCTAACCATTAGGCCACAACTGCCCACAACAACATAAAAACAAAAATCATCAAAAGAATCTTGAAATATTGGTTTCACTTAAGGTACAATAAGGTGCTATTTGCTAACAATTAGTTAATGCAATAGCTAACATGATCTAACAATGATCAATTCTTAAAAGAAATACAAATTTAAACAAAATGGTACAATTGACGAGTACGAAGGTGTAAAATTAATGTAGTTTGTAGATGTAAAATAATGTAACTGTCATGAGAAATGTTTGAGTTTATATTGAGTTTTTCAATCATTTAAATAATTGAATAATTGTTTCAGAAACATGAATATAGACATTTGTAAGATTTCTGAGACACTTAAGCACATTTTGGCTGCAAATTTTTCGCAATTAAACTACAGAACATTGAATAAAGTCACTGGATACACATGATTAGACATTGAGATTACATCTCAAGGTGCTAAGCTTAATGTTCCACTCAAAAGGCCTTTTGGAATAGTTGTTGCCTTATCAGAGGCTTCTTTGTCTCATCAGCTCTGAGAAAACAGTTCACCATCACAATGTCCCATTCCTCCACCTGGAAAACTCATCCTTCTCATCCCAACAGAGCTAGTGTCTTGTCCAGGTGATAAATGTCTCATTCTCCGTGCCGTGAATTACTAAAGTCTGTGGAAATGACTTCAGAAATAGCGCAGATACTTTTTAGGGAAACGACCCTTCGTTCCTCTACCATCACTCGACAGCACCGTCCGCCCACCTTTTACGCTGTCTTTAAACAGGTTATTGATGATTATTCTACAGACCCCTGTTGCCCCCTTGCATCTCTCAATGCCTTGGAGCTCTTCTTTGAAAAATGGGATCCTAGAGTCAGAATAAGGTCAGAAGATGAACCCAGGGACATTTCATACAGTTTTGCTCTCTGCTCGGAGAACGTGACTGTAATAAAATATCCTAAGTGTGAGAGACTAAGTGACTTGTTGGGAATAGATAAAATAATACATTGTGTTCACTAAGTAGATTTTTATCTCTAAAGAGCTTGTGGATAAATTCATAGGACATAAAAATTGTTTGAAATTAAACCCTATTAAATTACATTTCAGGTATACAATATAAACTTGCATATTTTCTCAAAGAAAACAACTCCAGGGCAATAACTTAATAAATCAAAGCGTTTGTTACTTTTAAAGTCAGAGGACGAATTTTGCAAAAGTTATGTTTAGATAATTTCCCTATGTATTGTTTCCCTATGATAACTGTACTTACATTTACATTTATTTACATATTTGGCAGATGCTTTTATCAAAACGACTTACATTGCATTATACTATATATTTGTTTCTGGATATGTGCAATCCCTGGGATTGAACCCATGAGCTTGTAGCTGCTAGTACCATGTTCTAACCATTCCGCTACAGGAAAGCTTTTGACCTTTACAAAGCTACTTATTTTTATTTAGACTACACATTCAAAACAAACAGAAAATTGTTTCTGAATTGATAAATAAATTAAATGCTCAAGCAAGCAAAGCGGGAAAACTATTACACCTACATCCAGTTACAATAACAAAGCCATTCCTAACTGTCACTGGGAGATCCGCACTTTATGTAATTCTCTTGTAATAGTCAATGAAGCTGTCTACACCACCCAATAAACCTTTTATTTACGTCATGTCTACACCTTGATTATAATGTGATGCGTTCTTGTGTAGATGCGTCATTTGCTTGCAGTGTATGGTATATTGGGTTTATGTTGTTTACATTGTTAACAAGAGGCACAACATCTAGTGAAGCAAAAATATTTCCAAATTAACTACCATGCCTTTGTGAGAAGATTGTGAGAAAAAAGACTGCAAAACACATGAAACTGAAAATGGAATGACATGAAATATTTTTTGGTTAACACGACTGCCTGTTTCCCTCGCATAACATTACAGACAGTAAATGGGGTGCAGAGCAGACGTCATGTCATGTTTCAAGAGTGACATTTCATTATTACGAAGTTTCAAACTTTAGATTGTACCTCTGTATTGCTAAATAAATTGATAGATATTTCCTTAGTTAAAGTAACGGAAACCATTTCTGCCCACCAGTTGACCCCCTCTTTCTGTTCAGTTTTTGTTGTATGCAAGCTCTACAACTTGTCATCAAAGTTCCTTTCAGCCAATAGAGCAGCAGTTAACCTCTGACCCCTCACCCACTATGCCCTTTTGGAAGTGGGCGCCCTTAATTTTTGGAGGCTGACAGCTTTTCGTAAAGGAAGTCCTTCAGAGGGATTGCTACGGAAGGAGCCAAAGCCATCGGGAGGAGAATGGGGTGATTTGAAAGACCCTTAATTTGCAGAGTCCCTCTTAAAGCACTCCTATCAATCTTCTTTTACTGGTCAGACCTTTAATATTTGCCAACAATTCATTCTGAGGCTCGGTGTTTACACACTGCTCACTTGCTGGTAATTAGAACCCTAAATTCCTCCCCCACATTTCTTCTTAGCACCATACTGCCTTACTTTACTCTCACATCATTGGTCAAACTTTAGATGTCCAATAAAACATGCTGAAGGACTCTGATGGCCAACCCATTTTCCTTGTTTTTATGTGGCATGTTCTGCCCTATAATCAGACCCGTCTGCAGATGTTTTCCCCATTTTCTGTGCTAATTTTGGTTGGGAATGAACTTAAATAATAGATAAATATGCTAAATGGGTTTGAGAGAGCTACATTCTAATTGGTAACTATAAACAATATCAAAGTGGCTCAAATATTTTGTGAATGAACATGCCGGAGATGAGTTTGTATTGAATAGCCATAACTAACCATAACCTCAACAGTTTGGTAATACTATAATGAATAATCTTTTTTTTTTAATTGTTCAGCATGTTGTCTTATAAGTAAATTGTAAAGTTCCCTTATGAACATTTACATACAAGCCAAATGTTTTCTGAAATAGATTTTTTTCTGAACTGGCTCTCTTAACTGTCAAAACAAATTTCACACATTTTTGTTCATCAAACACTCCATTAGAGTTTTGATAACTGGTATGATTAAGCAGCAAAATAGTGAAATGAGTCAGCACTGAAGCCATTTATCATGAAGGCATTTGTTGTTCACAAAAAATCTGCTGCCAGCTAAAGGTTATACTCTTGTCTTTCTCCCAGTGGAAATGAGTGTGTTAATGCATTTTTCTTTATGATAATTTACTAAACGTAAGGTCCTGGAGTGGGTATTCCTGTTTGAAGTAGGTGCTTACCTCAAAATGAGGCTCTGGTAACCAAAGAGGGTTTGAATCATCAATAAAGTGCTTTGACTGCCAGACGCTGGTGTTTAAGTGCTGACTTGCTTCTAAATGCCCTCACCAGTCTTTCTTCCATTAATCACAGCAAAGAGATCTGTACCACTTATTCACGGTTATCAACAGTAGCAGTGAAGAAGTCAGCAAGAACCGTGCAGGTTTGCTGCATGTGTGGTGCAAGGGAATTATGCAAGCCTCTAACCTCCATTTGCAATGGTAATGTCTCTGAAGCATAGCATGAAACAAATATATTTCAGATACATTTGAATTATGTAAGTTAATTGATGACACCATTTCCAATATTAAATATTTTTAAGCAGTAAATAGCATATGGTTTAGGGAGCTATAGATTTTTATCAAGCAAGGGTTGGAGGTAACCAAGCATAAGGGTAGATGGTACTCAGTGGCCATGTGGTCTCAATTTTCGTTGTACCGACATTATTTACTGGCTTTGGAGTCAGGAAATAATTGAGTCAAGAAAGAGGAAACTCATTTCTGTAGCCATGTTGCACTTTTAATGATAACACAGTAAAGCTTGCAATGAATGTTGGCAACAGCACCTTTTTATTCCTGACAGGATTATTACCTTCTGGTGCTTGACCTCATCAAAAGGAAAACATTGCAGTTAGATGCATTACCTCCATCTAAGACTTAAAAGTGAGCCTACAGAGTTTATGCTGAACTTTTTGTTTCTTCTAATTTTCTCTCATCCTTTCAACCCACCAAAATTATTATTTGTTAGAGCTTGCAATGTTTTGCAAGAACAACAAAGCAGTTTTGCATGCACTGGCCAACAGATTTTGGTTTCAAAGAAAAGTTTCAGTCATGGCTAGTCATCCACATTTGCCACCAGGTTAGCTGGGACTGCACGTTTACCGGATGCTTTTTGATGGGGCTTGATGGAGTCTCCTCTGTCGTCTGTCCTGAATTCCATGAATGACCCCTGGCCAAATTTATCAATTTTATCCTCAAGTTGAAATTCTGCGTGGGCAATAAAATTGATCGCTATCCAGCCAACACTGGGGTTAAGTCTTTCACCATTCCATGTAAAAAAATACCTTGTATTGAATATCTCTTGACTGTGGTCTGTGGCAACACTCTGACAACAATTACTTTATAGCTCTATAGTCTATACTATTCATGTATTTGCACAATTGCCCAATGTTTATTTCTCATTAGCAATTTTAGGATGTATGTACTAAGTTGATATTTAAATGAGAACTCCATCAAATCTCCTGAGTAATAAAACACTTTCCATCTTTTGGTATTCTATGTCTGCTGTATTGCTGTAATTTATGTATTGCAATTTAACCACTCCTTAAAAATACATGTTTTGTAAATGTTACAGTCAATGTTTTAGGAAGTTATTTGTAACACTATGCAAATACACAACCTCTGTGTCATCACAAGGAATTTAAACAAACTGCTTTCCAACATGGTCAGTTTTAAAATCAATGACAGGGAATTGCAGATTGCAGAGTATAAGGTATATGTATCTGGTACCTGTCACGCTGGCACTGGAGCAGGAAGCACAGGTTCAACGAGGTAAGTTCCAATAGAGGGATTTCAATAACAACGAGCAGGAAACAAGTAACATTTACACTTGATGACAATACAATCCCTGACAAAGAACACAGGAACAGGCAAGGTACATATAGTGTCCAGGTAATGAGGGTGATGGCTGACAGGTGTGGTGATGACAAACGAGGGACAGGTGCGGGAGCGTGGAGGATGCTGGGAAGTGTAGTCCATGGGGGAAACTCGGGAGAAACAGGCAAGGAGACAAACAAGACTGTGACAGTACCATGTTTTCCAAATAATGGTTTTCATTCTCCAGACATTACACTGAAAAAAACATGATCATTTCAGATTTAAAGTATTACAGATTAAAAAGAATACTCACATATTGTAAACCAGTGATTCTTAAGGGAACTAACCCAAAAATAATTAAAACAAACATGGGGTTCCTAAATACCAGCATTCCTAAGTATTTTCTTTCGTGTTCACCAGAATAAAGAAAGTCAATTATATTTTGAAATTGAGTAAATGGTGAAAGAATTTTCATTTCAACTATCATTTTAACCTATGGCTTATAACCCAAAAAGGACAATTGATTTAGATGTGAGCCAGAATAAAATGTATGTTTTAAACACATCTTGTTCAACGGGGTGCATTATTTTATTAGAAAAGAAAGCAATTTTAAACACAAATAATTATATTTTTGGGCCTATGTAATTTATTGTTTTATTACTATATTTCTAAATATGTCATTATTATTGTAAGTATTTGTCACGGTCTCGTGTAGAATCAAGCTCACAGGCGAAGAAATACAGGTAACAAGCACTTTAATAATAATCCAGGGGCAGAAGACGAACACACTAGCAAACACAAGCAACGAAACAGACAGAACAGACAGAACTAAACATAACAGAAGTGTTACAGTATTATATTAGTCATATTTTGTATATTGTGTACTTTTTTGCTCTTCAGCCACAGTGGCTAGTGGTTTTTCAAAGTTACTAGCCACTCATCATTTTTACTGGCCACAATTTTGTTGTTGGGAGAAAAACATTCTATATGATTGAAAGGGACTTTGGCATGCTAAAATTACTTGATTCAGAGTAATTTTACTTAATTTAGCTAGATTTAAAACCCTTTCAAATGCAGATTGACCACCCATATTAAGACAGTGTATATGTAATACAGTGCCCTCCACTAATATTGGCACCGTTGGTAAATATAAGCAAAGAAGGCTGTAAAAATTAATCTGCTTTGTTTCTTGTTTTGATCTTTTATTTTTAAAAAACTACAAACTTCCAACATTTCATTAAAGGAAAACAATTTGAAGTAGGGGGATTATATAAAATAACTTATCAGTCGGACGAGGTTTGAGAAAACATGGAGGGTCATTTGAGTCCATTACTACATAAAGAAATTCTCCAAATTCTTCAAATGCTGGCACTCCCTCTTCTTCAGTTCATCCCACTCATTTTCTATAGTGTTTAGATGAGGGCACTGGGATGGCTATGGCAGGATCTTGATTTTGTGTTCAGTGACCCATTTTATGTTGATTTTGATATTTGTTTTGAACCATTCTCCTGATGGAAGATGTAACCACAAGCCATTATAAGATTTCATTATAAGTCATGTTTTGATTTTTTTATCTGTTTGTATTTGATAAAAAACATGATGCCATGTATCTAAACAAGATATCCAGAACCTCTGGTATAAAACTGGGTTCACAACAATGAAGTTTGGGCAGTATATTTAATTATGGACATGGGGCACCTTTTTATCCCTGTGTGCACCAAACCTATAGTGTTCTTACTGGCAAAAAACCCCAACTATTTTTCATTTCATATGACCATAGACCCCAGTCCTGTTTGAAGTTCCAGTATGGCAGATTAATATGCACCTGCAGTTAAAAAACAACTGCAGGTGCAGTTTCCCTTAAAAAATAAACAAATTGTAACAGTTCTGTCTGTCCCTGTTTTTGTTTCTGGACTTCACTTCCCAGAATCCCCTCCGGAGGTTGCATTTGTCTGCATAAGTCATTGAGGTTGTCTCATTTCATTAAAAACATTATAAAATTAATTCATTCATTAAGATTATTATAGTTTCATTCTTGGCTTGAAATGTTACAGTTGCCTTTCTGAATTAAAACCTGAAATGATGCGCCCAACAAATGGAGGATACAGCTTTCAAATTGAAACTACTGTCTTCTTCTTCTCGAGCTCAGCAGACTTCATGACGACAAGGGATTTTACAGCCACACTATATTGTAGCAAAGCTGTCTTCGCCCGTTCAGTCGACATGTTGTCCAACTGACTTTTTCGTTCATTTCATTTCTTCATGAGGACTTTTGTGTTGTGTGACATTAGGATATTTGGTGGGTGTTAATGTCAAGCCATGAATACGATAATAAGAATGTCATTTCTGAATGTAAAATAATGCATGCAATCTTTCCTGACTCTCACTTAAAAGACCCAATTATAAGTATTTATCATATTCAGTACCTGTCTTCAGTCTTCAATCCAGTATCTGACATGACTACCCTGATTACTAAAGTCCCAGTAAACAGCTCTTGCCTTTCCACTTCTGGCATAGGCAGCAGGGTACGCCCCAACGGACCGCCAGCCAGAGCAGGCCTTCCCATTTACCATTTGCTTGGCACAGAACAGCTCAAGTGCCATTGTGACTAAATGCATTTCATGCCAGCGGCCCCTTGATCCGAATGCTGGCCCCTGACACTGACTCTCAGGTACTTACAGCTCAAGCCACAGATGGGGAGCCGTACGTGATGGAGACACAGTTTCCAAGTCAATTATCACGCCACTGGTCCCGGGTGAGACACCAATCTAGTTTATGCCAACGTCGTCCTCCCTGTTTCGCTCAACGCAATTATAGAAACCTATTGGAGGGGCAGAAAAACGAGAAAGACCATTAAAAACAAGACTGTGTGAATCAGAGCACTTTATATCTAAGCGAATTTAAGCTTTTAGCCCTGACAGCAAGATCCTGAAGTTTCTCAAGGGCCTCGCCGATTTCAGGGCTTTGAACGGAGCCTCCCTTTAACATGTATTCAATGAGTGGACAGGAACGTAATGCAAAAGCTGGCTTATATTACACAGATAAAGGGTCACGAAGCCACTCAATTGCTGTCAAAATGCTCTGTTTGCTTGAACCATTCTTTCTTCACTTCATTACACTGCATTGATTTACTCTCTTTGTGTGCCTGCATTTTGACACACACCACTTTACTGTCTTTTTTTTCTTGTCTATGTGATTTTGCAGCCAGATTTGTCCTTTTTAGACATATTTTCAACTGACTACATTTGTACATCCAGCCAACTTGGAACAATATATATACTGTATATATACATATGCACGCACGCACACACGCATATGCACACACGCACGCACACATAAATACATTCATACAGTACATATACTTACAGCTTACGTTTGGGTATTGCTTATGTGACTACTATATGTCTTGTCTTGCATGAATCCATTACAAATAAAGATTGAATGCATTTATAATGCACTTTCATACAGTTAGCAAGATTACATTAATCTAATGTTTTATGGATACATTGAAAAGTCAATTGAGATGACACCATAATGGTGGGTTCTGCTGCCCGGCAGGATACAGGGCAGCCAACTGCTCCTGCTGATGGAGTCCCTGTTCTGTCGCCATAACATGACAGAAAACTCAATTATCCCCCTTCCCCACCCAAGCCAACAGAACAGCCTTGTTTACTGGAGATCGATGCTGGCCAGATCAGGCCAGGGACCAGCTGTCTAACCTTCATAATGGCCTCACAGGGACCCAACAGTCAACATCCAGCGAGGCCAATTGTGTCAATATTCATGGCGCCAATGGCTTTATCAAATTAGCTGTATGAAAAAATGTAAAAAGAAAATGGATTAATGTTTGAGTAGGGTAATTACACACACTTAACTATGCACCTTTACTTGTTATTTATTCTCTCCTGAACGTTAATACATCTGCAGTGGGATCGTTTTGGCTCTAATGGATTTCATTCGACTGATGGAAATTGATCATTAGAGTATCCATCATAAACTGACATTATAATCTTGTGTCAGACGGCTGTTATGTGCACAATAACATATTTCCTGCCTCATTTTCTGCCACATAAAGACATTTTTGCAGTCATTTTTTGCTCAATTAAAGTGCTTTCACAATTCCAAACATTTCCTAATTGTGTCTAAGTTTGTGGAGGTATTTCCAAATACATTGGAGGTATTTCCAAGTACACCAGAGTACATTTAGATCAAATAAAATGTAAAATGACCTCCTGTCCATTCAGAGTGCATTCAAGCACCTTAAGATTTGAAATGCTAAAGACAAAGGATGTTTGTATTACAAACATTTGAAATATATATAAATCTTTTTATAGATTTGTGACCATGTGTGTCAGGTTTTAAAGCGTTAAACCGCTATAAACCATCACAGAAGTAGTCGATTTTTGTAACAGTCCATATTGGAGTAGTCCAAATTCCTTATAACCTTGCATCCTTGAGTCCTGAATTCAAAAATGGCATGTTGTGTTTGGGAACAACACACACACACACACACACACACACACACACACACACACACAGGAACTGATGCAGATTTTAAATTTATGACAATACTGCATATCTAGACATTTAGTAATTTAAGAGATTAGCAGACGTGGTCACTTAACGTTGTTGTCATTAGGGGTCAAAAGAGTTTTCTGAACCAAACATGCAAAAACATATAATAGTGGAAAATGTATGTTTCCAGTCTTGAGGAAAGCATACTGATCTTGCTTTGCAACCAAATGAGTTTCACTCAATAAGACTGGATGCACCTCATTTACGACTATCAGCTCTTTGATCTTTTGAAAGTTTAAACTGTCGGAAGTCTGTGCAGTGTGGTTTTGACAGTCTAATCATCTAGTCAGAGATATTTCAAAAACATCTGAATCCACAAACTTGTCTCAACAAGTTGCTTCATACAGTATGTAAGGGAGGCCAAGTCCCATGTGCTATTCTAGACACAACTATTTGTAACAATAATGTAACTACATGTACCTATAAGGGAACAACATGCAAAGTTTGAAAAAAAAAATATATATTTATGCTGTATTTTATAACTAAAGAGTACTTATTTTAATGTTTTGTAGTATGTATGATCAACTATGCTAGGCAACAATTTTGTTGAAAACGTAGATAGAAAAGATAAAAATTCAGTCATTATAAGCTGGTGAGGATGAGGAGACAGGGCTGGTAAGAGGGACATGATGAAGATGGGAGGGGTGAGGGGTGTCATGGACAGTTGGTGGAGGGTCACACTCTCTCACCTTGGGAGTTCTTGGCGGAAAATTTCTGACAGGTTTACACATATCCAGCCTCTCATGCACAAATAAACATGCAGACGTTGGACAGCTTGGGGGTTTGAACACACTCTGTGGGGAATTCCAGGCTAATGCTAATGCCAGTTCATCACTTTAGCAATGGACCAAACAGCTATAGTTCTACAGAGGCTGCATATGGTACAAGGTTAAAGAGTTCTTGGCCTAAGAGTGCATATGAATTGACTCCATGTTTGCTGTACATATTTGTGTAATGTAGCAGTGACCTTCACAGTTAGATGCACATATGTGTTTTGCATATAAGCTTTGTGATAGAGACTATCATATTATATCTGACAAACTAGTATTGCAAAATTAGACAACAAGCTACTTTTTCATCAGTTTCTCTTAGAAAAGACACATGAAATTAGTGTTTTGGGGAATTCTTTTGTGTGAAACCCATGTGAATTCCCATGTGAAACATACTACATGTGATACATACTACTGGATCACATGTTAAAATTCATGGGTTTATTACAACATGTGATGATATGTCTACACACGTGATCACATGTTGCATGTGATCCCTTGTGTTTTTAAATGTGATCCTATACGTTTCACGTGGGAATTCACATGAGATTCACAAAAATGTTCCAAAAACACATTTCTAATATGTTTTGCATGTGTAACACACATGTTGTATACATGTGAAAAACATATGAAATTCATGTGTCACACAACAAGAAGAGTAACTTCAACTGGTATTGTAATGAATACAAACAGGACAAAGAACAAAGTAACAGGGAGAGTGTAGTGTCTGCGAGATGAGGGTGATTTCTGGCAGGTGTGGATGATTGGAGATGGGTAACAGGTGAGGGAACGTGGAGAATGATGGGACATGGAGTCCGGGGGAGAACAAGGGAAACAGGCAGGGCAACAGAGGGGACCGTGACAGTAACATTGGCAAGATGGTAATTTGTTTATTTTAATTGTATTTTTTCAATGCTTAATGGATAATTATCAGTCGAGATATACTGATATCCTGATATAAATAAGATGTAAAAAAAAATGTTAAAAATTACATTGATTTATTGAACCTAAATTAATCTCTGTTCCAGCTACAGTATAAACTGATGTAGCCATGTTTGTGCATTAAGCTTGTATTTAGCAGCCAATTCTGTGACAAAGATATATGCGTTTTAACCAGTTTTTTTTTTCCTTTTTTTGCTGATTCTTCATAGTTTAGGCCTTTTGTCATTGTCCAAATCTGAAATTATTACTTGGTACTTATCCATTTAGTAAATATGTACCTAGATGGGAGAGAAGAAATAATAATAATAATAATAATAATAATATTGTGTTTAAATAATGTTAAGATGGATTTTTTCCTTTGCTTTGATATAACAAAACTTTCACACAATTTATTTTTAAGGAGGTTCTTCTTGTAAGCCTGAGAAAAGCAGAGAGGGTACCACATTGTTACAGAGGATGTGGAAAAATCTTGGCTCTAAAACGTAAACGACAGGCAATAACAGGCTAATGCGTAAAGGTGATGAATAATTTACAAAGCCGCAGACTTACAGCTGATATAATGTGACAGTTCGTTCAAATTCATGTCAAGGCAAGCTTTCCTCTCTTAACCTCCTATCAGAAGTGGAGATTCCGCTTGTTCAAGGTGCGAAGACTAAAAGCGAAAAGACGAATCAAAATGCTCGGCTATGGCACACTAATGGCATTGATTAACGTGCACTCTGGCAGATGTTTCCAGTAGCACACCCTGCTGGCTGAGAGACTGTCAAAGTAATGAGTATCGATTGGGATTTGTCACGCTGGAACTCTCTGAAGAAGCCGAGGGCTTGAGCGAAGGGGTTAGTAAAAGTGGGGAACAGATTTTAATACTGTGGAAAAATCGGCCGCATGACTGCAGTGAGTTTGTGGGATGTAAAACTCTGGCAGGATTCAACATTCTCTGCCAATGGGGTGGTAAAGGAAATAGTCTTTCATTAAAGAATGAGGTCTACCGCAGATTGTAATCAATAACTTGCACTTGAATATATACATTAAAACTGCAACATGTATCTTCTCTGGGTACCTTATGCAATTATTTCAAGTACTTAGCAATAATGTTTCACCATACCTTTGTGTACAAATTCTGAAAACATAGGCGTACGTGAGCAAAACTTTGTGCTCATGTATGTTTAGATTTGTCATTAACATTTTTAAAGTGTACCTTTTGTGTGGTCCTTGGAAGCATGAAATTAAACATCATTGATTAACTTTCTGCTGCTTTCCTCACATCAATAGTATTGCTATAAATAAAGAACTTGTTTCTGTCTTTATTCTTTTGGTGCCTTCAGCTACTGTTATCGACCAAGACATACATAGATGGTACATTGGCTGCTGAATCGTTGTCGCCAGTGCCGCCATATTGGGGAGGGCAGGAGTTTTTCTGGATAAGAAGCATGATACAGATTACTTTTCTCAAATCGAAATGGTATTACACATATAAAAATAAATTGTGGTTGGGTGGTTACTTTACATGTCATTTTCCTGTCTAAGTGGGCGGTTCTTGGACAGCTGTGAAGTGGGCCAGACATTGTGCCAATAATCCCAAGTCTGGCTCCGCAAGGCTGACAATGGATTGAATTTTCATTTGTTTTGTCGGAGAAGCACTTGGGACAAGCTATCTGGTAAACATTGGAAAGGAAGATATATACGTTCCGGGGAAATGGCTGGTCTGCCAGCTGGGTGGGGTAACAACAAGATATGTTGGCAAGCGAACATGGCATTCCTCCCTCAGGATGACAACAGATGTGTTTAATTCATCACCTGAATTGCTGAGACGCAACCGATGTCAAGTTGAACCTAACTTGGTCCAGTGTGTATTAACAAGGACAAATGGATGTGGCAGACAAAAAATAAACTTTTTATGACAAAATGCTTTTTCCTGGAAGATTCTAATATAAATGTGGCAGTAGCATACCACAGGAAATAATCCTGACATGCCCTTTAATAAATGTGTTTACAGAAATGCATTTAAGACTAAAGAGTCCTGTCTGTAAACATACAATACTAATGCAAATGCTTCTAATTAGGCATGCTTAATTTCACGCATTGTTGCACTCCGAAATACAGTATTAGACTTCATAAGGCAGCACATTGTATTGTTTTACTATGTTTTTCCCCGTCTATACAGTTTTCTCTTTCAAAGACAGATTGTGCCATGTAAAACAACACTATCTTGCAAGTTAAAAGTTAACTTATAGCTAACTGCTTCAAAATGAAAACATTTATGAATAAAACAGTCCTACTGCATAATTTAGACAATTTTACAGCAGAGAAAAAACACTGTAATTAAAATTAAATATATCTATTAAATATCTATTAAAAATAAGAAAAAGTAATTATTGTAAGAAATCTAATAACTTTTTCAATCACTAACTTGCAAATAAGGTTTCAGCAATTAAACTAAGGTCAAAAATGTTTTCTTAAGTAACAGATCCCAGTCTGTCCCCAGTGTGTTTTCCTGTTTCCATCACCAAAATACTCCACTTCCCATAATGCACCATGCTTCCTTACCTGTTTCCAGTCTGCCTTCACCCACAACAGTCGATCTTCCTCATAAACTCTATTCCATATAAGCTCTCTAGTTTCCCTACTTTAGGGTCTGTTGTTGTTTGTGTTTTTATGGTACATCTTTGTAAAGCTAATCTTGAGAGTTGCTGATTGGGTCTGGATTTATTTACCTGTTGTGTTGGATATACTCACCTAAACATCACCTGCATGTTCCTGGTTCCCCGTTTATTCCCAGTCTTCATACACAAGGATAGTAACTTTGTTATTCTTGCACTCGTCATCTGTTGTTCTGTATACGTTTAATATACTTTATACACCGTTGCACTCACCTGCACTGTCTCCGTGTGGGTATACCCACAGTCTGTCACAGAGTTTCGTTTGGGAGTTTTAAGAATATCCAATTGCTTTCCAAGGAATCATGACAACAATAACATGTGTAAACTCGGTATGAGCTTATGTCAAAAGGCATGTGCAAAAAAACTTAACCCCAATTATTGTTTTGTCCTAAAATGTCTTGATCATTCAAAAGGTGAAAACTATATGAATTTGATAATAGATATAATTTTTTTACACTAAAGCGTACAAAACACTTGTTTTGTACACTAATGCTATTAGTATTCTTTTTTGTTAATACTTCTCGACCTGTGTACTCAACTTGACCCTTACATATATAATTGTGCATTTCAACAGGATGTAATTAAGTAGCAATTTTTGCAGTATTAAACTCAACCTCATACAGTAACAGGAATTTACAGTCTTGTGCAGGCAAGTGATAAGACAACTAAATAGCTGACGACACAGATCACTTATTAAGTAATATGTTATGAAATGCAACAGAAATGTTGATAGCATGATTAATGCTTTTCAAACAGCATGCGTTATCCTGAACAAACTCTATATTCACAAAGGCTATATGTATATGTATCTATATTTGTCACTTCAAGTGTATAATAGTGCAATTGCTAATTCAAGCAGGGTAAGGGACATCTGTTAACGCACAATAGAATCTAAGAAATCTCCTGAATGTGAATATATTTATTCAATTAACATTTACACATTTTCCTAGGCGACTTACAGTGCTTTCAGTCCATGCATGTCTTTTTATCAGTATATATGTTCCCTGGGATTTAACTCATAGTCTTTGCATTGCTAGCACAAAAGCTCTACCAATTAAGCTATACATCATGCATGCTTAAATCCCCACTCTTAAAACTGAAATAAATAAAGTCATATACATCTGAGTTGGCTTGAGGTTGAGGAAATTATAAGAGAAATGTCGGTGAACTATTCCTCTAATGTACAAGTGTCCATTTTTTGTGTGTGTGTGTGTGTGTGTGTGTGCGTGCGTGTGCGTGCGTGTGTGAAATTCATAGATTTTTTTAAGGTTCAAATAAAACAAAATACAATTTCCACTGTAACTTCAAGACTGTTTTACTTGTAATAGTTCTCTTAGGAAGACAATTGTTTCTTGTCTCAACAAGTCCAAAAGTGTGCAGGTAAAAGGTTGGATTGTATCTATTTAAAAGAGGATTAACTTTGTAGCCAATTTAGAGCTTAGCAAAAACCGAGATAATAGGACAGCAGATAAAGTCCATCTAAAACTCTTCTAATATAAATTCTATATTGACATTTTAGTCATTTTTTCCTTTTTCAAATGCTATTAGTCTCATTGCAAATGATATTGGTCTTTAAAATCTTAATAGCTCTACACAATTTAGCCATGAATTTGGTAGTGTAGTGTAGTAGTGTGGTAGATCTGTGTTACGATTTCATGTTCAATCCCAGGTGAGACTACCGTTTTACTTTGGGCATTAGTATTATAACCAATGTTGGCATAAAATAATTGCCTATATAAAATGAATTACCCATGCAATAATATTTTAGTCACATGTCCATTACTCATCGTGTGCAGAACTGTGTTCAGCTGTGTCTGATTATATTACTGTATTTTTAAAACTAGAAACACAAGAATAACGTTTTTGTACATTTGACGTTTTAGCTGATGAAGAGCTTTTCAAATTTTTGTCTCACTTATTATTGTAATTTACCTAATGAAATGTTGTGGTAGTTTAAGGGCACGACAATACAGTTAATAAGACATGATCCTTCAATCAACCTGTTTATAAGCAATAGTTAAAAAGATCCCACAAATCCCCAGATACACATGTACAGTAAACCACCACACTTTAAGCATCATACTTACAGTCAAACTGTAACGGCTTCCGCATCTACGCTGGCCACGCCCCCTGCATCAGCATCCACTTCCCCATTCACCCGCTCACTGTCACCGGACTTTTAATGAACTACACATCCCAGCATGCACCTCACTCCGGCTGCCATCTTTGATTTCATTTGCACCTGTTCTCCATTTGTTCCGCGCCTGTTCTGTGTTTGTGAGTGTATTTAAGTCGGAAAAATACTTACCTGTGGATTATACCTGTTTTGGAATATACCTCCCTGTGTTATACCTCCCTTTGTTTCCTTTTGTGGATTGTGTTCCCTGTTGTACACTGTCTGTTTATTAAACTTTCCCTTTCGTCCCCCATCTTGTGGTGTGCTCAGAGCTCAGAGTTAAACAAACAAATTCATCTTGATAATGTTTGATAACTTTGAATAAATTTTGGTTGATTGTAATTCCATTACATACCTTTCTATCAGACAACCGTTAGTATGACAGTATTAGTACAATACCAATTTAGGGCAACCAGTTACCGAGCATTGCTTAATTTTTATTCAGTCAATGGTGTGACAAGGTCACATTAGCATTTAAAGAAAAAAAAAAAACACTTAAGCAAAACATGGTCAGGTCAAAGTGTCTACTACATAATAATTTGGGGTCCCAAATTTGTATCAGTTTTACTGGTAGTCCACTAAATAAAAATGTTCAGGTATACTATGACACAGTTTACTTTATTTTGCAATTTACATTTACATTTATTCATTTGGCAGACGCTTTTATCCAAAGCGACTTACAATTGAGGAAAACAGCAAGCGATTCGTCTAAGCAAGCAATATTCACGAGAAGTGCTAGTAATACAAAGTTTTGTAACAACTCCCGCCTCTATGCCCGCCTCTAAACTCACCAACTCCGCTGCCAGTCTCATTTAGGCGGAATCTGCGCTCCCTTTCTCCTGTCCATCTTTCATCTGTCATAGAAACCTCCCTTCCATCCTTCACACACTTTGCATCACTAGATGTTAATTCTGCCACAGACACACTTCTCACAACACTAACCTCGTGTCTAGACACTATCTGTCCTATTTCCTCCAGGCCAGCACGTGCTACTCCTTCCAGTCCCTGGTTGTCCGATACCCTCCGGGAACACCGGGCTAAACTCAGAGCGACTGAAAGGAAATGGCGC